>JAVJGI010000002.1:21829826-21844048 GCA_035590275.1 Ibycter americanus
TGCTTGTTTTTATTTCTTTTTTTTTTAATTTTTTAAATTTTTTTTGTTTGTTTTTTACTTTTTATATATTTTTTTTAATTTTCTTTTTATTTCCACCCCAAACCCTGGAATGATTCTTCGCTTCAACCGTAGGTCTCCACTGAATGGCACGATCTCAATTCCACCCTGCCTATGCATGTTTTTTCAAGTCCAAGAGTCAAAGTATAATAACTATATCCGCATTTCCTATCTGGCTCGCTAACATAATGCTTCCTTTACATTTTAACCTAAGTACAGACACCATCTTTAATTGCATATGATGTTTTGGCACAAGAATAAATCATTGTTTCAGCCGTGTCACAAGCTTTCAGCCGTTTCACAAGCCTTCAGCCGGACGCGTGGGTGCCAGCCCCCCGAGCCCCCCGCGCCCCCCGCCACCGGCGCGGTGTGGCTGAGAGCAGGGGCTCCAGCCTGGGCCACAGGGGCGGCAGGGCTGTCGGCATTTGTGCAGGGGTTTGATAAAAACTCAGCATGTCACAGCAGTGCTACGTAGTTCCTGCAAGTATTCGGAAATGTTTAGGTGCAAGATGAGAAAAGCGAGCAGAATTTCTGCAGGCGCACCTTGTGAAACAGGGAGCGCAGTGGCTCTAGGATGAGGGATGCTGTGAAGCGGTGACTCCAGCCCTTTCCAGGCATTTCTACCAGAAAAGGTGTGCTTTGGCTCGTGCTGGGGAGTTCCTCCTTGTGCTGTTCCTCAGTGCAGTGGAAACCTTGGTAAATCTTCTTATTTCTGCCGAGAAAAAAAAAAAAAGGCTCCAGCTAAAGTTAGTAACTTCTTTTCGGTATTGTTAATTCAGGAGTGAGCTAATTTTTTTCTGGAAACTTGAAAAAGGTTTAGTTTTTGCAGGCAGGAATGCATGTGTGAAGGGGCTGGTGAGTTTTAGCGAGCTCAACAAAATACTGAGTTGCGAGGAAAAGAAACTTTCTGCCAAAAGAATAATTTCTCCAACAGACATAATTGAAGATACTCTGCTTTCCCGCACAGATTTTTCTTTACCAATTGTCTTCGTTGAAGTATAGTATTGCTGTGCATGCAAACCAGGTAGATCTGTCTTTCCTATCCAGTGGCAACTCTTGTTTGGTTCTGGCAATATATAGGTATAGTTTGCAAATCCCTTTCGAAAAATTTGAAGACACAGCAGCCTGGTCTAATCTATAGTATTAGGATCACATCAGTGGCAATGTATTTTTTTTTTTTCTCGATAGCCTTGTTAAAAATGAAGGTCTCTGCACACTTTTTTTTTTTAAATATTTTTTTTTTTTCTTCCAATGGTTGTTTTCAAGATGCTGCATTAGACCCATTGTTACACATCTGAAAGGAATTGTAAGGCTTTTCTGCAAATTGCTCGGTTCCTTTACTGATCAGACTTGCACTTAGCTACTGCCAGTAATCACAACTAGGGAATAGGAAATCATGTTGTCTTTCAAGGAAAGCAAATTTGGAAAGCAAACAAGGTCAGTTCAAACTCACATGTTCTGTTGTTGTTCCCTCCACATGTAATATTTAGTGCACTTACAGTGAGAAGTAAATTGACACTGATCAGTCGTAATTCAATTTTTATGCAATGGAAACAGACAAAGCAAAACCCAAGCAATACATTCTTTTCTATTATTGCCTCTGTAAAGCTAATATTTGATACATTTGGCTAGTCTAATATTAGACTTTCAATTACTTCACGTCTCTGGAAATACAACTGATCATTTTTATACGTGCCTTCACCTAGTTATACCGCTATAAATCTTCTGTGTGCAATTATTGCGGGCACAGGCATTTCCCAAAAGTTACTGAATTATGCACAAATGTAAGCAGATGTATTGCTATTCATACAGTAAGTGAAATGGAGTAACTTAGCATAATCACATTAGGTAAAACTGCCAATAGACCATGTAATAAAGCATGTTACTCTAGGGGCAAGATTGTAATTTCAATTCTTCTGGCATAAATACAGTGATTTTTGTGGGATTTTGCAAGATTTCCATGAAACTCATTCGATTCACACTCTGACCTGTTTATTGCACCTTGTGGCAGTGCCCGGCCTTAGGTATATGTACTTTTATCTGTGTTCTGTATATACCAATGCTGTGTGTGGATGCATACCATTTGTTGCATAGCAGACTTGTTTTGCTTATTCAAACATACTTGTTTTCCTGTCTTTTTTCCCAGTTTATTCTTTGCTTCAGTTTTTACCAATGGGAACCGATGACTTACGGAGCTTACCACTATCCAGGCTGGTCCATGGTGCTTGGATGGCTGATGCTGGCCTGCTCAGTTATCTGGATCCCAGTTATGTTTGTGATAAAAATGCATCTAGCTCCAGGCAAATTTATTGAGGTAATTCTTCTGTCTTTTTGCTGCTTAGGAATATGGTCGCAGGAGACTGTGTTTTATTTTACATTGATTTTTTTTTTTTTTTTTTTTTGTGTGTGTGTGTGATATTGAATGTCTAATAGTGCTAAGATTACTTTCTGGTAAGCTGGTTATTGTGTTGCAAAGAGATGCTCAGTTGATTTAAAATGCAGACCTTCTATTTCCTGCTCCTCAACAAAATGCTCCTAAATTGTTAAGTGATTGCTTTTATGGGTACTAGAAGGAGTTACAAATTTCACGAGCCCCGGCATGGCATTATTGAGAGAAAGTCGTTCTAGCTTTGTTGGCCTTTTTGCAAAAGCAGCGTGTAGACATAGGAAGCATCAGCTGCTGGTGTGGATCGTGTCACAGCAAGCCCAGCATCAGGGCTAGGAGACGTCAGTCAGGAGCTGCTTGTTTGCAAAGCGCGAGGCGGTTGGCTGCCCGAGTCATCTGAGATGCGCTCCAGGAGGTTGTGCCTCTTGATGAAGTTCAGGAATAAGACATATGAAGAGACCTCATGCTCTGCAGGTCAAACTACTCATTATAAATCTGAGCTGGCAATTTTCATCCCCCCATCCCCCTTCTTCATCTCTTTATTTTTCTTGAATAAGCTGATCCTCTCTGGCACCTGGGCTTAAAAGAATCCCAGGTGTCACTTGTGGTTTTTTATTTTTTTTAATGCTGCTTTTGTTTATTTTGCAAATCAGATTCCTGCCGTTCCCCCCCACCCCCCCCACCCCAGAAACGTGGCAGTCCCCTTCTGCTGCCTCTGGCTGTGCCCTGGCCCTGCCTGCCACCCCAGCTGTTCCATCCCGCTGCCTCCTCAGTTCCTTGCAGGGCGCGGTACAGGAATGTATTTCTCGTGTCAGCATTTCATCCCTTCACTGCCTTCACCTTGTCTTCTGAAGAAGTTCAATGCTCTTATTTTTGGCCTTTGAAGCTCTCTCAGTTCTGCCCTCTCGTCGCTGCATGCTGCTTGTGCTGCTCCCTCCTTGGGAAAAGGAACAAACACTTGCCTCCCCTTTTCAGAGCCACTTTTGCAGTTCAGCTCTCCTGCAAAACCCATTGGGGCTGTTATATGCCTCAAAAATGAAAAGGAGAGAAAATGTACTAAAATAGAATAATCTTTTTGGTCTCTGTCACGGTACACATGCCCTAAGGGAAAAGACCATGCTTTTCTGCTTCACAGAGAGCAAAGGAATTTAATATTAAGTGGTGGGACACCCTAGGGAGAGCATGCAAGTACCCGGTTGACACTAGGCAACGAGGCCACTTGTCTAAAGGGCCATTCAGCCCTGGTGTAGAGCACGTTGGAGTGCACAGGTCAGGAGACAACTGCTCCTCCTAGAAATGAGCTAATGTGAAATTAGACTTACTTGTTCATTGCCTCGTAAGTTTCTCTTGAGACAAATTCTGCTGCGAATCTCTTCGAACTTGTATGTCTAGTCCTGGCATATATATAGCCGCAGGAATAGGGTACTCTCCTGCCTGTCCCTCCAGTAGTGCACCCAAAGAAATGCCAAAAAGTTGGATCTGTTTTGAAGGGGCTTTTGCTGAAGCTGTTTCAGCTGTAGCCCGGTATTTCCTGAATACTGAGTCTGCGGCATAAAATTATTATGGTTGATTTGGGAGGTAAGAGTTGCAAACTGATAATTAAGCAGAGATTAAAATAACTGATATAGAGGTCTGATTCACTTTATTAGGTAATAAACATATAATTGTTCCCTCTTAAGCCATCAGAAATATGTTTTCTTTCCTTTTTATCTGTAAATGCACCAATCAAATTGGATATTCAATAAAGAAATCAGCAGAAAGATTAGAAGATTTCGGTTGTTTGCCAGGTTAACGTTCTCCTCTTCCTTTTTTCCTGTGGATAGAAATGAAACATTTTGTTGTCTCAAAATTAAAATTTTGTTCATTCATAGCAACGTACTTCTTTTTGGTCATTTGTATACTTTTGGGAAACATGCTAAATGGAAATCCAATTATTTTAATGCAGTTACCCACTGCTTAGACCATTGGGCTAAGTAATTGTGCACATGTCCTTCAGTAAGCGAGCCTTGCAATCTGTAGCAGTGCTTCTGAGCTCCCCTCGTACAGTGCAGGGGAGAATGTATAATTAAAATCTGGGCACTTTATCCTCTATTAATCTTGCAAACTTTGTGCAAAACAAACACTGAGCAGTGGAGCATTGCAGGGCCATCATCAATAATCTTAAATGAGCCTATCCTCATTTCTTCTGCACTGTAATTCTGTTCCGTACCTTCCAATGAGACTCTCTTTTCTCTCCCCAACATTGCAGCGACTCAAGTTGGTGTGCTCTCCGCAGCCTGACTGGGGTCCGTTTTTGGCCAAGCACCGCGGTGAACGTTACATGAATATGATTGATCCACTGGGAACCTCTTCCCTGGGACTTAAACTGCCAGTGAAGGATATAGAACTGGGGACCCAATGCTAATAGTTATTACGTGGGTGGCAATAACATCGTCAGCTTTTTCAGATTTTTTTTTTTTCCATATAGTTTCCTCACCGTTTCTTCTTTTCTTTTCCACAGTGCCTGAAAGTGGTTGCTTAGGAAAGTAGGATTTCCTGTTGCATGCCATAGGGAAGACCTAGCTAGACCACTTCCAGGTGTAGGTGATGCCCATGACATGTTCCGTACCTGGTGAAACAGCAGAAGTGCATTGTGCAGCAGGTGGCACAGCAGGTTTTGTCAGGTGACGTAGGAATAAACAAAGCACAACGGAAAAATCTTATAAGCAAATTATGTGCAGAATTTGACCCGTTTCACACCAACATCCTTGAAACAGGCAGCTATGATGGGACTGGGATGTTACTGGTGTAATCAAAGGGAAGTTCAGCCCTCAGATGGAATGGAGGTGAGCAAGGAAGGGGATCTCCTGCAGTCCTGGTATCGGTCCAGCACAGGGCTCTCGCAGTAAGCGGGGTTCCTTTTTCTGCACTGTCAGCAGACCTCGACCCATCGTGTGTGCATACTTCTTTTATGATTTTTACTAACTTGGAGGACTTGTTATTTAAAGAAATGGAGATGCTTTAAACAGCATACCAGGAAGCAATATATGGGATCAGAACAGAAACACAACAATCCATTTGATCTTTTCAAGTAGAAAAATAAAAGCAAAATGTAAAGAATTAATCATTTGAGACTGGGACTAAACTGAGTATGAGTCTGAAAGTGGTTTGGAAATGGTGCCAGACTGAGGTGTATGGGCATCACTGTTTAAAGTACTGCCATATGTTTCATTTGATAATGTGATAATCTGTCATTTCAATTAAAAATGCCTCAGTTAGACAAAGTGTCTGAAACCTTGCTCCGTGCTAAGTGCAACTGTGGTTTACTCACTTCGCTCCAATACTCCAAACATGGTTTTCCTTGTTTCTCTGCTTTTGTTTACAGTATCTCCTCAAGAAGCCATCATATAATTTGTGCCTAACTTTGTATTCTTACAATGGTAAGTGTAGTCTAGTTACCACCTGACAACAGTCATTAGAAGTTAGATGTGCTGTTCAACTTTGTGACTCCCCATTCATTCTCCTATAAAGATCTTTATATAACCTTTAGATGATGTATTCTTCTCTTTCAACTGATGGGGAAATAGCAGAACCCCACTTGTCTATATATTATATATATAGCACGTAAATTTCTCAAAGCAGTATTCTCTCTGAAATGTACATAGGGTTGTGGTTTGGGTTTTTTTTTTTCCCTTTCTATTTAATACATTTTAATTAAATAAATCAAAAACCCACAACAATTAACCACTGCAGTCATCCACACGGATGCAACATTAGACACACAAAATGGGAGGGTTAGGGGGAGAGGACAATTCAGTAGATGGCTGTTATAACATTGCATAGCAATAGAATGTTCTAAATCATTACATTTTAGAAATCAGATATAGGTGGTGATATGAATGCCAGACTTAAATAGTTTTGTTACCTATTGGGCAGAGTAAAAATAGAACTTTTTAAGCGTACATTTATTCACCCGAGTAGAAAATTAGCCCAATTTATTGTAAATGCACTAGAATGAGGGAGAAAAATATATCTTCGATAATTGGCAAAACTGTAACCTTTACTATCCTGTTATATCCTATACATACATATATGATATTTTTTAACAGTGATCAGTGTTCACGTAGTGTGTGCTAGTGATGTTTTATGTCCCTATAAATATCTTATCAGTGTAGAGATGGTGAGCTTAGAGTAGTTTAGCCGTTTTTTGCCCTCCCCACACACATTACTGTAGTAGCCAGTAAATGCTCTTTCCTTTCAGGGGGCTGTTTGTATCCCGGTCTTTTGTCTGTCTGTCTTCATATTACAGGGTCTCAGGTAAATCTTCAGTTAATGTGTGTCCGTAGATCAGTCGATGTGTTGTTTCATCCCGTTGAAGAAAACGAAACAAAAACTAAACCTTAATGTAACACTTCCATGAATCGTCAACTTATTTTCTCTGTGTGTGTGTGTGTGTATATATATATGTATATTAAATATAGTAATCATTTTGCTGAACTTCCTCCTTCACGGGGGCAATTAGTGTTGCCAGTTCTAGGCACTGCTGGAGACCTTTAATCCTCATGCAGGACGAGTGAAACACCGTTAGGGGCTGTCACTGTGCGAAGCGAGGGCGGATTTTGCAACCTTTTGTGCTGGCCCCTGACCCCCTGCTCCACGGGCTCTGTCGGTCCCTGGCTGGCAGGGCAGCAGGATGGGACCCTTCTGTGAGCTTCTCTGCCTTAAAGCTCTGCCCCCTTTCTTCAGCTTCACCTGCTATCTTAATAAGGGGCTTGCTATTCGTACTTCTAGCTTCTGTTTTCTTGGCAGATGCGGGTTTGAGAAGCCACGCTCTGTTTGATGTAATGAAGGTCCGTAAAGGCGAACACGAAATGTGGCCCCCCACGTCTGTGTGGGGCTGAGGGACCTTCTCTGGGTTGAAGAAAGGAACCTAAGTCAGCATCTTTAGTGGGAATTAGGTATTTTTGTCAAGGCAAATAACTTTAGGCTTCTCTTTAGCAATATTACCTATAATCTTGGTTTGATTTTTGGAGTCCAGGCCAGTTTCTCTTCACTACTACTGTGATTTAAAAAAAAATACAATAAAAGATCCATAGGTTTGTTCCTCTTTTAAAAAAAAGAAAACACACTCAAATCACTTAACAGTTCTAACTTGTCTCAGGATGTGCATTGGAACTGGGATTAACTAATTGCAATAAAATTACCTCAGTGTAAGGATGTCAGTTACTGTCTACCTTAAGTGTAAAAGAGATATCATTTGAAGAAATACTGCTAGGTTATGATATCTTGTCTTCGGCTTGGATTACCAAACCAGAATGCATATGAAAAACTGAATTGCTTTCCATGATTTATGTAATTAATCTGCTCGCTTTTAATTTAGATGTTGTTCCTGTGCCTGCTAAGTCATTAGCACAGGATTAGGCTTGACTTTGAAACTCTGAAAATAGATGATAGTGATTTTGTTCTAGCTGATATTTGTCTTCAGCTTTGACCTCCATTACTAGGTTTGAAAATACATTTGGATACGGGGGAGAAATGCATACAAAAATCACAGAAGATATGAAGTTTTCACTGTATGTTAAAAGCAGATTTTATTCTCCTATTAGACCTTTTTTTAAAGCCTTTTACTGGCCAAATCTGAATGCTGAGATTAAATTAACCAGCAGTGTCTTCTTTAAATGAGAAGTAACCTTGAAGTTTGGGAATGCACTTCATTTACCACATTCTAGGAAAAGTTTGCATGTACTTTGATAATTTTCTAAAAATAAATTTAGTAACTAATTAAATACCAGTGAAGATCTTTAAAAAAAAAAAAAAAAGGAGGGGAAAAAGCCATATTAGTAAAAACGTGATGTACGTACTTGCAGATCTATCTATCTTGTGAGTAAAAAATGTTCAAATTTGGTGAAATTACTTATGTTGCATAGTTTTTCTTTGAAATGAAATTGAATTTCTGGATGAGTTGAGATGCATTATTGTATGCATTAAAGATTATACGTAATGCAAATGCTTGCCATCTTCAAATTCTTTGGGGTCTTCCCGGTGTTTTTAATATGCAATGTTCAAACCCTGTGTTTCAGCTAGACGTGGCAGCACTTTGTTTCCAAAAGAAGGGTTTAACAAAATGACCTTTAATTGAGAAAGACTTGGATCATCTTTATATGACGTTTCAATTGGGTCAAAGAAGTCTTTTGATTAGGTTCTGCTCCACTGACCACATTAGATGTGCCTCAGCACTGAAGATCATTGCTTCCGATATACTGTGTGGCTCTCTTACCATGAAATTCCAACGTCTGATTTATTTTAAATACCTTTGGTCTTTTTGACTATATGTACCGTTGTGTGGATAATTTCATTTCTTGTTGCCTGTGTTTAAAGGAATTGCTTATTTATGGCAGACATTGGTTTCCTATTGGTTTCTTATTCTGCAGTTCCACTTCTTCTTGCAATCAAAGGAAGACTTGTAGGGATTGTGGGTTGCAGGCTGCGAAGCTCGGGCAAGCGGCATTCCGGAAAGCTTCTCTGTTTTGCTAGTGACACTGTTGTAAGAGATGCTAGTTTCTGAGTTTGTAGTTAAATGGTACGCACACAAGCTATCTGTAAAATGGTCAGAGCCTGATACTCCCGAGAGACTCGGGTTGGTGACTCGAGGAGGGAGGGGAGGGGAGGGGTATTTGGGGTTTCTGCCTTTGTCACTGTCAGGCAGCCTATTGCCAAAGAGAGTTTTTCCTGATGGGTTTAACATAATGTGAGAACTGGGCTGGACCTTACCGCTTGCAATGTTATTATTTGCCCATAATGTTTAAATACATCTTCAGGTAACCATTTGCCTTATAGCTATCTTCCATTGTTAGGAAAATTATTGATTGACTAAAACATGTTGTTATCTGTCATTTATATTATGTAGTATTACCTTGTAAGGTAGATGCTTAGCTGGTATAAATTGTCCCAGCTTTCTTTAGAGCTGTGACAGTTTACACCAGCTGAGAATTTGCGCCCTGTGTCCTATGGCACTTTATTACGGACCCATCGCTGATGGGTTAAATCTTAATTACTTGCGTAATGTCATATATAAATATATATATATATTTACAGGCATTCTATGGGGTACTGCTGCCTATGGATAAAGATTTGTACCCTAACCAGGTCATTATAACTTTTTTCATTAGCTGTACGTGGAGAAGATATATTATGTTACAAAGGATGCATCATATATATCTCATGTAGTGCACATTATAATGCTGTATGTTATTAATTTCAGAAACCATTATTCTTGAGGCCCTACCTCAAATTTTGTATTTATGTGTACAAATGCAATTTATTGTATTATATATTTGCCTATTATATTTGGATGTGATAAATTTAAATTATTCGATAATGTATGGGCTCTAAAGACTCTAAATAAATGTCCAGTGTTTAAAACAGAAAATACGTTGACATTTTTCTGGTGAATGAAATGTCTCTTTTTCCACTGCCTCCTTCCCCACCCAATACACACCACAAACATCGTTCTTACTTAACACACAGCCTTAAGGTATCTGCAGAATTGATCTGTTTGATTGTTAGAAACCTTGAGCAGCAGCTGCAAATAGCCCTCTTGGGAAATGGAGATGTTGCACAGCTGCAGAAACAAGTATCAATTAAATGGTTGGATTCTTAACTATTTGAGCGTTCGGTAGCTTGTGGAATAATTGATTGCTTATTGGAGGACCAACTGGATTTACTTAAATCCTTCTTATCCTATCAATTCAATCATCCCAAAGGTTGTTGAACTGTTAAAAACAATAGAGGTTCATACCTGCTGGAGATGCGAATGAGAGGTGTGAGGGAAGAGCAAGTGAAGAAGGAAAGTGCGAGGACACCGTTCCTGATGTTACTGTGCCTTTCATTTAAAGCTGAATTCTTGTGATGTGGAGAGGGCGATGTGCCGCAACAGGGATGTGGTAAGCAGGCTCTTCCCTTCCCGGCAGCCTGCAATGGAAACGGTACTGATCCAACCTGCTCCACTGCTGGCAGACACCAGCTTTTGACAAGCTTTCCCCAAATACAATAGCTGAAGTACGATGTTTGATCACAAGGTGGCATCAAATGTGGTGACGCAGGAGACACTAGCATGGTGCCAAGAGCATGGATAGTAATTCCAGGTGAGGGCCTGATTCTGAAGACAGCTCCATAGCTATGTGGCAGGACTATTTCGGCAGTTCTGGTAATCAGTTCTCCCCTCCACCCCAGAAAAGTACTTTGTTCTGTTTGTAAACTTGCATTTCTCTGAGGTGTGGATGAAAGAGATGGCAGGACCTAACGATGGGAGACTACAGTAATTCTTTGCACATACAAGGCAGATTTCGTCTTAGACAAGTCTGATGTTACCAAGTGATCATCATGAGAGTCCTGAGAGGCAAGGTAAGTGTCGTTAATCCCCTTTTGAGGATGAAAAACTGAGGCACATGGATTTTGTCAAATCTCCAGAGTCAACCAATGTAAGTCAATGACATAACATTGATTTTGGGAGTAAGAGACAGTCCTGTGCTGTCACCATTAAGCACTACAGCACAGATAAAAATCCATGTCCTTTTAACTGGGTTGTATGGATTCACCCAGGCCATGCCTTAAACCAATGTATGTTACTTAAACAACTTGAAGGTAGGCACATCTTACATCTCAGTGCTAGCAGATGTGCTTAGTTTGAAATAAGTTTACTCTTTCGCGTACTGAAATTCCTACTGTCAGGGTGTAGACTGAAGGGCACATCTTATACAAACCTAATAGATTAATCAGTTGTAAAGTTTAATTTAGGCTTTGCAGTGTTCAGACACTAGCTAACCATGCGTTTGGGAATGAAAAAAAAAAAGCAAGCAAGCACTAGGTATTGCTCCATGACTGACTAACGTAGTAAATGATTTCTCTTTGTGCAAGGTCTCATTCTGGTGCATTTGTCGGTTATTTATGAAATTACAAACTTAACTTTCAGCCTGTTGGACTGATTATGTAGTCCTTCATAACTATTTATCAGTTGGTAGGACAGGTATGGCATACAGTATTCCCCTCCCCCCCCCGCCCTTACATCTACTCTTTTTCTTAGTACTGAGGTGTAAGTGCTGTTAATTCTCACCCTCTACTGCCTGCAAAGTAAACTTTGCCCATCTGTATTGCAAGTATCCCTTCGGAGCCAGGCTTTTGAGGGATGTACACCTTATTTGTGAATTGGGAGGATTTTATATTCCGTGAGCTATGAGGCTTCCCCCGCCCCCCCCCGCCCCAGGTGGAAGCACTGGGTTTTTTTTCCAGTGTTTGCAGTTCAGCTGGCAACTGGAGTCCACACATGAAGCTACACTTAAGGTAATAACACTTTTAATTGCTTTTTATCCAAGGCACCCAAACAACCTTACAACTGATCTGAGAGATACTGGGCCTAGTCAAAAATACTTCATCCAACCACAAAATGCCACAAGCTTTGTGGCTGACAGGACTAACAGTTTAACACAACACGGTTAGCGACATCACAATAATTTAAGTCAAAATCAAGAAGCATTCAACGTCCAGCCGAGAGTGCAAGAACAATCTTTCACAGGAATATTATCTGAGCTGAAATCCAGCTAGCCTGCCAGGACTAACGCTTCACTCTTGCAAAAGTGCCATCAGTTGTTGGTTTTTTTTTTTAAATTGCTATGAATGTTCAGGAACACAGTTCTAATTCTTCTCCGAATGTCATGCCTTTCAGCTATTTATACTTCCAACAAGATCATATCAGAATATCAGATTTTTTGGTGATAAAGGGAGATGATTTGTTGCCATTAGAGGAGGTGTAAGAATAGTGGTGGCTGGGAGAATGTGATTTTTTTGTTGTTGCTCTTTTCCATCCATTTGTCCTATCCTTTTCCAATATGAACAGCTGAAAATGCTTGTAAGATTCCTAATGCTTTCCCAATGTGCGATCATTTGGGCACTGAGCTGGACTACAGGTAGACCCACCAGATCTGTGGGACCAGCTCTGTCAAGAGCGCTTCCTGCCAAGTTGCTTGTGTAACTTTTTGCGATACCTGCGGGCTCTTTGGATGTTCTTGATCAACAGAAGAACAAATCAAGAATGGCTAGGACATTCTTTATCCAGGAGATCATTGGAGGTGTGATTGAAGCTGTGCTTTATAGCGGATAACTCAGTGCAAATTTTTGTGTGTACCCACAACAATTTTTTAAAACAGCATTTGATCTGGATTTGGGTGAAGATAATAACAAGTCTGTTTAAGAATCCCTCTATGACCTGTTTAAACTGTATGTACACTAAAGACTCTGCACCTAGTGGAAAATGGAAAACTTGAGCTGAATTAGATGCATTTTTACATGTCGATAGACCTTGGGTTTTACTACCAGATAAGCACAAACATAGCTAAGCTAACAGGAATTGGATATATAGACCTATTTCACAGAAAGAAATCTCCTCATAAATCAGAAAGTAAATACTGTGCAGAAAAATGATTTTATCAGGATGGGATAGAAGGGTGTGTCTTCACCAACTGATGTGCCATTGCCTCTTTTTCTTGTTGCTATGGTTATATAACACTAGGTATACACACATCTACTTGTATACCATATAGATACTTCTCCCTGTGCCCCATGAGTAAAAGATACAATAACACAGCACCCTAAACAAAAGTAAGAAGATACAAACCTTTATTTGAATAAAAGCTGTTTTGATACACTAGAGATAAATGACTGAGGGGCTTTTCGAATGACCACCCCAGAGATTTCTGGGACTGCATTACCTTGCTTGCAGTCAGGAACAGCTCTTTTCAGAGATCTCACTAATTAATTATACAACCAGGTTCATACAATCACAGAGTGGTTTGGGTTGGAAGGGACCTTAAAGATCATCACGTTTCAACCCCCCTGCCAGGGGCAAGGACACCTTCCACCAGCCCAGGTTGCTCCAAGCCCCATCCAACCTGGTCCTGAATGCTGCCAGGGATGGGGCAGCCACAGCTGCTCTGGGCAACCTGTGCCAGTGCCTCACCACCCTCACAGTGAAGAATTTCTTCCTCACATCTAATCTAAACCTACCCTCTTTCAGCTGTACTTAGCCTCTTGCTAATTTAAAGGTGTGCAAATGTAACTGCTCCTTAAGATGGACAAGATTTTTTGGTGTCATCCTAACTTTATCCATATGTACAGCTTCTTATTTTACATTTAGGATGGCTGGAATTTATGTGGTGCAGAACCAAACCGCAGTGTGACGAGGGGAAGCAGCATAGAAGGGGATTCTCTTGGCTTTGCAACTGAAATGGCTTGATGGGAACTGTAGCAAAGCTAGATCAGCTGGAGATCTCACCCTGCTCCTGTTTGGTGTGGCGGGAACTGCTCTGGGGCCCATGATGCCTACTTCAAGTTTAAACCAGGTGTTCTACAGGGGAGAGTCATTGCACATAATCGATGCAGGTGGTGGTCTCCTTCTTGCCAAGGATCGAGCCAAATTAAAGGCTGGAGGGAAGACACGCTTGAAGACAGGTTTTAAGACAGCCATCAGAGCAGATCCTCTGATGACTCACAAGTATCTTTACTTCCCTTTTACGCTGTAGAGGCACGAAAGAGCAGTGAAGTGAGTTGAGCAAGGACACGCAAGAAGCCTGAGGAACGGTACAGATTTCCATATTACATCTCAGAACTTCTTTTTGATTATTCATATCAGGCATAAATTATTACTAAGACTAAATAGTTAATAAGGGTCGATCCTCACCGGTTTTACGCCGAGCGGGAGCCGGCACGCGCCTGCGGCAGGGCTGCGGGGCCGCACCTCGCACCCCCC
>JAVJGI010000002.1:21844852-21914905 GCA_035590275.1 Ibycter americanus
CGGGCGGGGCTGCCAGGGCGTTATTCCTGCCGCTGCTGTGCCCGCTGCGTTATTGCTACGGCGCTGCGTGGCCGAAGTACCGTTCCTTGCTCCTTGGGGAGGCTTTGTTCTCGTTCCCCTTGCCCCGGGTACCGCTCTGCCGCGGCTGGGGCTCGTCAGGGGGACGTTTCTCCGTGCTGCTGGTAGCGGTGCTCAAGGGAATCACCCAGCACCGTTATCAGAAGCGCGAAGGAATCCATGTTTTAAAATTATAATTCTGGTAATTATGACCTCATCAAAATCTGCAGACCTTGAGGGGTGTGACATAAGAGTAGTTGGAAGAAAATGCCACCTGTCCCTTCCGTAGTTGGCGTTACTGCCAGTAGCGCGCACAGGCATTTGCAATGGTCAGCAGGACCCGAAACTCCACTACTTGGAATTGCGAAGCCACTCGGAAAGTTCTTTTGTGTGCAACAATTGCCACTGAAGTTGTGAGAGGAAAGAGCAAAATGCCTCTCCTAGAGCCTACTCTTTACCGTTTGAGCGACTGCACTTGGGTAGGGGGAAATGACTCGCCTGTGTTGAGTGTGCTATTACTTAAAGTTTTTCCATCCCCGAATAGCACGTTACACACGTTGAGGAAATTATAAATGTGCTGCATACGTTGCATGGCTGCACATTAGCTAGATGGAGCGTGGCATGATTGCTAGTGCTTGGGTGTAGGTGATAAAGGAGCGAGCAGCGAATACAAGCTGTCGGGGCTGTAAGGCAGAATTAATTTCTTTTAGGGATTTCCTAGTGACATCATTCATAATTATATGGCTTAATCCTCTAATCTGCTGTAGTGCCTTCAGTTCACATTGGGCCAAATCCACCAAGTCCTGAGATGATTTCTGCTCCCGCCCCCCTGACTGAATCATTTGGAGTTTTGCTTGTTTAAGCCACTGGTTCAAGGGGAATGGCCCAGTTACTTTAAATAGGAATTGAAAGCAGTATCAGTCAGGATCAGGCCCGGGCTTTGCACAGTTCTCCGGTCCAAGCAGACGAGTTGATGGTTAATTTTTACTTCAGAAAGAAATGGTATTTCCAGCTGCTTGTGTCACTGAAGTGAGGCAGCATAAAATACTAGATGCCGAGTGCAGTTGATATGCCTGTGGTATCTTTCTGATAGACTGTGGGAGACCACAGGGGAAAAGGAGTCTTGGTTATCATACTGAAGCTGCTGATTTGTTGTTTATTAATTATTAACTAGGCTTTTGAGTGCCTGCTGCAGTTTGAAGAACCAGCACAGGAAGATGACTAGGTATTTAAAGCCATGTAGGCTCTGGCTAAATAGTTGCTGTGACATTAGAAATAGTCTCTGTTTTTGAAAGCATTTTAAAAGCTGGAAGGGGGCACACTGAAGTTGTCACACAAGATCCTTCACTGGCATAAATCGAAGCCTGTGGAGCTACAGTGATCTATACTTGTTGAGCCTTCGGTATTCAGGCTGGAATAAACAGCTTTAATAGAGCAGTGGAGCTACTGTGATTTATGGCTGTGCCTATACTTGCTAGATGTGGTTTCTGTCCTCACCCGGTTGATGTCTGTGGCTGAGCTTTCACTGACTTCAATGGCATGAAGATTTGTCTTACTGGACATTGCGTGTCCTTTCCATTGAGCAAGTTTTAGTCCCTACTCGACCTCCCTTCGTCTGAGTAGATTTTTGCTGATCTGGGTAGATCTAACCCCTTTCAAATGAGGAACAGCATACTCTGTTCTTGGCAGAGACAGCAGACACTATCTTTCCTGATAGGTAGGTTCTCGCAGTTTACAGCATGCTGCTTTTCTTCGGACTGAAAACCTTAGAATAAATAAGTCGTCCTTCTGTTCTTTTTCTAAAACGACCTTTGATTTTATGTTGGTGTCATCTGTATGACCCACCCCTCCCCATCCCCCCCTAAGGCTGCTCCTAGTATTTATGTATGTGCTTGTGTCTGGAATTTGTAGGTTGCAGCCTTTGCGCTGAAGAGTTGCTGTAGGTTGGGAATCAGTAGGTTGCTAAGTTCTCTTCTGTTGGTCGGAGGGAGGTACACTAAAGGAAAGCAGATGCTGGCAGATGTTGGCAATGGCAGGATGGATATGTTTCTTCAGTGCCATCTTGACTGCGTGCGAATGATTTGGGACCAGAAGACCTGGCTGGCTACTTTTTTGATGCCAGTGGTTCTTCCAGAAGGGGAAGAAGGTGTTCTTGGTCCGTCAGCGTGCACGGTGTCAGTTGTGGTTGTTCAGTGCCTGAGTGTCTAGCATGGGTGAGGTCAAAGATAGCGCTAAAAGCCTGATGATGTAGCTGATTATCTGGGAACCTTTTACCTTTGAAGAAGTTTATCTGGGTTCATATTCCCTAATTTTAATTTTCTATGAAAAGGTACTTAGCTCCACATCCTTATGAGAGCACTGTGTATGTACTCATTTGGATATGTCAGCACTCTTGGAGCTTCAGTTCTGCCACATGCCTCTAGATCTTAATTGTCCTTATAGAGTAAGGTTGCTAGAGACCTCTAAAGCTGTCTTTTCAGATTTTTTTACTACTCTGCCCCTTGTGCAGTAGAATCCTCTGCATTAGCACAGCACTTTATTCCAACAAGTTTTAATGCTTGAGTAAAGGAAAGGGGGAAGTGCTGCGGTACAGATGATTTATGATAATATGTAACTTCTTGTTCGTTCTGTACAACTCAGTAGTTTCTTAGAGCTTTTCGAGAATCAAACTAGAATATTTGCTGCTTAACTGATCCAGAAGCACAGTCCTAGAATAAGAAATGAAGCAATTTAGACCTGAACGTGAAGTCCACTCAGCGGAAATCAATCTGATGAGCTTTACAGGTAATGTCCTTGCTCTACGGAAGTCAGTGAGACTTCTACCATTAACTTCAGCTATGTCAGGATTTCATTCTTGCAGCCTGTTCCCGTTACTAATGACGTTAGTAAAAAATTTCATTAGGAAAGTGCTTGGATCCCACATGAGATATTTGACCTATGTCTCAGGCATAGATCTCATGTCACACATATTGCTATGTTGAGGACACTGTGGTCAGGCTGGCCTCTTCACATCCCTAGAAAAAGGAAATAGGTTTAATGAACTTGGTGAGCCATAACCATCAAGTTGCCCTGAACTTCTGAAAACAGCAACTTCAAACTGCTTAAGTCTGTGTCTTTTCTGTCAATCCCATCAGGTCCCTACTAGTTCAGGGAGTGCCCAGGCTTTTTCTGGGCTTAAGCCGTTTTTAAATTTTAGGTTTGAATTTGTGCTTCTCCAGCAGGTGCTCCTGCAGACCAGGAGGTGCTACTGCTGGTTTAGGTGAATGAGTGTCTGCTATTTGTAGGCAGGCTTTGGCACGCCTCGCAGGCGCTGGCTGCGCTGAAATACGGAGGTGCGCTTCCAAAGCAATGTCAAACAGTTTTGTGAGTCAGCCAGGGCTCTTGGATTACAGAACAGCATTCTTTGCCCTGCTACCATATCTTCTCCAGGGTCATTTTGTTCATTTTGGAAAACAGATAATGTGTAGACTATGATCTATGTGGCCTGATCTGTTAGTCGCAGCTAGGTATGAAATGTGAGAGGAATTTTCAGTCCTCACGTCTCCCTGGAAATAGTGTGGCCAGTAGATGAATGCTGCGAATCTCTTTCATCTTTTTGCATAGGTGGTTATGCTTTTATTTATTTATTACTTAGCCTTATGAAGATCTGGATTAATGTATCGGTTTTAGAATATTTTAACTTGTGTGTAGGAAAGGAAATAGTTTAATTGAAAGAACTGGAAAAGAATATATTCTTTCTTGTGCAGCAGAGTTACTGTCTTACAAGTAATTACTGTATACGGTGTGTGACTGTGAAGGTACTAGAAACATCTGTGTTAGTTATTCTCCATTCTTTTCATTACCAGATTTGAAATAAAAATTGATCTAACTCTCTCTCTTTCCCTCCCCTCCTCTGCCTCCAACAGCTGTAGGATTTGGAATGGATCCTGACTTACAAATTGATATCATCACAGAATTGGATCTTGTGAATACAACCCTTGGGGTAACACAAGTGTCAGGACTACACAATGCCAGCAAAGCATTTTTATTCCAAGGTGAGAGAAGCATCCTCAATTCTTTTACCTCACTTCTGTCTGTATGAGCTCATAAGAGCTTTGATGCCTAACTGATGCCCTGTAATAGTGGTCTTACTTAACTGTCGCTTTCTTTTATTTTTTTGGAAATAGTTGTTACTTTCCTGAAATAGGTATGGCTTTTTTCTTTTTTTTTTTTTTTTTTTTTTAAGTGTGCTGTCAGGTAGTTGAGGTTAGAGGCCTTTAGGGGATGTATTTTTGGGTAGGTTTTCAACACTCCCCGGTATTTATTTCTAACTAAATGTGTCAGCGTGGTTCCAAGGCATGGACTCGGTTGTATTCTGGTGTACGTTCTTTCTGTGATTGTATACATACAGACACACACACAGCTGAAGCTATGTAACTGAGAAAGCATTTAATGTGTTGACGCTGATTAGTAATGTGTAGCAAGTCTTTCATCAACTTTGTGGAAACGGTTAAAGTGAGAAAATTGAACAGTGTTGCATTCAACTGTCCAAGCTGAGTACCAGCCAGGTGCAGAATAAGTCCCTTTGAATTGTGATTTTTTTTTTTTTTTTATTCAGTATTCTAAGATAATGCTTGTGAAGTGTTTTAAAAATGGTATTGTGTGTTTTTTGTATTTTTAGTGAGTGAAATTCTGGATGAAATAACAGATTTTACCATGGATTTAAGTGAGGTGCAGATTAAGAGCCAACATCCCGTGTGGTACTGAGTTGCTACAGTATGCTTGTTAGGGCAGAAAGATATTTGTATGAGTTGAGATTAACATGCACATTAAAGCCCAGCTGGGAACATTTTTATTGTGGAGACTTCCTATGTTAGTTTTTTCTTTACTGTGCTTTACTCTGTGTTGAAGTGTGCATGTTAGTGTCTCATTTTTTGATGTCTGACCTCTATAGCTGTTTTTAGAGGCAAATGATTATGATCTCGTTCAGCTTTAGTTCTGTATCTGCAGTGCTAACTGACTTTATTGTAAGTAATAAAAGAAGCGGGTTTATAATCTTAGTTCATTCTTTACCTGGCCAAGAGCAGTTTAGGAGCCAGAGTAGAGATACTTCCGGAGATGACCTCAGAATTTGTTAGTCATATATCCAGTCTTGTGTGATACAACGAGTAGCATAATTTTCACTGATTTCATGGATTCCCAGATTCATTTCCAGAAGAGCATTAATTTATTCATTTAAAGATATCAATTGTTTTTCTTTCGATACCCTGACTCTAGGTTTTATTGTATTATGGACAAACGATATTAGAGTCATTCCTCTAAGGACTGCAATGGCCTAAATGACTTAGAATATTTTGGTATTTCCAATTGCTATTCCATGCAGCTAATCACAACCACACTGGCAAACTGTGATGGTGAGTTTTCACAGACTGGTGGTCAGAGCTGCAGGGAAGAAGAGTGAGATGTGTTTTTATGGACACTGATTGAAACCACTGATACTGAAAGTAGCCTTGAAAGGCTAATAGTGAAGATGTTCTAGATGTTCAGTTCTTTTTGCCTTGGAGGACCCCATCTGTAGTTTACAAACTTAGAGAAGACTAGTGTAAAAACGGTAGAGCTTGTAAAATGCATGTGAGCAGAAAAATTAGAACATAGATGTTCATGGGGAGCAATGAACAAAGATTCGCTGTACAAAGTGAACAAACAGTTTGAAGTCTGTTGTTAGGTGAATAAAACTTTTTTTTTAATTCCTGCAACAGAAATTCTTTTTGCTAATGCATGCAGGGGTAGCCTAGTGCTTAGATATTGCCTCTAGTCTAAAACTTCTTAGAAGGTGGCTTGGGAAAATTATTCTCTTCAGTTAATTTCATTAGCCCTTGGGGTGGGAGAAGCATGAAGACTTCTGGTCTGTTACTCCATCCTGAGAGAGGTCTCTGAGGGGTCTGTTGCTGCTGCTGTCAGATGGGATGGAAGTCCGAGGCTGCCCTGTTGGCTGCTTCCCTTCTTGTTTGTATCTGTTATTCGCTAAATGTCAGCGGTATGTTGGCAGCTGTGTGAATTCCCTTTTACTACAGAGGTGACTTACTTTACAACTACAGTTTGACTGTATGCCACGTCCTTTGGCTAGAACTGGGAGATACTTTATTTTGATTTTTATCTTGCCATACAGTAAAACCGATATAGAACTCGGGGCAATGTATGCACAACTGCTGTGTCTGAGTTAGAAGTAATACTTTTTGCCACAGAGATTCACAGAAAAAAAACCCAGGCAACATCACGCTCCCAGAAGAAAGAAAAGACTGGAAGTTAGTGCTTAGTTTCAAAGTTACTGTATCCTCTTGGATCAACTATTCCAGTCTCCAAGATGTGGTCCTTTCAGCAAAGCTTTGCTTTGGTTATTTCTTACCGTATGCAAGTAGTTAATGCATACTGTGCCTCACTGTGCCACGCTTCTCCAGTGTTGCCTTTGGGGCTCTGGGCAGGGGAGGACCTGCTTCACCTGGTGGGCTGATTGCTGAACGTGCAGCCACATGAGAAGACTTCTTCACTTGTAGGCTTTCATCACTGAGGATTTCCTAGTTTAGGAAATGAGAAGAGTTTGTGATTATGTTAAACTGAAAGAGGATAGATTTAGATTAGATATTAGGAAGAAGTTCTTCACTGTGAGAGTGGTGAGGCACTGGCACAAGCTGCCCGAAGAAGCTGTGGATGCCCCATCCCTGGCAGCATTCAAGGCCAGGTTGGACGGGGCTTGGAGCAACCTGGTCTGGTGGAAGGTGTCCCTGACCCTGGCAAGGAGGCTGGAACGTTATGGTCTTTAAGGTCCCTTCCAACCCAAACCGTTCTATGATTATGTATTTATAATATTTGCATGTTCAGAAGGTCCTTTTCAACCCAAACCATTCTATGATTCTATGTTCTTTGATATGCGGTTTTCATAGGGAGAGTTTTGCCGGCCACCTTTGGCAATGCCCTTGCAGCAATGTAACAGGGCTCTGAGCTTCTGCAAAGTGGATTGTTTTCTGTCTTGTAAGATGTATTTCCTAAAATGTCTGTACTAGAGGTGTTCAAACCGAGAGTGTTCCTTTGTGTGTCCCTGGAAGTCGGCATCTTTGAGGCAGAGAAATGGTAATTTTTCCCCTATCCAGATAGTTAATTGTACAGCTGTATTGAAAATATGGATTATTTTCCTATGCAAGATTCTTTTTCTGTGAATTAAACTTTTTGAAATGGAAAACTTTATAAGTTTTGGCCATTCTTTTGGTTGCATGTAGAGGCAAAAAGGAGAAATGAAGAAGTGTGGTAATGGGAAGACATGCACAAAAGAAGGAGAAACTGTTATTTTAAATTGGCCTTTTTGTCAGTGATGTTAGCTGTCTTACAGTAAGTGACGTACTATTTGTTACAAAGTTTCTGGGGAGTGATGTCATGGTTTGATATATGCTGGAGAAAATGTAGAGGGACTCTTCTTCCTGGACAGTTAGCGATTTCAGTCCAAGACAACATCAGTGGAGCCAGTGGAGTATTCTGATTTTATAGTAGTATTGGTAGTAACGGATGAAACACAGATTTCCGTGTGAAGCAGCTTCACAAGCAAAGAAACAAATTCAGTAGTGTTGCAAATTGTGTGACGGCATCACAGAACCAAAGTGGCAGTGGAGAGATGTGGGTGCCTTTGGGCAAGTAAATCTGTTCCTAATTCAGAAAAGCGTAGAAATCTATAATTAAGTGTAGTCATCTAAGTGGTCCTGTTGGGCATAGACTTTGATTATTTCAAAGTATTTCAGCTGGATTTTTGATTGAGCAGTTCCATTACTGGTGTGTTTCAGTTCCATTCTCTGTAAAATGGGGATGAGGGAATCCGAAAAGCAGCGCAAGTGCTCATAATTGCAATTCTGCAAATAGTCTGACTCTTAAGATCCCTAACGTTATGGTGTCTTAACTATTTATCTTTTATTTATTTATACAAATGAGTGATGAAAAAAGTCTGTGTGTCCAGATGGGTTGTTCTGGCATGAAGGGATAAAGGAAGGTGAGTGGAGATTCTTGACTAGAGTGGTGTTGGGGACCAGGGCACCCAAGATCCTGGTGTCTGACCCCACGTTTCCTTACCTCCAACCAGGAGTCCAAAGAATTCAAGGAAACAATTCTGGGGGTGGGTGGGAAATCTGCTTCAAAGAAATGCATTGAAAATATTAATCATCCACCTAATGCATCACAATAACATCTTAGGAACACTGAGTGAAATACATCTGTAAATAGTATCTTACAAACGTGACAAAATGGTACTGAAATTCCTAGAACAGGTTTATAGTATAAATTTTAGTACAGTAAGAAAAACTGAGGCATGGCTCACGTAGTGGGGCTCAGTCATGTTCTGTGTTTCAGATAACGGGGAAGCAGGGCTTGTTTTTACCCTGTGGGTGGAAACCTCAGCAGGATCTTGAGTTCAGTGGCAGAGAAAGGCTTTCATTATAAATAAGGCAAGAGGAGGTCCTTAACTGGTCTTCCTGTTTCTAGGTAGGCTGAGCCCAATTTTTAACCTAGCTGTTAAATTATGTGATTACTTTAACCAGTCTGACTTTTGTTCTGTGCTCAGTTCTCACTGGGGAAGTAAAATTTTATTCCTTTTACAACCTGTCAGCTGTGCCTATTTCTTTTTAATTCTTCTTCTCTCAATATCTCTTTTGTGCTAACAGAGGCTTAAAGCCTTTACTTGTAAAGCAGTTCCCCAAGAAGTTTATTAAGGCTTTGCTGTTTCCTTTCCTAGCAATCTGGTGGTGTTTTTCAACTTGGTCTTTAAATTAGGAATGGCCTTTTTACTATGTGTACTATGTACGGCACTCAGTAAAATCAACCACCAGGTACTGTTAGAAGTCTAGCTATGTGTAGTCCTTTCTTCCTTGACCGTTTCTTTACTTGTCTTAAACAGCCACTGGGTTTATAAGAGAAACACCTGGCCTGCAGCACAGAGGTCAGTCATGCTCTTTCTTCCCACTTTGTACTGGTGATTGCCAAGTTCTTTTCTGTACAGTCGTGGCTCCAGCAGGAAAGGTAAAAGAATAGCAAGTATCTTAAAGTACAGGGAAAGATGATGTTTTTTGTGAGAAAAGAGCGAATCTTGTTGAGTTCCTGAGACAAAAGGGCTGTCCTGCTTCAGGCCAAAAGAGAGAGCAAAGCTGCAGTCCCAAGGCGGGTGGAGGTGCCTCCCAGCAGACTCGTCTGAGTTTGCAGATGCAGTACAACCCTCGCTCAGTGTGTTATAGATCCTCATTTTTTTTTTTTTTTAGATACCTTCCTCATTGACGTGCTAATTCCTCACTTAGAGAGTAGAGGTATTTCCAGATCCCACTGTAGGAGTCCGAGTTTGAAAAGTCAGCTTTTGCAGTGCCCAAGTTGAAGGGGTGTGATTGCTAGCCAGCTTTGCTATGCTTTGACGGATAAGGAAAACTGAGTCAGTCGATCTTGTCATCAGGAGTGGGCACATAGCCTTTTTATCAGGAATGTTAGCTCCGCTTCTGCTAGGACAGTCTTCAGGATACACTTGTTACGCTCTGGCTACGTGTGTGCTCAGAGATTCAAAGGCCGGGTGAGTAGACTGCTGCCTTCGTTCATCCATGTGTGAACGTCATCTCACCCGAGTCTCAGAGACCTGTGTCCTGTGGCTGAGGTTTTAATCCACTTCAGGTGTTACAGCTCCGTTATGCCAGTGCAATGTGCAAGGTGTGTGAGCTGCAGAGCTCAAACAGGAGCCAGGGATTGAGTGAGCGGGAGCAGGTAATGGCTTGGGGAATAAACTTGCAATTTCTCTTTCTGGGGTGGATGGCAGGGAGGTCTGCAGGGACTAGGAAAGAGAAACTTTATTTTGGCGTTCAGGGTGTCGGTCGGTCTTTACGTGAGATAATGTAATGAGAGTTGTTGCTTTCTGTGTCATCTCTCCTGGTATGTTTATAGCAAATATTAAGTATAAGCAGTATTGTTTTTACAGAGCAGAAATCTTATGGTAGCAGTAAAATCGGGAAAGCGCAACATGGGTGGCTCGAAATCTTTGTGCTGCCTTCAGCTGTCGTAAAAGAGAGTAGCTCTGGTGCCTTTTCCGTGCCTGGTGGTATCTGAATATCCTGCCTTGCTGGGATGGGGGAGGATTTGGGGCAGAGCCTCTGGGCACACCTCCCTGGGCAGCCAGCTCTGGCTCCTCCATGCCGTTAGGTGCCATTGGCAAAGCAGACGATGACCCTTGTGTTGGTGGAAAAGAAGGGAATATTATTATTTTTTTTAATCCAGGTATTGTCCATTGCCTGCCTGGGCTTGCGGGCAGATGCCTGTGCAACCACTTGCTGCTTCCATCCAGCTGGATGAGACTTTTTCCCTTTTAAAATACGCTTTCTGTGAGGCGCCACTGGCCAGGCTGAGGGGCTGGGCTGTGCCCTGAGGTGGGGTGGCGGGAACCGGCTGGAACTGGCGGGAACCAGCCGCGTCCTGCAGAGGGCAGCCCCCGCTTCGCCTCACTGAGGCGCCGGCACCTCACCACACGGTACAGGTATGTTGGACGCTCTGCAAGCTCCTTGAACTTGTGAATTTTTATTTTTTTTTAAAAGGGAAGAGTGCGTTTATTTCCGTTATGTGCCCTGTCGTGCGGGCCTGTGCTTGTTTCCACAGGAGTGGGGTGAATTTGGGGCTTTACCCTGTGTCGCCTGCGGGGCCCTTGTCCCGCATTCCTGGGACCTGAGGAGGGAAAGGCAGCTGCTGCCAGATGAAGAGCCTTTGTGTGTTTAAGCAAAAATAACACCTGCATCTGAGGTGTGGGGCAGCTCCTTGCCCTGATCATGTGGTAATGTTTCAGGTGTTGCTGTTTCCTCGGTGCTAAATTTTGACTTTTTCCCTTCTCTTCCCGCTGCAGTCTCCCTTCTGAGATCCTCCTCTCACCAGGAGACAGCAGAATTGGTGGTTTACTTGAAGCTGATCGGCTTTCAGGGCTTGCTGGCTCTGGAGGCAGTGACAGGCACCTCTGCTTGCCCATGGTGGTGGCTTGTGACCTGTGGCTGTGTGGGAACGGTGGGGACCAGGCCAGCATGGGTCTTCCCCTGCGACAGAGGTTTGTGGGGTGATGAGGAGCGGGGCCCATCCCATCCCTCAGGAGAGCGGGATCCTCACCTGCCCTCTGCACTTGTCCCTTGAGGGTGTCCCCCTGCTTTTTACGAGCTCCAGCCTGGCCCTTAGGAGCTGTGGCAGCTGCCCACCATCCTAGAGAGTTGCCAGAGAGTTCCCTCAGTGCTTTCAGCCCTTTGTCAAAGCTGCTCTGTAAAGCACTGATAAAATAAGAGATAAAATAAGATGCCAACAGCTGGGCTGGCTGCGCTCAAGGGAATGGAGGAAAGCGTGACTTCTCTGGCAGGTTTGCTTAAGGTGGAGGCGGCATTAGGACAGCAAAACAGGGAAAAGCACTGAAAGTTCAGATGTGGTAGTGCTGTAAAGTATCTGTGATGTGTGCTAATATTTAACAAATGTTTTTAGAGGATACATCTTGGATAATGTCATTTTTTTAATGAGTGATTTAGAACCTTAATTTTGTTGTGCTTTGGTTGTTCACCTCTAAAGTTGGAGTACCACTGCCCTTTTCTCTAACAACAGTGGTGTAAAAAGAGTTCATTAATATTTGTACAGGTCTTGGATACTGTGCTGGAATAATTAACTTGGTCATGGTCAGTGTTCAGAGGAGGATTTGAATACCATAGATTTACCGTTCCAAGTGAGCCTTGAATGATAAAAATAAAGCACAACTTCAGATCTTTGTTTGTTAAGTATTTTTTGCTCTTTGTTCTTTACTTTGGGCACTGGGACTGAAACAGGGGCTCTCTGGAAAGCTGTGTGTGATCCTGTAATTAAGAACAGTGTTGGAATGTGCATCACCGGAGGGTTCAGCAAGGTTTGCCTGTGAGACTTTAACCCTAACATCTAACTCATCGTTTATATTTGTTTTTTAATATAGCTGATGTTTTAATGTGTTTTGTATACACAATGTACATTTTTTTTCCCCCCAGTGAAATTGTTAGGCCAAGTGTTTTTTTTTTCCTTTGCAAAACTGACCATTTTCAGAGCAGAGAAATGATCTGGAGTTGGAATACAATGAGCTGGGAGGGGATGAGTGAGATGAATTGTCTTCAGTGGAGGAAATTAAAGATCACTTGAGACATAATTATTGAACAATGCTTTGAGGCTTTGAAGATACATAAACCACTGTTAACTTTGTCAGTTCACAGAAGTAGTTTTTAAAATACTTGTATATACCCATCCAGTGTTGGCTGTTTCCACTCTTGTTTGATGTTTGAATTTTGCTGGAAACCTGTCTAGGAGTACAATTTATCCAGCATACTGATATGAAGGTTTAACTTGTAAATCCTTGCAGAGTTTCTCATTCCATATCCTCTTGTTTCAAGCACCCCTACCCCCCTCAAGTAAGTGTAGACTGAAATAGAAACCCAGTCACATTAAATGACAGTGACCAATTTCTGTTTCTCTTTTTTTTTCTTTTCCCCCTCATCCTGAATGTTGTCATGCTGCCTTCTGTTACTTGACATTTTTTTGGGTTTGCCATCATGTCTGTAATGATTAGGAGAGAATTCTGAGCACACATTGCCTCTGTCCTTGGCAGTTGTTTTTGCTTTCCTGGGAGACAATAATTGTGCTGCTTGTCTATCTTCATTGCCACGGTGGTAAGTACAGAGGGGAAGTGGGATAAGCACTTCAGTATTTCTGTAGTATGCTAAAAGCTTGGAATGCTTCTGGCAACCTGTTGACAAAGTCCTGTAATGAAGATAAGCAGAAAGGAAACAAAAGGTCTTTGCTCTTCAGTGGGCGGAGAAGGGGATGCAGAAATTAGTTTCTGGTGGTGCTAGCAAAGTGCTGCATTCCACACCGGCTGAGCATCTAGGTCCTTACAATGAAAGTAAATCAATTTAGATGAGAAAGAAAGAGTAACAGTTTGAGTTTCTTGTATCTTCATCAGAATAGCGATACAACAAAAATTTTATTTCATGCAAAGGATTTTGGCAAACTGATACTCTCAGGTATATCATACCGCACGTAATCCACTTACATTAACTACTTGTTTAGTAAATTGAGTATTAAACTGGAGTAAGAATACTGTTCTGCGACATCTTGCCAAACAGGCCAGTGTGCTAGTCAGAGCCCTGGGAAGCTGAGGTGAAGCAGAGTTGGTACCCGAGTTGTGCTGCCTTGAGGAGAGTCCCAGAACAGCGCTGAGTATCCCTGGGTGGAGAATCCTGCCCGAGGTCAGGGCAAGTCCCTGCACCTGATACTGCAGGTCTAGGTTGCTGGACAGATGCTGAGGTAGAGGAGAGCAGAATCAGAGCATTACCTGGCACTGCTGAGTTAAAACTGCTTGAAAGGCAGCGGGATGGAAACGTGATGCTGGAGAATTGGGTTCTCACTGCAGGCAATGAAACAAAGTGGCCCATTGTTGTTGACTTTGACCCCAAGATGGATCTCTTAATTTTTAAAACAATTTTTGGTAGAAATGGATTAATATCCATTTGATAAGAATATTTACTCGTCCTGCTTGATTACATTACTTCTAAACAGAGCTACATTATTTGTCTAAAAGGAAGTGATGCAATTTGAAATTATTATCACATGAATTTAAAACACATACAATTTTTTATTTTTTCTAAGATTGTGTACCTTTAAAAAGTACACAAAGGGAGATATAATCAGACTTCATGCAGGAGCCAGGCATGGACCATTTCCTGTGGTGAAAAACCCTGCTGTCTTCAACTACCTATCAAGAATAAAAATTAGATGCTACTTCAGGCCTCAACCTACTTCTTCTATGCCAAATTCTAGATTAATCTTGCCACCTGCAGTGTGGGTGTATAAATGACACAAGGGGGACATTTTTTCTCTTATTTTTCATTTTTGCCACGTAAATGGTGTGAAGTAATCATGTCATACTGTGCTGGTTTATGGCATTATATCGTGATTGCCTTGCCTTTTGTGGCCTATTCGATGATACAAAATGCAGAATGTTAGATTTTTTTTTTTTTAATAGAATGGACAAAAAAATTGGTTTTGGCACCTGATGTCCACTAAAACATTAACCCAAATCCTTAGTTATGTAGGTTGCATACCTGCTAAAAGAGCAAAGTTGGTTCTGTAGTTCTGACAACGGGGATCTGTGAATCACTATTTTGGAGCAATAAATACTGTAGTTAAGCACTGATGTTTTGGCTTCTTAAAGATCTCTCATTACAGTCCTTCAGTCCCTCATCCTCCCTCTTTGTGTGATAAAGTTTCTTACATAGTTACAGCCGAGTTTTCCATTGGTGCTCTGTGCTATAAATAGGGAAAAAATAGTATAGGATCACTGCAGCTGCATGGATTATTTTACGGAGTCTGTCCTCCCCTTGCACATAGGGGTGACTCCTCCCTCTGAAGCTGCGAGTTTTCCATTTGGCATCAGTGGGAAAGACACCTCCTACAGCAGACAAGTTTGTGTTGTAAAGCTTAGTTCTGTGTCGTGTCCCTGTTCTTTTCTTTTTTCTTTTCATTTTTTTAATCTTTTGTAAATGGGAAGGTAGCAAAGATGCTCTGAGAGCACAGCACGTATAAAACTGGATCTTGGAGGTTAAATACTCATTGCTTCTATGATGAAAGACGATCTACAGATGGCATTCAGACCTGCCTCTGCTTCTCTCTCTCCACTTTGGCTCATTGTGCCTAACAATATTGAAATTTTAAAGCCTGTTCTTGGGGACTGGGGAAAATAACAAAGTCAAGATGTGTGGGAGGAGAGTGGGGTTTGTGTGTGAGTGTGATGATTTTTCTTGGTCTGTGGAGGTCTGTACGGATGTTCGTCATGCTGTTTGGAAAACGAAGCAGCACAGCCTTAAAACATGATATTTGTAGAATAATTTGGTAAATGCCAATGATTTGGAATCCTCATGTACTGCACTGTACTCTCAAGTTTTCCTTTTAAGGGAATCTACTGACAAGTTGTGGTAGGAGGACTGTACGGTATTAGTTACAGAAATCTTATTAGGGAAATGGTGGAAGTTGTTTAGGTTTACTTCATCGTAATTAATTATGGAGCTAGACAAAATTAAGTTTGTTTTTTGTAATAGTAGTGCCCACATTTAAAAGTCATGGTTCTCTGTGTTAGCCTTTTGTTTTCTGATGCTGGCAGTGCTTTTAATGTTTTTTGATGTCTTGTGAGTACCAGCTTTCAGATGGGATACTCTGTCTTTCTAGCTTTATGCTGTCCTAATTGTTTCAAAATGTAGTCGTTAAAAAAAAAAAAAAGTAAACATTATTGCTGGTGTTATTGCTAGCGGCAAGGAATGCAAAAAAGGGGGACACATGTGGCAGTTCTATTTAAATAAAAGCTTATTTTCAGAAACAAAGGCTTATGGAGCAAAAGGGAGCTCTTAGTACCCCAAGCACGTTTGCTGTTACGGATGAACCCACAGCAATGGATGCTATCAAAGTTGTCATATTTTATTCATGAGTTGTGGTATGCTTGGGTGAAATAAGAAAAGCAATGCTCCAAATCATAATTATGGTGTAAAAAGATAAAACAGTTATTATTGTGACATTTTTTTGAAAATTCTGAAGTCTCTCAAATAATTCATTTAAAACTTGCGGAGAATGACTAAGTATGTTAGCTGTATTTATGATTCTTTGTTGGGGGTGTGTGGAACACTTCACAAATAGAATTTCTACATATTTTGGGAGAATATATAAATGTGTGCTTATGTGTGTTTCAAGAAACAAAGACAACTAGAATATTGAATATAAACGTAAAGAGGCTGACAGCAGAAATTATACTTCAGTGGAGAGGGGCTTTGACAAATGTATTATGCCTCGTGCTATTATCATGCAGTTAATAAATAAAACAGACACCCGGGATTTAATTTGCTTTAGCAATAATATGGAAGTGATTTTTCTGAGGGAAGGAAAACAGAAGGGAGAGTTAGTTCACGAAACACATTTGTTTAAGGCTCGTACAAACCATATACAGAGAATAAGAAAAGCTGTAAGATTTTAGTAATAAATGAGCTAAATGCTTTAAAAGTAGTTAAAAAAGCCCCACAAACTAGAGTGCCATGTCACTGGGAGTTTTTGAACCAAGCGAGCACTTCAGCATATGCTTACTTTGAACTTCACGGATAATTTCATTGCCTTTAGTTGGATTATTCATGTGATAAAAGGCTTTACTGGACTGGAAATTAAAACGTTTGTGTAGGTGTAGCCAGGTCTGTTAGCTGCCATAAGTAGCATTAGGCATTGCAACCTCTGTGAGTGAAGAAACTGAGTCAGAGGTTTCTGTTTTTTTTCTGAAAATTCCCTGTTAATGAACTATTTAAAGCTGGAGTTTGATGTACACCTTTAAGAACACAGGTTTTCACCAGGGAGGCAAATTCTGTTTTCTGTGTGGCCTCGCTGAAGTCAGACTGGGTTTTTCAACAGAGTCAAAATAATCCAGGCATTCAGCTGCTTTCCTGCTGCAGTGGCATCTGGTACTTCAAATTTCTTTGAAAATCCAAGTTATGGGTTACTTGTTGGCTATATCTGTCATTTTCATGTTAAACTTAGAGATCCTAAGGCACTTCAAAAGTACCTGATATTGCTGTTTATTTTTAATAGTTGCCAGAAAATATGGGCAGCATGTATTACTACCTATAAGAAGGAAGAGTGCTAAATGAGAAATGAGAGTTATTACGTATTGCTTGAAAATGCAATGGATCAATCTTTCTGCATGCTCTATTGAAAAATGTATGTTTTGTTTCAAGATTACAAACACACTAAGGGTTATAGTGGGAGGAGATAAGTCCAAACTACAATTAGTAGTTATTTGCAAAACTGGGCTTCTCTATCTGATATTTGGTTCTAGGTGCTCCTCATCTTCTGGTACCAGCTTCAGTTTCTTTTGAACAAATGTGGCTGACGAACGTGTTCTGTCAAGTTCAGTACATGCTATACTTTTTAAAAGTAATTTCTAATTTTTTGGGGTCTGTGACTTTAAGCATACCTGAAAATGTTTTGTAGAAGGAGAGGAAAAAATTGCTTAGCTTGTCCTGAAGTGTACAGTGCTGCAAAATGGACAGCATACCAGTAATGATTCTTAGCAATTACTGCTTTTTCCCAGTGTTGCATTCATTGCCACTGGCTCAGTTCAAACATTGACAGTGTTGCTAGTGTAGTCCATGGGCTTTCTGGTAAAATGTTGTTATTATTTTGCAAATTTTCAAATGGCAATCTTTAACTGTATAGTCACAGTGATGTGATACCTTATCTAATATAGATAAACAGCAGAAGAGATGTTCTAATCAGTGACTCCTGCACTAATTAACTAACAACACATGTAATTTGATTAACTCACATGATTTAAGAGCAGATAATGTGCTTTTAGTGGTAGTGTAACTTCTGGAGCATTTCTACCAAGCATTTAATTTAAGCGATCAACCATTTGTAAATACTCTTGGTTTCAGCATGAGTCCCTTGAGGAAACACCAGAGCCTACTTGAGAAGGCGAGCCTGAGCTCAGCAGCTGCTTAAAACGCTTGAAACAAGTGGAAGTGGCTGCCTTGAGTAACAGGTGATAGTAGCCTCAGCAGGGCTATCACCGTTGTCCTCAGCAGGAAGCCTGTGGCAAAGCCGTTTGGCTTCCACTCTTAGTTTTCTGATTTTTGTTCCATACTGGGCAAATGGTTTGAAGACAGCATCAGTCACTGCACTGTGCGTGCGCCCGGGCCTGCTGCTCGCCCTTCTGCTGCAGGAGACATGACTCCAGCGCTTTCCTTGGTCATTCTGTTCATTTGGATGGAAAAGACACGGAAGGGCCTTGGAGATGTGAAACCCATATGCAGTCAAAAAGGGGCACTTTCTCAATGGAGGCTTTGCTACAACTTTCTGCTGTGGTGCTTTCTCTGTGTTGTAGGGCACCTTTTGCTGGCTGGGACTTGAGAAGCATAGGTGGCCGCCTTCTCTCTTGGCAGGTATTCATTTCCAAGCCTCCTGTAGTATCTGCTGCTCTGTTCCAGAGTACTCAATTTCCATGGTTCAGTTTGAAATGCTGATAAAGCAAACAAAGGACTTAGACTCTCTGACAACTACTTAATTAACATGAGTGTGGTCATTCTAGCTAGTGCTCGAGTCAGGCCAATTTTCAAGAGCTGAAGAGTCTGACATTAAGCCGCTAAATCAACTAAATTATTGGTTGGGGAGAAACTGTGATTTGATAAGTGGTCTCTGATTTCCTCAGTGACTCGAAATTCTGCTGTCCCTGGCATCTAGAGTTTTAGGACTGGGTTTGCAATAGCTTCCTGAAAGGAATGAAATATATATATAATTTTAAGTGCTAGATTAATTTTGTTAGGAGAGGCCTAGTTGTAAACTAGTTTACAAACACGTATATCAAAATGACAGCAATATACGAACACTTATTGCCAGGGTAGTTTTGCATCATGCAAAAGGAGAGTTTACATTACTTACACTATTTTTCCACCTTCTCTAGCAGAACTGCCTTTGCTGTATAGTCATGGGAACTTACCTTTGTAACATTAGCTATTCACCCTGGTAATTGCTCCATCCTCTAATTTAATGAAAACCCATTAAACCGAAACAATAATTAAAATGAGACATCATCTCTGTAGGAGGTTTGCATATTAAAATCACCAAGCATTTTGCTGCAGACGGATCTTATTCTTGAGAAACGGTGTTTGAAGCAACATGTAAAAAGTGATTTATAATGAATAATCATAATTTAGAAAGCTGTGCTGTTGAACATGATTTCCTACTGTTTATTACTGACTCCGAGTGGAGCTAGCAAGGCAAAAGCATTTAAAATGCCTTTTCGTACCAGTGAGAATACCTAGAAGAGGAGATGTGGTCGTGCGAAAACTATGGTAGCATAGATTTTAAAGAGAAGGATGGGGTGTTTTCACTCCTGTGTCTGGGCTACTGGCAGGTAGAAGAGGCAGTGCTCATCCCCACCAGTGCAGGGGGCCCTAGTGAGCAGCCTGCTGCCTGCTCAGCACCCTGATGTAAGCTTGCATTTGTTTTCCCTCGGTGGTACCCCACTGCTTGCTAAATTGCCTGCTTTAGCCTGGCTTGGAAGCACTTGTAGGGGAGTGGCAGGCAGGGTGGATGCATTTGGGTCCGTGCTTAGGTGATGTCTAGGTAAGCTGCTGCTTGGCTGGTGGGTCTCCACAGTGCCGTGTGGGCTGTCGCGAGCCTTAGTGCTGATAGCTGAATTGAGCATCCAGTGTGCTCTGAGGGCATGGCTCTGTGCCTGTTCCTGTGACAGGAGCATGTTGCAAAGTCTTTTTTTGTTTGCATATAAGGAGAAATTTGTGTGAATTTCCCCCCCACAGCTTAAAATAAAAATTGGTGCTATCTGCAGATAGCTACATTTTGCCCTTGCTAAGCAGGGAGGGACAACTACTTGAAGTGTTTCGCTTCTTGCCAGTGAAATGACTTCTTTTTGGAGAAGATCCCCATGGCTGCTGTTAGCGTCCTTCTGTGAACTTTTGGATCTGTTTGTGACTTGTGTGGACTGAGGGAATGATTTTATAGGAGCAGGAAGGAGTAGGCATCTATCACCAGTAGTGTTTTGGGTTGTTGTTTTTGGTTGGTTGGTTGGTTGGGTTTTTTTGACCAGTTCTTCAATAGATGATTTTTGGGACCAGTGTGCAGAAAGGAGTCTGTGCACTTGGACTCAGAGGCTTTGATGAAGCACCCGCTTTCAGTGAGCAGGAAAGGTTTTGTGATGTTGTCATGTGTTTTCATCCTGAGCAACTTTTAGAAACTCTCTGTGCTGAGAGTTGCTAGTTTTGGACCCTCCTTCTACTCTTCATTTCATTTTTTGGAAAGCTGATGGCTTAAAAAAAATAGGGCGCTGTGGTTGGTTTTTTTTTTTGGCGTGTGTGTGTGGTTTGTTTTTTTTTTTTTAATAGAGTTTCAGTTTTATTGGATTTGGCTCCTAGCAAAGTAAAAGCCAATATGCTGCAATATTCAATTCTTTAACTGCTTCAGCTAAAATCCAGATTCTCTGTTGTTGCAGGGTTAATTTCTACTTGCTTGTCCAGAGTGACTGTGCAAAAGTTCTCCTGAAAGCTTGTTGAAACAAATAGCTTTAAAAAGATTGAAGGTATCAATACAACAATGTGTTCTACAGTACGTTCTCTACCAAAGTAAGGAAGTAAAAGGAAAAGGTATAGAAGCAAACTAGTGAATGAGGAAACATATCTGTTGCTTTAGAAAACATGAGTTGATTTAGAACTGAGTTTTAGTATTTTTCCTCTAATGGAAGCATCTATTAAAGAAAAATGATATCCCGGATGGATTGGGATTCAGCTTATAAGAACTGGTGCACATTTTTCACTGCTTAAAATTCCAGCCCAAACAGTCATGTACTTCCCATTGTACCATGGGTTGTTGACAGTGTCATCAAAGTAAGTTTGGCAAGAACTTTACCTGCTTTCCTAGCATTACTCTTTCCTTAATTCATTTTGCCTGCTTCTGTGTGGTGATAATTTTCTTACAGTGTTTCTAATGCAGCTGAAGCCAGCTTCTCCCTTTCTCTTATTTGGGGCCTCTAATATGTTCTGGGCTAGTGGCAAAACCCCGAGGTTTTCATTTTTAGTTGCCAGAGCTGGTGGTGCATAGAGCAGTGGATGTGACTTGAGGGCTAAATCAGGTTTGTAAGGACTGATACTAATCCCGAGTTATTGTACCGCCTTAATTCCATTTGTCATACAGGGTTAGTGTGTACTGAAATACCTGTACATTTCATACGTACAAGGTAAAGCTTGCCCTGACGTCACTGGCCCCAGAGTGGCACTGCCATTTATCTGGACCAGTCTTAATGATGAAGTGGAAAAAAACGCCAAAAATTGAGACTTATTTTGAAGGTGCTGAAAGTGAGTATTGTCGAGTAATTGTGGTTGTGGATAAAATGTAGCGGCTTGCTGCAGCTCGGCGGGGTGCTGTGGTCTTCCTCCTCTGCAGGTCCTGGCCAGAGTTGTGCCACAGCTGCTGAGCCCCAGTGTGAGTGTAGCTCAGGGTTCTGGTTCCTCTTGTAGCTCTCTCTGGCTGGGTAGGGCTGTGCTGGTTAGGGGCTGAATGGGCTCAAGGCAGCGAGGAGAAGGCAAGGTGGCTTTCTCCCTGGGAACGGGGGAGATGGTACCAGGCAGAGAAATGTGGGATGGCAGCAGCTAACTGGGTTTGGCTGTCCTGGCAAATTGCACCAATACTCTGGCCCTTCCTCCTTGGACCTGTGGCTTAAAAAAAGGCATTAAAATCAAGCAACAAATATGCTGTCTCTCTCTAACATAGGTATGTCTTCTGCTTCTCTGTTTTGCTGAAGGTAGAAAGTTGCCTTTACTTGATGCTCTGAGATGATTTGTATCTGTTGTACTTTGAAATAACTGTGTATGCTTGCTTTTTTTGATTGTTTAATTTTAGAAACAGTCTGGTATGTTTAAAAACCCCTTCCAGACAGTCAGTATTTCAAATTAAGAAAATATAATCACATAGAAGGGCATATGAAAGTCATATCTATGTTTATTTATTTATTTTGCTGAGATTGCATTATCATTCAAGCGTGAAGCGATGTTTCACTGAAGATTACTGTATAAACCTATATTGTTCTATATTATGTAGGAAATATGACATTTCATTACAAGCAGACAGTTATTTTTATAGAGAGCATAAAAAGTATTTTCCCTTTCAGGCACCTGCGGCGAGGGGGTGTATGTATTCTCAATTTTTCTTTTTTTTTTTTCCAGCGTGAAAATCAACCTGAAAATAGAAAGCTCTTATTCTAAGTGGATCGTACTCCCAGTCCATTTGTATGGTACTTTCTGCAGAGAATGAGCAAAACACAAACAGATGACATACCCGGCGTTCGCGTGGTATGAAGAGGGGCATTGCCAGAGAGGTGCAGGGGAGCTGTCCTGTGGGGCACTGGAGCTGGGATGGTGTGGTGCTGGCTGGGCTGAGCCCTCGCGTGACTCCTTCCCAGCATTTGGGCCCCAGGTTGCGAGCCCAGAGCTGTGCTCGGCACCCCACCAGGCTCATCATCTCTGAAACGCCAGGTCAGCTGCCCTCTGGATCCTCGCACGCCTCAGTGGGCTCCTCAGCTTATGAGTCCAGGCTATTGGGTCACATTTGCCAGCTCACCATGGAATTGCTGGCAAGGTCCCGTTGTTGTAGTTACTGAGATTGAGTTAGGAAGAACAGTGTTTCTGTAGACATTTCTGCATCTGCAAGTATGTTTTGTGGTTGTCCAGTGGTAGGAGGTGTTCCAAGGCACTGGTAATGAGTAGACCTACTCCATAGTGGTAGTACCATACTTAGAAGTGTGTTAGTTTTTAAAAGCCTAGTTATATAACTTTCTTCGTATGAATTATACGAGAATAGTGTTGCAAAGCAGTACATAAATACTGTTTGTTATCTACTAGTTTGAAACCAAGATTCTGGAATTTCAAAACTTTGCATCTTATTGATTTCAGTTAACAGAGAATGAGTAGAAGGTGTTGCATGGGGTTTTGGTGTATTGGTGACAATAAAGGGATAGTAGAGTACAGCACAGTGTTTCAAAGTGTGTTTCTAACTGAAGTTGTGCATTGATTATCCATTCATGATTCTGACCAAGGAGTCCTATATTTTTGTATAAAATTGGTCATATGGCAAGATGTGGCTTTATGTCTGGGTCCTCCTGTAATGAGAAAATGTTGGACTTTGCAAGGCTTGACGGAGTGTTAACATAGATGTTCTAATAACAGCACTGCCTATGCTTTCATGTGAAATACTTTTTGAAAGCTTTGATAAGTCATATTTTATTTCTGGCAATTGTGGCACCTTTTAGAAAAAAAAATACAAGATTTTCTAAGATATTAAGGTACTTAACCTTCAGAACAAGGATAATTACCTTCAGCTGTCAGCTCTTGGACATTTTATCTCTGAGTCTTAACTTGTGCCTTGGAACTTAGTACCAGTGGATTGTCTGTCTCTGTAGATAGCAAACTGGATATTGGAAAATTTAGTGGTGTGTGGGACACATAGTTTTCTATCTTCTGCATCAACTTTTTTCAAAGAAACTAGATAGTATTTATGTCCAGTAATAACACTTGCTAGGTGAGGATAATGATACAGATAATGAAATCTTACAGATAAAGACAAAATTTGCTCTGTGCTGGGTTGTTTATTCCTCTGTTCCCGTTTCTGATGGCATTGGAAGAGATTTCTGTTCTTTAAAGCTTTATCCTTTGCTATGATAAAAGTGGTGTTGGACAGAGAAATGGTTTGATGCTGTAAAGTGGGCATTATATTTATTTATCAGGTGCATTTGAGCCTCTGGCAAAGATTTTTAAATGATGACTAGTGATTTTTGATGTCTAATTTGCAGTACTTTTCAGAGGTGAGCTTTTCGGAGTGCAAGTGCATTATGAATTCTGAGTGTGTAGACTCATTTGGAGGGCTTTAAGCTGCATAGGAGAAATTGAGACACCCAATTACAAAAACATGCTTGAATACTTCTTCCTTGGAGTTTGGTTTCAGTCCATGGCATTCCCTCAGTAGTTGTGTTTTTGAGTTTCAAGTTGTTTTCCAAGCCAGTTTCTCTTCTTTCTGTCTGCAAAGCCTCATTTAATGACACAGTGTTTTTTTTTTTTTTTTCCCTGCAGTGAAATTCTGAATTGTAAATCTCATCACTCCTTTGTGTGTTACAGCGTTCATGCTGGGTTGGATTCTCAGGATTCAGTAGAGTTATATGGTTTTCTACCAGCTGAGAATTCGTGCCAGCATTTCTGGCTTCAAAGTAAACCTTTGGAAAGGAAGCGCACCGGGCTTCTAATTGGTTGTGACATCCAGGAACCGCAAGTGGCACAGGTCTTGCAAATGTGTGACAAAGGCCCAGCATGAGAGACATGGCAAGGGGCGGGAAGGTGAAATGCCGTGATTTCTCCCTTTTGTCATTAATCGTCTTTCATAGTGGTGATATGTTGCAAATAGAAGGATGAGATAAAAATGAATGTGGTGGGAGATGGCGCATTTGAATCTTAGAAGATTAAATATGAGAAGGCATGCTGCCGCTTGGACATCAGCAGGATTAGCGAGGCTGAAATATTTCTGGATCTGCCTGGTCAGACTGTAGTTTAATAAATATTGTATGAGCTGTCACGCTTTGCTTGTTTAAACTGAGAAATCCCTGAAACGATAGTGGATTGCAAGCGTGTCTTGTATTTATTTCTCAGGCAGAAGCACAGCCATATAGCATTATTAGCAATAATACATCTCTGCCTTACACAGTGCAAGGACAGGTTTCCTCTGATGTACGATGGAGAGGTGGTAACGGAGTCAGTGGTAAAACCTGAAATTGGTGCTTGGTGAATTGTGTTGGGAGAGGCAGTGCCTGAGATTTCTCAGAATTTAGGAGCCTATTTATCTGACTGCAGCACACCTTATTTACAGGAACTTAATCTGCTCACAGGAGACACAAATGGCCCAGCAACCCGTTAAAAATTCTGTCAGAAAATCAGTAGCTGACCAGTTTGTGAACTTGTCAAAGTGACAAGTGGGCATGCTGACAGAGATGCCATTTGGGTTTTTTCACTGAACAAATGCAGTGGTGGAGCACGGTGGATGACTCTCAAAATGAAAAATATTGATGGGAAAATGAAAAATGTAATCTGAATCTTTCTGACTTAGCATTTTTACTGGACTGTTGTTTCCCTCTTTTTTTTTTTTTTTTTTTTTTTCTTTTTAAAATAAAATTCTTAGATATAGAAAGAGAAATCCATGCAGCACCCCATGTGAGCGAGAAGTTAATTCAGCTCTTCCGGAATAAAAGTGAGTTCACGTTTCTGGCCACGCTGCAGCAGAAGGCATCAACTTCTGGAGTTATACTGTCCATCCGAGAGTTAGAGCAGAGGTAAGAGGAAATTGTTTCTCTCTTGTAGCAGTAGCAACGTAAAAGATACTGAGCGCTCGGTGGTCCATTTTGACTATGTGTTGAAATGGTAGATATAAAATCTGACATGCAAGTGAAAGCCTTTCTTCATAGTCTGCCACTTGCTCCTTTTTTTCTACTTGTTTTTTGTTATAGGAGGAATGCATTATTTATGTGGCCTGGTCTGTAAAATAACTTAAATGGTTAGATCAAAACCAATGTAGTATAGACACAATGCTCTTAGGAAGTTACAAACCTTGTAATGCTATTTCCCTTACTAGTTTATTATATGCACTTTGGAGTTTGCTTTTCAAAAGTTAAACGTACGTGTTTCCTGCTTCACTATGTTTTATAACATTTTAAAATAGTATGTTTTCTTTTTTGAGATTCAGCAGTTAAGTTATTAAGTAGTTAAGCTACTTGTGCTTCTGTATGGTGATGTGTATGTTTTCTTCCTGGCATAAATACAATACGTTCTTAGTCCATGTGTTTCCTTTTTTTTTTGTTTTCCTTTTTTTTGTTGTCAGTGTAGGAAGGAAGAAAGAGGTGTCTCTCATTAGCTATTAGTGGTAGACATCGGTTTGTTAAAACAAAAATTTACCTGGTCTTATGGCCCATAATGCAATTACACTGATGTTTTGATGTTTCAAAGTGTGTGTTGTGTCAAATAGTTGCCTACTTGTAACTTTTTGAATGCTTTTTTTTAAATTTCTTAGGGCTTGAAGGACCTACGCATCTAGTCAGATTTTCTGTTGTAGTACAAGTAATAGGATGTTCTTTGGTTGCTCCCTTTTCAAATCTAATACCAGTCATTCTGCAGCATTTCTTTGAGGGGGAGGGGGGAAACACCTATTGGCATTTAATTTTGTTAATCATGTACGTGATACACAACTGTTAGCCCCATTTCTTAGCCTTTGTTGAGAAAATACACGAACCAGAGGGCAGTGGTTTCATTGTGACCAAATTGTCAATGATGGCTTTTGCTGGTGCAACAGCAGAGATGTCCGGACAAGGACAGCTAAGGGGAGGACTCTGCTGCTTCTTTATTCTATCGTCATACTTTTCTGTCACCTCTACTTTCTTGTTGGTCTCTTACTTTATTCCTTCTTTCATTTTCCAGGCCGTTGTCTCAATATAGAAGAATATTGTTCCACATTACACAGGGATCCCTCCCTGCAAGTCTTCCTGTTTTCCTTTTCTTGCTCTATCATTCCTTTTGTCATTACTTTTTCATTCCTCCAAGCTTTTCCAGGCCATTGTAGCTCTCTGAAGTCATGGTTAACAGGATCAGTTTGCCATGTTAAGGGATTTTTTTTAATTTTTTTTTTTTTATTTATTTATTTTTAAATTTCAAGGAAGAGGAAATTGAGGAGAGCCATTGACAGAGGAACACTGTCACATGTGTAGGGACATATGCAGGCACTCAGCAAAATCCAAGGTCAAACTAGACAGGCAGTGATGATTATACAATGCAAGGCATGTGGATTTTTAGATATGGCCTCTTCTGGATATAGCTGCTTAACTCCTGTATCTTGACGGACAGAGACAGAAGCTCGTAGAGAGATGCCCTATGGTAATCTTAATTGAACAAAATGTGCTGCTGGTGTCCTTCTTGGCACTGAGGTTATCTCTAGTATTTCAAATTAATAGACATCTGTTTAAATATATATACATATATATATAGTTGAAGGATTGGGTGCTAGTCTCACTTAAACCTTTATAGTTCTGTGTAGTAACCAAGGTAGTTTCAGTTCACGTAGCTCTATGCAAGAATTGAAACAGGCATGTCCAGTGTTGCTAATCACTGCTGTTACAGTCTGAATGTCCGATGGGTTACTGCAATTATCCTTTTTTCCTGGACTTGTGTATCACTTAAAACAAAGTCACCGTGTGTTTCTCTAGTTTCTTCTTAAGTTGCTACTTGGACCTTGGTAAGGACAGTGCTTTCAAACCCTTAGGTTTGTGATGACAGAAGTAAATAAAGTGGATGACAGTGGAGAAAATACTTTTTAACATTGATGAGTAAAGAGCAAGGATTTGGGGCACTACTGACGAGGACATTATGATCAATGTAATAGCAGAACTTTCACCTTGCTAGTTTTTTGATGTTGCTATTGATGTTTTGATGCTGCTCAGGTCTTTTGCCAGTCTTTAGCTTTGCATGTGAACTGAAATGGGTGCACGCTTTTACAGAGGGGAAGCCTTTTTTAGATTGTTGCTCCTATGAAGCTTTTGATAATCATTGTGGTTCTGTTCTGATGACATCCAGGTTTTTGATAAAAAAGCCTTTTTCAACCTTCCATGTGTCTATGAAAATAGACAATGCAAAGAGAATAGTGAGAAACATCATTATGTTTCAACATGATGGAGACCTATGGGAACAAGTATAAGGGTACATTTATTACCTAACCAGTATAGTTTTTGACTATGGAAAAGCCAAGAACTTCTCCGTTATGCACAAAATAAGAGATATTGTGGTTAAGGACATAATGTTTTTTAACTTATCAGCATACCAGAAGTGGCCAAGTTAAAAGCTGGAGACTTCAGTACATGCAGGAGCTCAGTGACACCTGAATACAGGAAACTGTGCTAGCTGTTGATAGAAGAGTTCGTATCTTTATGAGAGATGTCTGTTTTGTTATGCACAGATTTAATGGTTGACAAATAGGTTTTATTCCAAGCGACAAAAAGGTGTGTATATATATGTACACACAACCACACACACATACATATATTCTAATTTACATATGCCAGCATAACAGCATAACTAGTTCAAAAGGCAGTTGTGCATAATGTATATAGTAGAGATGGTCGCCATAAAGCAGTAATATGCTTGCTTTATATTTCATTTCTCTAGTGAGTTTAGCAGGATTTTATTTTCCATTAATACAATGGAACTCTTAAAATAAAGGTATTAAAATAAGATGGATCCAACTTTTTTTAAAGTCAGTAATTCAGATATGCTGTTTTGTTATACTAAATGGATATTTCACAACAATTAGAGATTTGCTGTTAATTTATGTCATCATTTGATGGACAGGATTTATACTACAATAATGATAAATGCATCTTTGTTAATATTTTATCTTGTTGAATCAGCCTAATGATGATAAAGACTTTGTTTTCATGATCCAAATGTATTAAAATACAGCTTGAAAAATGGAAAGCTTAATTAACACAGATTAAGTCTAATTGAACAGTTTGATAACTATGTACACAGTCTGCACATACTATCTGCAATATAGTGGTAAATCTGAAGATTGTAATTTTTTTTCCTAAATTATAGATAAAAAAATGTAATACAGGATGAACAAACATGTTACTTGGGGATGCAGAAGGTGGAAACTGTTTTCTTTATTGGAGAATTATGCTAGTCAGATCTTCTTAGAAGATCTTTGTGAGCTATTTTTCTCACAACCCTGGACTCTTCAGACCACCAAGACACTTGGAAAAGGCCATCAAGATATTTAAAATCCAACCCGTAATGAATCCTTATTTCAACAGTGATTTAATACAGTTTCATCCAAAGTTGTCTGCCTGCTCCTTACCTCCTCTGGCCTTGCATGGTCTAAAGCTCAAGAACATAAATTAGATGCGGAGTCAGCATTGCCTTTGTGCTGTTTACTTGTTGGGTTGGAGGCATATTGATGGTTCCTTCCCACCGCTGGCTGAGATCAGTATCTGGAGAAATCTGACAAGGATGTTCAGGTACCCAGGCTTTGTTTCAGTTTGTTTCAATTCAAACGTTCTTTGAAATATGGGCTTTCACCAAAGAAGCTGAGTATGATTTCCTCACTACTCTGGGGCACAATTTAAAAGCAACTGGCTGCTGCAATATTTTCATTTCTTGTTCATGTCAAAATTGTGCCACCCCACCCCCCCCCCCCCCCCAAAAAAAAAAAAAAAAAAAAAATCAGTCATAAACTCTTCCTGTACTTTTTCCATAAAAATGATGAATTACAGTAAGTGGGAAAGGAAACCATTTGTATATGTCAGATGCATTCTAAGGCTTTTGGTGCTCGGAAGCAATGGGTAGGGTATGTGGAAAAAAGTGGCGAGCATTCTTTTGATGAGTGATCACCCTACTGACTAGCTTATAATATTTTCACATAATTTACTGCCCAAACTTTCAATAATGACCTTTTAATTGCTGACAGGTTTTTTTGGAGGTAGCCACTATTGAACCGCTACCTGTGTCTGAGCCTATGGTGTCATGAAGTGTTGAGTCCAGAATGGTTTTTCTGCTAATGTACAAATCTGAACCTCCTCATATCAGAGTAGCACAAGTACCTATCACCTGGAACTCTGGTACTTACCTGAAAGGAAGTAAGAGGAAATACAGTCTTTACAGTATCTTACACATAACTGGCAGCTGGCCGCCAAGCTGTCATCTGGCCATGACGTGGGAGGTAATAACACTGAATCAGGTTTTCTAATATTTCATCAGTCAAAATTCCCTTTGACTTTTTGAAAGTATCCTGTTGGGTATTGTTCTGTAACAAGCTGCCCTCCAAAGAAAGATTTTCTTAACCATGGGTTTATTTTTGTGGAAAGCAGAGAAACTGGGCATGGTACTGCAGAGTATGGAAAACTGTTACCCGTGAATTACCCACGAGAACTAGGGTAATACCTTTACTGACTTTCTCCTCAAGGTCTCCTTGTGTGCATTTCTCAAGATTCCTGAGTCTTGTGTGTTGTTCCCCCCCACTCCCCTTGCCTTCCCAAAGAAGCCGTTGTTGCTTTTGTTACTCTTACTGGTTACTAAAAAGGCAGGATGAAAACCTAACTGCTTTGTAAAATGCCAAGTTGCTTATTCCTCCCTGCTATTTTTGTGTGTGTCCTGTGTCTGTCGTCTTTACTTTGTGTTTATTGGTACTAACTTTCTGTGCATGTGTTGTTCTTTCTGTAGAGTGTTTCAAAATGGGAGATCCCACTATAATAGAACTAGGGAGCGAGTCATAAGATTGTTTCTAAGATTTTTTTACAGGGAGCACTAAAAACTTTATTTTTCCTGAATTTTCTGAGTTTTTTCTTTTTTTCTTTGTTTTTATGCTTATAACCTGTGTCTAGGACCTGAGCTTGAGAAAATTTATGCCACACCAAATGTTTGGAAACTTGTAAGCTAATTGTACTGCTATGATGAAATAGATTTATTGAGTGGAGAATTTGGCCCTTCACTATGTAAAAGCAAACTGTGTTGATATAAATATTCAGAGGGATTCGGATAAATGTGTCAGGCTCATAGCAAAGGATTTTTATTTCTAGCAAGGCAGTTTTGGGTGTGGAGGGGAAACAGGCATGGGACTCTAGTACATTGTGGAATACTTCTCCCCAGTGACACCATGAATGGCTTCTGAGACTGTTGGGGAGTAGGTGAAAGCTGTATGTTCACAAATAACAGTTGGAAGGCTGCCAGGCCATAGTATGTTTGATTAAAATCACAAAAGGGTAACAAGCTAGTAAATTGAACACTGAAACCTAATTAATGAAAAGAAACCTATGCAAGTGACTTCTGACCCTAGTTGTAAACCTGACGGATTGGATTTACTCCATGCTACATTTTAGATGATTCTCTGCAAGTTGTGTATACGCATATTGGATTCTGAGATGCCCAGTATTCAAAAAAGGAAGCAAAACCTCTGCAAATGTATCCATTAACCTTTTTCTTTTAGGGTAAAGGTCACGTCTTCATTAATATTTATATATAGAATTGCTAAACTGGAAAGCTGTACAGAGAATATAAAGATCCAGCCTTACTTACGTCCATCCCTCTGAATGAGATGATGTGAGGCATCTACACAGCCCTTTTTATTTTAGTAGTGCAACAAGCAGGTGAACTTTATTTCTTCCAGAATTTTTTTCCCCTTCCCAAAAGGTCTTTAGAGATGCAAACAGAACTGGACCCACCTGCTTCTGTGCTTGGCTTTAAAGTATGCAAAAGAGGAAGGTGAGGAAGAACTGTTATATTCTATACATCTTCTGCTGATTTAAGTGTTGTGAAAGAGGAGTTACTGCTTGAGGAGGTACCTTCCATCTTGCAGCTCCCTGCTGAGAGCAGGTGTTTTATGTACACTAGGCTGACAATTGTCTCTCTGAAGCATTAACATGCTGTTGATAACCAGCTGTTGAAACACATTGATTGGACCTTGTTGGCAATTGGAGCAGGATGGCTGACAGTTTGAAACTCTTTAAAACTGAATTTGGACAGTGCAGAAATGTTGTGGTCAGCCAGGAGCAGGGTGTGTGGGTCCCCCCGGAGTCTTCTCCAACATGCTGAGTTACTCTGTTTTATGACCCTCTGATACAGGCAAAGCATGGAAATGTCTCGAACTTATGCTCAATGCAACTTTCTGAAAACTCTGTCCGCTGAATTTGGGCTGCTCATTAAGAATGTAACTCTCCTGGTTAATAAGACTGTTAGGTGTTTGCAAAGTGTTATTCATAAATGGTCATTTGCTTGGCTGGACATTAGGGTGGGTGACGTGTCAGGTTTTTGGGTTTTGCAGTTTAGTAATGATGCGTGTGTGCTTTCCTTGCTGTCAGTACTGCTTGCTGAAAGGGATGAGGGTGGCAGTGCCTGCCCTAATGTCTGCCAGCTGTGGAAAGCTGCCCATGCTCAGGTGGCCGGCAGGGAGGGAAGGAGGAGGCCTGCAGGGCAGATGGAGGCTGAGGGCATCCAGAGAGCAGCAGGGAGCCTTGAGGGAGTGGAAAGGAAAAGATTTTTTGCTGGGAATCTAGCAGAAATGTGTGGAATTTGTCAAAACATAAGAAATTACTGAACAGCTGCTGAATTTGAGAGCAAGATGAGAGAGAAGAGCCTTTGTTTTAAGGACACAGCGGTTAAGGTAATTTGTTTTCAGATATTGTAGTTTGACTTGGGTGGCAGACCTCATTAGTTTAAAAGGCTATGTTATCCTCTTTTGTTTTATTAAAATCTGGTATTTAGAGATTGTGGATTTGGGGGTCCCCTGAGCTGAGCCCTTGCTGCAGTGATGAGCAAGAGGAAGGGAGGGACTGGAGCGGGGCTATGGTCTGCTTTGGTTACGGCTTTGCCTGGGGGCTCTCTGGTCACACTGGCAGCTCCAGGCTTTTGCGTACCCACAGTGATCCTTGAGGTAATGCCAGCTCAAAGTCTCAGCCTTAAAAAAAACAGACAGCCCCCATTCAGAAAGTCATCAGATACAAATGCTTTGTGGACTGCAAATGGTCCACTGGGGAAACTAACTGGTTATCAACGGTTGTGGGTGATGAGCCCTTGAAGGACTACTTCGGAGTGTAACTGGGTGGATTGCATTCCCTGCTAGAGTTACAGTGATAGTGTGAGTGCAAGGTGACTTGGTTTTGGAGCGTAAAGAAATGATTCTTTTCTTCTGTCAGGTTACTTTTCTGTCACACTAGTTCATTGCGTTGACATGCCTTATTGTAACTGAATGGCTGAATCTGATGCAAAGGATGAGGTGGGAGTAAGTAGTCAGGAGAGTGAGGCCATCTTTTCAGGAGTGGTTACACTAGACTGCATCCCTTAGTGTGAGGTCAGCCTCTGCTTTTTCTGAGGGAAGAAAATCAGGTTTCTCCCAGGTTTGGCCACTTCTTGCGGATACCTACCTTTAGCAGAGATGTCTCGGTTCCTGTTGGTGTTTGTGTCTGTATGTATATGAGGTTTGGTGTTTGTTTGGTGTGGGGTTTTCTTTAGTGTTTTTTTTTTTTTTTTTTTTTGGCTGTAGCAGCTAAGGAGTCATGACTTCACCTTACTTCAAATAATCGGCTCTTTTCTGTCCTGCTGACTGTGTGACTGTGCTAGCTCTGAAGCGTCTTAGATGCTGTACTATTTTTAGGTGCAGTGCGGCACTACCTACTTGGTTTACTACGAGTAGGAGAGAGACTAGATCTTTTTCAGGTAGTAGGCAGGTAGCAGCCACAGTGAAGACAGATTTTTAGACACAGGAAGTGGAAACAAAAATGCTTAAGGTCATTACATATGCCTTGAAAATGAGCAGCTGCGTTGTACCTGTTCTGACTCCAGCTGTCTTTTAGCTGGCATGCAGATGTTTGGGTTACTTTTTTCTTTATATGATCAAAGAAGAAAGTAAATTTGTATTTGGATGACCTTTGCCTAGTTGCAGGTACGCAAATGCATCATAAATGCTTAATGCCTTGCAGCTTGCATGCCCAGCTGCCATGTAGATTTGTAGAACAAAAGACAAAATGTTTATTACAGAAAATGTCAGTGTGGCTGTTCTTATTGCTGAATGTTTCAAGCTAGGCTGATATAATTCCTGTTGTCCTCAGAGGGGTCTGCATGGAAAAAATAAAGTTGTTTAATTGACTAGATTTAGTTCCTTTTGTTTGAAATGAAAGGATAGAAATGTCTGAAAGCATTCTGTTTAGGTAGCCAACAGCACAGTGAAGTTGAACTTCCAGGCTTTTGCTTGAGAGGTTTGAAAGAATTTCGTATTAAGTTTTGGCTTATTTTGGATTTGCTGGTACAGGAGGAATACTTTTGGAATACAGTAGGTGATGATAGAGTCTTTGTCTGTGCAACATACGGGATTCAGCTTTTGCATTTTCTTTTGTAGAAAGTTAATCTGATTTTTCAGCAAGATACCTTCATTGTCACTGATAATCCTTCTTCTGTTCACGACACCTTTTGTGCTACCTGGTGTCAGCCTGATTTTGCTTGTGAGCTTTGATGATATCAGTACGTAATCTCTGCCACAGTAGTAAGTCTTTAATGCCACATAAGTGAAGATTTGCCATGCACGGTTTTGCTGTGCGTCCTCTCAATCTGTCCATACTTAAATTAGCTGTAAAAAATAGCTTTGTATGGTTTGTAAGTATGCATATGTAGCGGAGGACTGGATCTGTACACTTGAGCGTGTAAGAGCATTTCTTCAAAACCCAGTGTTTCACAGTGTGTAATGCTTCAGAGCTTGGCATCTTACCCTGTCACTTTATAGTAACTAGGGTACAAGAACAGTGCCTGTGGCAGCAACTGAAATATTTGCCTTGACAGCTGTAACTTGTTCTAGTTTTGCATCCATACAGAACCGTGGTGACAACTGCAAGGTGAGTGTTTACTTTTGTTTGAAGAGATGCATCTCTTGTTTCAGAGGCACTGCTTTTGCTCTGTTTGGCTTCATTGACGGGGCAATGGTCTTGGGCATATGCCTGCCATCTTTTCTGCAGCATAGAGTACCCAGTGCCTGCTCTTGGCCTGACTGGCTTTCCACTGGGAGCATTAGAAGAAGATCTCAGTCACTTTTATGTTGCTGTCCAGGCTAAGCCACTTGGCAGCGCGACCGAAATAGCGATCTGCTGTGTGTACCGCTGTGCACACAGACTCAATCGGTGGTAAGGAACAGTGAAAGGCCAGAAGTGTACTGATCTGTGATGTATCACAGAATCTCTGTAGATTGAAAATCCTGAAATCTGTGTGATAACGGATGCAGATTTGTTGGCTCTTTGTCTCTGAATACATCAAGAATTGTTTCTGCAAAGATGCTAAAGCACAGTCTTGCCCGAAGCCATTTTTATCATTAAACATCATTAAATGTTCTGATACTCTGCTAGGCATGATGCTGCTGTGAAATGAAAAAGCTGTGTGCATAAACATGTCCAAATAGGCAAATCTGTGCAGTAGCTTCTCAAACGTCTAGCTGATGACATCAAATAGGCTGGTCTCTGAAATTTCCTTGAATTTGCTTTTCTATAAAAAAACCACAAGAAATTGGGCCTTAACCAAACTGACAGAACTTTCCAGAAACTTCTGTTTGTTAAGAGCCTGATTCTTACTATGGCAGTGATTTTTTTCCAGCAGTTGAGAGACCTGAACATTGTAGTGTTTCTGCGGCATGTGCAAGGTGAACGGTGCTTCCGTCCTTGAACTCCTGTGGTTTTGTGACCTTCTCCCACACAATGTTAAGCAGATGCACAAGTGTTTTGACTAGATGGCAACCCCAAGTTTGTACATATTTGCAGGGATGCCATCTGTGCCTGCTGCCTTGCCCTGGGACATCTGTTCAGTAGCTCTAAGAGCATCTGCTTTAAGTGCTGGTGCTGCTCCTTGAAAGAGGCTGTGGGGCTTCATTTGGCACTTGATCAGGGATGACGGAAGTTGTAAAGTCAGAATGATAACTCTGCTTTATTTATGTTTGAACGTGATAAAGTGATAAAGGGGAAGATTTCCAGAATTGAATGCAAAAAGTAGTTTTGCTTTAGTTCTTAGAGCTTGTATTGGAGCATTTAATCAGTATTGTGCTTACCAGATGGTTCCCTGTCTTCATTGTGGGATATTTTAGTGTCTCATCATAGGTGTTAGCTTTGTAAATATCAGAAAAAAAGTGCTGTATACACTAAGGATATTCAGAAGGCATGTATCCCAGGGCTCTTCTTGGGGTCATAGCTCATTTGTAGTCTGTGAGCCTTCCCTCCTTTGGCCGCTTCCACAATCTGACAGCAGTAAAATCTTTGAATGAAACGTGATGGTGTTTGTCACAGGTTAAGGTCACTGCTGTGGCTGATACAGTGAATAGATGTATAGGTTTCTTTAATGCAGATGGAGTGTTATCCCAACTCACCTTACAGGAATACTTTGCTTTTTCTGCTTCAGGTGTCTTACATATTCTTACTTAATGTTGATAATGACTTTTCCAATTTTGGTGGTCCTTACATCCACAGCAGCTGTTTCCAACTGGAAGTATACCTTTAGGCACCTTTTTCTCCTGATCTAGAAGTGAAATGAGCTGTCAAATGGACAGTTAAATATTCACTATGGTTGTGACTAAAAGAAGGAGGGGGGAGGAGGAAGGTATTAAACATCACTAAGTCAGGCTTTATCCTCTCATGACAATATTTGTGTGTGAGGTACACAGAGGTTGCAAATGTTTTCAGACAGAACTGTAAAGCGTCTTGATTGTGGAATAATATTGTCCTTCTGTAAAGCACATTGCATGCTTTTAAGATATCCCAACTTTTTTTGTCTGCATAAAATTAATCTGAATTTAGCAACATGTTTTTCTCCTATAGATTGGGATTTGAATGAGACACTGTGGACAGACCTATGAAAAGCATTTGAATTCCATAATTCTATAAAAGAAGCCAGCAGTAGCTTACATGTTTAGCAAATATGGAAATTCTAGTAGTGGGAAAATTTCAGCCAAGGTCATATTGTACTGCCATTCCATAAACAGCAAGCTTTCTTAATACATGTGTTCTGAGAATTTCATCTGTCAAAATGCATGTTACTTCTGATCATGCCTGTTTAAAAAATGTCTTAAAAAAAATCTTCGTTGAGAAATAACAAATAAAACAAGAAACCCTCACTCAGTGCTAACAAGTTGTCAAGGAGATTACTCTCTCACATCTCTTTCTTGGAAGAGGTCTAGAGGAGGGTAGCAGGGGGCTAAGTACAGTGGCAAGTTGATGTGCAGGCTTCATGCAGATGTGATACAGAAGCAGAACTAGTTGTAATACTCAGGGATCTCCCTTGGGCTTTTGATATGGATCTCATGGCAACATGGAAAGTTCACACTTGCCTACTGATACGTTTATTGAGGTGGTTGCAGATGCTGCAATCCTTTTGGGAACCTGACTCGTTCTGTTCATATGTTTTCGTCTTCCTCACGAAATACTGGGAAGTACCTACAAAATACTTACTAGGGATTAGTGAATTTTCTCGCCTCTTGTATGGTAGCTTCTGTTAATTCCCCCCGTTACTTACTTGTTGGTTTATAGTAGATAAAAACTTGTGCGATGGCATTGCAAGTCAAAGATGAGATAGATATTATAAAAAACCCAAAACATTTATGTTCTCTGACTACCAATTATTTTCTCACAGGTTGATGATTTCTTGCCTAAGCTTATGTTTTTCCACTTGTTTGTCTTCCATTCCACAACTTGCAGATTAGAACTTGAACTCAGAGCAGGCGCATTTATTTTCAGGAGTGAATGGCCTTTATGTCATTGCTTTTTGAAGAGGGTACCTCCACAGTATGGTGGGAGGAGGAAAGAAAAGGTGATGTTTGCTATTGAGAAAGCTATTTGCATATGAATTATATTCTAGTAGAGAAAAGACAACTACATCTTCTGAACTGTGAACATGGTGAAGTGGGTGTGTAGTCAAGATCTTGATGTGAATTTGTGCATCTTCAAGAAAAAATAATCAATGCAAGAGTGTTGGTTTACATTGCTTTGCATTTTTTAAATACTTGAGTTACATATATGTTGGGCTAATCCAGCCAGTTTCTGCTGTTGGGATTTTGTTGACTGTTGTTTGTCTGAGCGTAACTGCTTTTGATTTGCACTTGTTGAAGGGTGGTGAAAAATAGGTGCAGAATTTGTCTGCCATCATCTTCCTTTCCCATCAATGAAGAGATAAAATGTGGTGTTCTATACAGTCCTGTAGCACTTAGCAGTGCATTAGGTGTACATGTATAAAAATGTCAGCACTGACTATTGCAGTAAACGTTAACTAGTCGCTTCTGTATTGTATATATTAGTCAGAGATTGACAACAAACTTGGTGCCTAAGCAACAAGCTGCTTTTAGACCTGAGGTAACTATTGACGCTAAAACTTGTCAGATGAGAAACTGCATTGCTTTGCAATTCCCTATGCTGTTCAAATAATAGAGCATAGATGTGATTAAATACAGTATCTGATTGATCTTTCCAGGGCTGGGCTGTTGGCTTTTTATTAACAAGCAAAACGTTGTGTGGTGAGCAATTAGCTCTGTGGCAATCGGAGATTATGAAGACTGAGCGCAAGAGGTGATGTGCTTCCTCAACAGGAGCTTGTCTTGCTCGCAGGCTCTTAAGCTTCTATGATCAACCATGTGAATATATATGTATGTATTTATACAAATACTTTGTGTGTAAGAGAGATACTAGAATGTTATGTAGCTTTCCCTCATTTTTTTGAAGTTTTGTGCCTTGCTGCCGTTTGTCTGAATAAGAGAGAAAATCTCTTTAATGACTTCCTTTTGTGCTTTGACAGCAGATGGCAATTACAAAATGTTTTAACTTTTTAAGTATGACGTCACTGACAGTGCTTGTCCTAGTGCTTTCCTGGCTTGGAAACACCAGCAGCAGTACCTTCTAGTTAGAGACTGTGTTGTTACTGAGCATCAAAGTAAAGTAATAAAGAGGTCCTCTCCAGACTTCTTATGAATGTAATTTAGGTATTTTAATGGGAGGTGGTGGTGGTAGCAGTTAATCAACATTCTGCTCTACTGTTTAGAAAACTCCTGTTTCTCTGCCCTCTTTGTACCTTTATGTCCATGAAACAGGCCAGTCCCTTCACAACACCAGCCTTTCTTATTTTTTTCACTCTGTACTGCATGTATTTTATTTGTACCTATGCCTGCTGTGTTTTCATACTGTTTTGGTTTTGCCTTTATCTGCTTGTGTTTTTTACTTTGCTGCTTGAGTCTTTGACTTGGGTGACCTGATAATGCTCATACGTTGCATGAAAATGTAATGGCAAGGCATCGGCAGGATGGAGGAAGGCTGGAATTTCTATTTTGGTTGAGATTCATTGTCTTGGTGTTCCCCTTCCCAGCCTGTTGCAATCTTTTGCACGTGTTCCCAGCTAGTGTTTTATCTCGTAAGTAAATTCCTCCCAAGGAACTCTGTTTTTCAGTTACATTCTAAAAAGCCTCCACTTCACTGCTAAGAGCTATTCTTGATGGAGTGCACACACCTCATGTAATGCTTCTGCACACTGGCTGTTAGCGTCTGTGTACAGCCAAGCAGTGTAAAAGGATTGTGTGAAAATGAAAATCAGCATCTGGATATTTACTATTTTGTGTTGCGTTTATTGTTTGGAAGTGGATTTCATTATTCTAATGTTTTGGGTTTTTTAACCCTAAACTAGCACCCATCTTTCAACTGCCATGTTGAAACTGTGCATTGTCCAGTAGGGAAAAACATGGCACTGTGGAGGTGGATGGGAGTAGGCACTAGCTGGACAAGCTAACATCTGCACTCAGTTGTAGAGTTATTTCTACTATAAAAGGCAGTCTGCATCTCCTGCTTTCTATACCCAGGGCTTCATTTTAGCATGAAAAAAGAGCGCCTTGATTTGATATGCTGTAAGTGCTCTGTGTGATCTGAGGTCCAAGAGACGACTTCGCTATTTACGTTGTCAATGTGCTACCACCTGAAAGGGCTAAATTCACCTTAGGAACAGAATTAGCTCTGCCTGCCAGCATAAAGCCACTTAAGAGCCGTACTTTGTTAGCTCTCCTATGACTGTGACAACTGTCTGAAGGTTTTGAATGCTTGATTGTTTATGCCAGGTGTTGAGACACCTAATCCACCCAGGAGGTTTTGTTCCCTTGTAAAGCTGAACAATTACAGCTGTAACAATAAAAGTCAGAAAATGAGTTAAGTACAATTGCATGTAGGGGAGTCCTAAAAGGTAAGTGTTTTCTTTTTTTTTTTAAAAAAAAGTGAATTCGCAAATAGTAAATACAAATTTAATGATTTCCTGGTGGTTTTGTACCTTAATGGCTTTTTGTTTGCTTGTTGGTAATGATGTGTACAGTTCTTTATTTTTGCATTTCCTACAAATCCCGTGTTCGTGCAGAAGGTTTTGGTGAAAAGAATAAGGATCATTTTCTTGTAGTTGAACCCATTCTGTGGGTAAAAAGAGGACTTCAGTTTCCAGGGCTATCAAATGGTGTTTTGAACATGAGCTGTTTTTGTGTAATTGGTATTGCTATTCTTGTAACACACTGAATGTATAGTCTTGTCTCTCTGCATCATTTAAAAAAAAAAGAACTAGTAGCTAATCCATGCTGAGTAACTTCTTTAGATTGTGACCTTCCATGTGGTGTTTGCTTAAAGAAGTCTGTGGATTAAGAAGAAAGTGACAGAAGCAATGAATAACCAAAAAATGGAACTGATTCTTCTTCATGTTTTACATACAGCTATTTTGAACTGGAGAGCAGTGGCCTACGGGATGAAATTAGATATCACTACAGGTTTAACGGGAAGTCAAGGACAGAAGTGTTCCCGTACCGTCTGGCAGATGGACAGTGGCATAAGATTGCTGTGTCACTTAGTGCATCCCACCTTCTGCTCCATGTGGACTGCAACAGGTAGGAAGATATGTTCAGCAATTTATATTTCTTTAAAATAATGCTCTCTCCTTGCACACAGGAATAAAATTGGAAAAGGAGATTTTTTTTTTTTTTTTTTCTTAAAACACCTGATTTAAAAAGCACGGTTAACTGCCATGGGATAAGAAAAGGAAAACAAAGCATTAAAATGAAACAATTCATTGTGATTATGAACAAATGTGGAAAAGGTTGATTGCTGACTGGGGAGTATTAAAGGCATCTCTGTAGTTTAGGCACTAGCTGATGGTACATTTGACTGTGATTGCATTTAAGTGTGATAGATTGGTATGTTGTCTGTTCTGTTCTGAACTGCTTCACTCAGCACACCTGAAAACTTAAAGAATAGATAGATGTGTCAGAGGCATTTTAATTTTATTTTACATAATCAAGCAATGCACTTTTTACTGATTTTCCACCCGCTGCCCCACTTGGAAACTTCTGAGAAGCCTAGAAGCTTCTTTTTACATGTCTAGAACTGGTGCTTTGTGTTTTCTGAAGGGTATTCTGTCTGTCATTGCACTTTTTTTCCTTTAGAAGTTGTGAAGATTGCAAGATGGCAGATTGTCAGGATTTCAAGGAATAAAGAGCAGCAAACCTTGAATTTCTCTTCCCTAGAATCTCTCTTGCCTTGGGACTTGATCTCACATGTATTGAAGACTTTGACTTTTGCTAACTTAGTGGTTGATGAGGAAACTCAGAAAACTTGAAGCTGGGATCTTCAAAATAGTCTTTAGGAATGAGGAAAATGAACGATTACTTTTGTGTCTTCTGGCACTGAAATGAATACAAAATTATGTGATGCCTTCAGTGGGAGGATCAGCGTATGCATTTTGGAATTGTGGCGCTTAAATGGATAGAGTGAACGCAGAATTTTTTTTCCCCAAGTCTTCATTTTGTTCAGGCAGGCAGAATAAAGTTATATGAGTATTATAGGAGTATGTGGTTACTGGAACATTTGAAAAAGTCTAAATTTCAACCGGAGTAATTATGAGATACCGTTTTGAAAAGAAGGTTATAACCATTTTCTGCAACTGCATTAAGTACTGACAGTAAAAATCTAATCTGAAGGAAGGTTGCTTCTTGAATCCTTTCATTTGGACCCTAGAAGCAATTAAATGCTTAAAGCAATTTTAATGTCATTGAGGCATGAAATCTACAGTTTGTAAAGAATGTCTTCATTTCAGTTGTCTTATTTATTTATCTTGCCATTATTTTTTTATCTGTTATATTATTTCTTCGCTTAATACAGTATATCTTTTTGTTTGTTTATTGACATACTGGGTTTTGGGACAGGTTCTTCATGATCTGCTATGATCTCTTGTGGTAGGTTTTTTTGTGTTTGGTTGGTTTTTTCTTTTTTCTTTTTTTTTTTTTTCCCCTTTACAAACAGCAAATGTGTTTTAGGAAGACCCTTTTTAGCAGATTGTTCTGCTGGTTGCTTTCTTGCACGCAGTCTGAAAGGAAGACAACACAAAATGCCTGCCTGGTGCAGAAGTCTATCCAGGAGCAAGAGAGCTGCACAGAGTCATGGTTGTGACCTGATTTTCTTTACAACAACAGGCAGCAATAGATAAATACAATTACGGAATGAGCTGTGCTGTCATATAGGTGATAAATGTGTGTAGCTGTCTCTGTCAGGTAGTGCTAAACAGGACTGATCCATCTAAGAGTGTTGCTTAAGGTGGTACATCTCAAGACTGTGCTCCCAGCATAAATCCATACCTAAATGCCTATGTTTGGCTGTGTATTTGTAGTGTTTTATGACAACTCTTGTGGAAAAGTAGTGGGAATAGTTCTGAAAGCATGACTTGAGGGCACATCATAGTAGAACTTTAAATGAGGGGAAAAAAAAAAAAGGAAATAAAAAAGGAAGTCTATGTTCCTGACTCAGCTGTAGCATCTCTGTTCAGTTAATTAGAGAATTTTGTGAATGTTGATGTTATAGTTTCCTTTATTATATCTTAACCCCCTACATCTTTGCACTTAGAAGAGGAGTCAACATTTTATTCATCTTTGTACTAGCATTTCCTGATGATACTACAATAAATGTCAAAGATGTGAACATGAAAAGCAAGGCAATGAGGGGTACTTCTGAGAACTACTGAAAATCCTAACCCTTCCTCATGCTAGCGTTAGGAAAGCTACAGCTGAAAGTATGCGCAGAATCCCATGTTAAGAGATGTAGGCTTTACATGTAAATGTCACCATTTTAGGCTAGTGTGGTGTCAAGTGGCTCTCAGCAGAGTTCAGGATGCCTAATGAGAAGTGATGCTTCTGCAAAATTAATTGAACAAGTAAATCATAGGGAAAGAGAATATGACTGCGGTCAATAGATTGACCTGTCCAATCTCCTGCAGAGATTCAGTGTCATCAGAACAAGACTTTAACTTGAAGTGAGCCTGTCTAGTTGAAGTTATGTGCTTTTTACTTACTGTTCTTTCCCTGTAAAAAATGAAAACAAAGCAAAAAGAAAAAAAAAATTGACGAACAAAATCAATCCCTTGATTCCTACCGAATTTCTTTAAGGGGGTTGCAACATTGCTTCCTTACAGATACGCATTAATTTGTAAAACAGCATTACTGCTTCTGTCTGGGGCTGTGGTGATGTGTTATACATTTGGAAGGCTATTCTGAGTGAGTGGTTTGTGAATGCAGTGTTATTAAAGTTAACCTGTATCTGAGAGTGCATTGAAAGTGATTGCATTGGGAAAAATATCCAGCCACAACCCAATTTTGCTACAGGATTTGTGCTGATAACCAAAGCTAGTCTCTGGCCTCCAAAAACTGCGATAGATCAGAAAAGGTTGGAGGTGAAACTTTTAATTTGTAAACACAGTTGAATCTACTTTTATTCTTCCCAGCCTTATCACCCACATTGCTCTGATTTGTAAAATTGCTTTGACATTTGGTACTTGATTGTCTTTTGGATTCAATTCAAAGCTGGCTTTATTTTTCAGACCTGGATAGGTTAGGGAAAAGTACTTGAGAACTAGTCAAAGCCTTCAGTGCTTTTAAGAGTCATCTTTAAAACAGTGTAATTGCCTCTGTTCTAATTAGATGTAATATGGTGGGGGAGGCATATGTATCAAAGGAGCTGTATTTGCCCAAGTACATGTCCTTTTGAAATCGGCTGCTGCTGCATCTTACGTGCTCCTTTAGGTGCTCCTTCAAGAACAAGGGGTGAGAATTGTAGCTGAGTTTGATGCTTGAGCTTGCAACTACTGACGCAGGAAGATAGCTTGGAGTCCGGACTAAAAACCTGTTGAATGTCACTGGACTCCTCTCACTGACTTAGAGAGCCTTTGTGCTGGGCTTAGGCAGTAATCTCTCGCCAGGGATACATCTCAGACAACGGACATAATAAGCAGTGGGTGTAGTTGCTAACATGTTTTTAACATTTTAGTAAGGTTTTGAAAGCTTAGAAAAATGAAAAGACCACATTAATTATAAATGTATAACTGATGCACAGGTAAAACTTGTGCTGAAAGTAACATGGGAATTAAGTACGCTGCTTTTAATTTCGTTGTATCTCCAATGCTGAGTCCACTAGTGGTGAATGAATCTTGTTTCAAAATATCGGTGATGTGAAGGATCTGTGCTCCCCTACTCTAGGGAAAAGATGCTTGTCAGGGGCTTTCTGGTGAGTGTTTAGGTTGAGCTAGAGCAGCTGTGTCATTGTCAGAGGGTCCTTAAATGATCTGTGTCAGTAAAGGATTAATATATAATGAAAAAACCACCTTTGCCGGGCACCTTCGCAGATTTGGCCTCTTAGGGGAGCAGAGGTAAAGGACCGCTGTTCATACCTGTGTTGTCAGGAGATTTGCAACTCCTGGAGACTGTCATAGTCCTACAAGAGCTGGTGTTTGTCTTCTCTTTACTGGGAATTACTTTCAGCCGTAGCTCGTAGTACCTGACTGGCTGCTGCAATGCTTGTCCCCTGCAACAGTACCGACACAGAAAAATGTTACCTTTAACAGCGTTAAGAGAAGGCTGAGGGACAGCACGGAGCCTACAATTTAAGAGGTGGTAGGCACTGTATCAAGATGTATTTATTGACAATTTATTTAATAAATATAAATTCCAAATTGCTCTTAGTGTGTCTAATTAACCTGGGGACGTAAGCATGGAAGGTGCTTGCTTTATATTTTTATTGCTTTATTTCTCAATAACCATATTACTACAAAGGTACGCATCTGTTCAGACAGTATTGGTATTCCTGTCCTTGAACTCTGTCTGTGGGCGTAAAAGGGGGAAAGGCACTTTGTTGCAAAAATTAATGTTTTCCAGTGAAAGAATGTGCTGGAGTGCCTTTTACTATGAATACAGCCTGAGGTTTTGATGGATACTCTTAGCTGTTTGATGGAGGGGGTTGGTAAGAGCATAAGAGAATAGATTATAAAACTGGAGCAGGCTTGGAAGTAGTCTCCAACTGAAAAAAAACATGTTGTCTGCTTCTTTTATGTTTCTCCTGATAGAACAGCACATTAGGGAATAAAAAATGCATGAGCAGTGAGAACTTTTTAATTGGAAAAATAAATAAATTAAAGCAACATAATCCAAATATGGGAACCCAAGACCTCAGAGTTCTTATAAATAAGATATTCTGGCTGCCAACCTGAGGTTTTCAACTTATCTAAACAAAGTCCTATGACTTTAATTAAAATGTAATAAATTTAAAGAAGGTTAAGGAATGTGTTTAAAAGAGGGATTCACTGCTTTACTTACTGTAAAACACTTTCTCTTGAGAGAAGATGGCACGGTGGCAGTGTTATGCAGCTAGGTAATTTACTCTCAACATTTGAATGTGATTTTGTGACCCAGATTGCTGCTTTGCTCTTTAAGCTGTAGCAGAAGCTGTCAGAGAAATGGTTACTTTGGTGGAGTGCTATAATTGTGCATTACAGGTGCACCCAACTTCAGATGTCTGGCATTGTGGATTGGAAGTTAATTTTCACCTACCGATTGTCCCTTTTGTTTGACAGAAAGGCTATAAACTTTTTAGCATGAGAGGGATCTCCAGCTGGCATATGGCGTCGGCTGCTGTCAGGCCTGTATCATTACAGTTATTGCAGTTAAGCTGCAAGGAATTGTTCAGGATGTGTTCAGCATTACTTGAGAAAAGTATTTTTTTTTTTTTAAAATCAGTTTTTTAATAGCCAATTGATTTTTCATTGAACAGCTAGCGCATCAGCAGAATGGTAGTATGGGTGTGAGTGAAGACTGAATGATTAGTCTTAACCCAGCCTCTAATTATGATGAAGATTTTATTTTTTTCATCCTAGAAAAATCAGTTGAACTTTTTTTTGTGGGCTGCATTGATAAAATTGGGACAATGCCACAAGCATTTATGAAAGTGCTGAAAATGTACTATAGAAAGCAAATGATAGCAATCTGTACCTGTGCCTGCCTGTCTTAGATCCTTTGACCACCCCTAGAAGGCAGCAACCACTTGTACAGGTACCTGGGGCACTGTGCTGCATCGGGGAAGCCTCACACAGCTTCTGCTTGGAGTGGAGCCTGCATCCGCTTTGGTTTCTTTTAGGATTTGATCCAGGTCCTGCTGAGTAGAAGTCAGCCTCCGGGGGTCTGGTTAAAGGTCTTGAATAGGAGCTTGTGGCAGTTCCCTGACTTTTAGGGACCTGCAGAGCCAGAGTTCGGTAGCTGCAAAGCCCAGCTACTGCTGAATGTAGACTTAACGCTGTTTTTTCTGATTTAGACCTGGGGGCTTGGGGTGTTTTCCGATGAACTGAAAATGTTGATAGACAGGTTGATGGCTTCAACAGGGCAGGAATAATGTGTTATGCTTTACCTTTGGTATCTTGCATTCATTGTATTTGTATGCTATGGGTGTGTCAGGGAGAGAGGATGGATAATGGTAGAGGAAATAATCTTAAATCAAGACCGGCAAGCCTCAAATGATTTAGTTGTTTCCTAAAGTGTGTGAATAGGTGTATTACCCCATTCCCAGATATTTTTTACGTTGGTTCAATATACATTTAGGCTTTTTTTTTTTTTTAATGTCAAAGCGATAAACCCTTAACTTGGGGTGATTACTTACAAGAGCAGTCTCTGAAAATTTAGCCTGCATAGTTTGAAATGTATCTGGATATTTGTTTCTGTGGAATTTTTTCAGGGGGAATCTCCTGTTACTTGATTCTGTTTTCTTTTGACTTGTTGGAGTGCTGATGGGGGTCTTACAGGCAGAGAGGTGACCGTGGTAATGTGAGAATCAACCGGATAGAGCAAATGTTTTGAGTTTTTCCCTTTCAAATTGTAAAAACAACTATCTTGCTCCAGCCAGGTAGATTAACTGAGATCCAAAACATAAATGAACTCTGCTGTTTGAAGTGGTTAGTGAAACTCAGGAGTTTAGAACTGGAAGTCACACAGGGTAATACTGGAGCTGAATTGAAAAATGGTAGCATAATTTTAGTTAAATACTTTTATAAAAGTGTTGGACCTTTGCCAAAGAGCAGATGAGAGCCCCTCTGAACTATTCAGAAGCTGACTTGGGATCTGAGTCTCCATATAGCAAACAGTACAGAGTCTTTCGAAATGATTTGAAACCTCCTGAGTGCTGTGGGGTGTGAGAGGGCGACTGAGCAAACAGGACTGAGCCTGCTGAGGTCTGTGAAACCAGTCCGGAGTTTTATGAAGTGGGTTAGTACTTGGGGAGTCTTTCTTTGAGAACTTGGAATAGCAATAATTCTGAAAAGGTAATTCTTTTTAGAAGTTCAGTCTTGTCAAAATTCTCAGGTTGACTGCAGGTTGGTGGAGACTGCTTGCCTGCATTTATTACTACCCAGAACCTGACAGTCCACATCATGACACCACTTGGTGACAGAGTAAACTGACAACACTTAATGGCAGACAGTGGTGCAAGAGCAGTCATGTTTGTTCCTTGGGGGTGGGGAGCTGGGGGCATGACGGGTGCTCAGTGGTGGAAGCTCTCAAGGCTTGGAAACACTGTGAGTGTGGCTGTCATGGCTCTGGGGTGTTAGGCGATGGCACGGATCTTGCTGCAGCAGTGGTGTAGTGTCTTCTTTCTTTCTTCACATGTCATGCAGAGCCACTTGGCATATTTGCAGACTTAGCTGTGTGTGAGAGAGCTCTTTCCAGGCCTCCGTTATGTTTGGATGGTCTTGCAGCATGTGAGGAGGTAGAGTGGGCTGAGTGCGGGGACAACTGATTCTCTGGTCCTGTACTGTGGGGTGAGAGCTGCTTTGCAAATGTGCTAATTGAGAGAATGGCAATGGCAGTCCAATGTCATGCTTCGGAAGGTGAGGTATTTCTGGGAGGTGAGAAAGTACTCCATTTCTAAACGGATAAGTGTTTAGTGAACTGGTTATTGTGGTTTTTTGGTTGTGGTGGTGGGTTTTTTATTTAAAAAAAATATAAATCAGATATTGGCCGCTGCTTCTAGTTAAAATATTTTAAAGATATGAAGAACCATTGTTGTGGTCTGTATTGCCAACTTAATGATACATTGAAGGAGCAGTAAGGTGAAAGATGGTAGTTTGATCTTCAGCATAGGAGTAAGGTAACATGCAATTTCCAGTCCTATAAGTTGTTTTCACATCTGAGACCAGTCAGTAATGAAAGAATCAGCGGGAGCCGCATTACTTAATTGAGCTGCAATTTTAGTGGCATACACTTCACCATGTCAAAAGTGAAAGAAAATAACTAGGAGTGTGTCAACTAATACAAAAGAAGGACTTCCTCAGCCCTAGCTGAATCTTTCTGTGCGGTGCCAGCCACTTCCCTTAAACTTGACGGAAAGATGTGCCGTATACTTGGGGTGAAATTCTGGCCCCAGTGAAGTCTGCAATGAAAACTCTCATTGACTTGGGCTGAGCCACACTTTCACCTCCCGAGCATGTCAGATGTGAGAAATGAGCTCCAAACCTGAGTGCTGTCCCTGGAGAGTGCTTTTCTGTCTGTCTGCCTGGTAGTTGCCATCAAAACTTAATTTTAGAACCAATATAATAGCTTTTTCTATGTTTACTGTATGTTTCATACACCTCCTCAGTCATGGCCAATTAGTTATTATGGAGTGAGTGCAATGTTATCTTTCAAACCACCAAGGCTAAAATGGGCAGTTGAAAAATACCATGGGAAAATGACGATGTGGGTTATCCGATGAACCTGCGGTAAGAACTGCGGAACATGGAACGAGTCTGCCCTCCATGGGGGTTAGAGACAGTGGCTAATGGGGAGAAGTGGCAGCTCTGGGGAGAGGTGAGTGCCGTTGTGCAGTGCTGAGACGACACTAATGGGAGGGCTCTGGCAGGAGTGTGGCAACAGAGGCAGGGTGTTAACAAGGAAACCCTGTGATCCTCAGCCTGCAGTTACCTTCAGTCATGAAAGGGAATTGGCTCTGGAATATGGGTGAGATTATTTTATGATTATATGCAAATCATTTTGTGATGACATGAACCTCTTGATGAGATGATCCTGTGACAAGATACACTGTAAGGCAATTAACTTCTCAGCAGATGATTTTTTTTGGAGGGGCGGAAGAAGCTGTTTAGTAGAAAGGCTGCTTATGTCTGGCTTCCTTTTAAATTTATTTTTTGGAGCAGTACAGAAAGGAGTTGGAATCAAAAACCTGATTCTTCTTGCACTGGCACCTGTGTTACTGTACTAGGTAAAGTGACTTTGGGGCTGAGAGTAGCGTGAGACAGAAAAGACGAAGGTTGCATGTATTTTGTGGAAAAGGACTGTTTCTAAGCTCTAAGTTTACTGTGCTTCAAGTTCTGCTGTAATTGCCAGTTGCAAATACCTGTGCGCTACAGATCTTAGGCCAGGTATTGGCGTGTCCCTGTATAATGCAGGTAGATGTAATAGAAGCAAAGTTTCAGCACTGCCAGTGCTCCCTCAACAAATGTCTTGTGGCAAACACCAACAGTAATCTTAGATGATTTCCCCTCCCCCCCCTGACAAAATGGAGATGACATTAAGCCATTTAACCATGGTTTTACTTCTGTTCTGGTAGAATTTTACTTTGGGGTTAGTTTTGCTGCAAGATCTGAACTACCAGTTCTGCTTTGTGCCATTATTGTGATGCACGTTTTTACCCTCTTGCTTTCTAATGTAAGGTAGGCTTAATTGTGTACTGCTTATTTCATAGATATTTTAATACAATTTTTTAAAATCTAATATCCATCTTGCTCTTAAGGCTTCTAGTTTCATTTGTGGGAGAAGAGCTTTTCTTCTTTTTATGTCTTGGAAGAACCCATTGAATTAATTTCTCCCTCTTATTTCTAGGATCTGTTTTTAATTGCTTAGTCTTGGTTTACTGGTATTTGGCATCTGGGATGTACTCTGAACATTTGGTTCTTCTGAGATGGGCTTTTGGTATGATGTTTGGTATGGCAACAAATGTGTGCTGTGCTTTTAGCTTTCTTTGTTAAGTTTGCTTTATTCAGTGTTCAAAAGTTGTTGAGGTTAAAGGGTGTCTTTTAGTGACCCTGTGAGTTTTAGTGTTGTCCTTGTTTATAAGTGGATTTGTCTCATTGTCTGTAGTGGATACCTGTGTGCATCACAAAAAACCCACACTGCTACGTTTTACGCTCTGGTACTCGGATAGCGATAGTTGCTCACAAGTGGTAAAAAGATGCCAGAATATCCCTGGTGAGTCAGGTATTTATTAGAAAAGTGGTATTTGAGCTATGTGGCTCTCAACTCAATGTTTTAAATTTAATTTTTAAATTTAAATGTTTAAAGATAAGTACCTAAACTCACATTAATTTATGAGTTGTGGATGTTGATTTTTATATGACAAGTCTGTGTATGTAAATGACATCTTCCTCTGTGCTTGAGAGGAGGTGCTCTTTTGACTCAGACACCACCTTAAGCACTGCTGTTGCCAAGCAGGCTGACTGTGGTAGAAGTTGGCATCTTCACCAGAAACAGTGACAAGTACATTCCTCTTGTGCTTCTGCTACCTGTAGATTGTGTATGAGTTTTATGAGCAGTGCCAGGACCATGAACTGCATGCTATTTACCTCAGATTTACCAGGTCAAGATGGACTTTGAGGAACACGATTAAAAGGAAAAGATTGCCGTTGTGGTTTAATGCTGGTAGGCAGCTAAGCACCACACAGCTGGTGTCCCCACAGTGGGATGGGGAAAAGAATCAGAAGGATGAAAGTGAGGAGGAAGGGAAAGAGAGTTGAGATAAAGACAGTTTAATAGGTAAAGCAAAACCTGTGTGCACAAGCAAAGCAAAATAAGGAATTCATTCAGTACCTCCCATCGGCTGGCAGGTGTTTTACCTGTGTTCAGGAAAAACAGGGCTTTATCTCACATAATAGTTCCTTGGGAAAACAAATGCCATAACTCCAGATGTCCCCCCACTCTTTCTCCTTTCCCTCAGATTGTATAGCTAAGCATGACAACATACGGCATGGAATATCCTGTGGGTTGGTTGGGATCAGCTGTCCTAGCTGTGTCCTCTCCCAACTCCTTGTGCAGCCCCAGCCTACTTGCTGGCAGAGCAGTCTGAGAAAGGCCTTGACACCATGCAAGCACTGCTCAGCATTAGCTAAAACAGGGGTGTGTTATCAACACTGTTTTTGTCACAAATCAAAAACATACCACCATACCAGCAGCTTTGAAGAAAATTAACTCTATCCTAGCCCAAAGCAGTATAGGTGCCAAAGTTGCAATGTGTAATAACCATTTGGGTATCAAACTAGCTGGCTTGATACTGAAAATCTCATATTTCTGTCTGAAAAAGTGTGGTTAATGCATGTGCAGTGAGATGCAAAGTGATCTGGATACATTATCTTAAGATAAAGTTGACCTCGTAATTTGTTGTCATTTTTTTCCCCACAACTCTTGAAAGTCCTAAGCAAAGAGCCAAATTTCTGTTTCTGCTTAGAGTGTGACTCCAAGTCTTTTCTGGGTTTCTTTCACTTTCAGGAGTGCTATGTTTGTTGTACGAAGGTGGGTAAACACTGCAGTCTTGTAGACAGGCTGTTAGCTCAGGGCTCAGGCACTCTTTTAAGACTGTTATCGTCAGGAACCAATTGTATCAGTTTCGTCATTTGCAAAGTAAAGTTAATAATATTGACCTTGCTTTTATAGGTGTTTGAATTCACCTCAGCAAGTCCAGGTGGAATATACCATATAGGTGTAGTACTCTGAGAACGAGAGATTTCTGCCCTTCGTGTGGCCAATGTCATATCATTTAGTGTGTCCAGTCCTCTGCTTTGAATCAATAACAATGATTGGTTTTAGTTTAATGCCCAAGAAATACTGTTAAATTTCATCGATAAATTTGTGGGAAACTGAAAAGCCCAATGTGTTTTGTAAAGAAGGCCCCACACAGGCAGATAATATCTCAGTATCTCTGTGAATTTGCCCTTATTCAGTTTGTCTGAAGAATAAACCTCCAAACCTGACAGTGAAATGTGCTCTTCTAACCACCTTTGCTTGCATTTGTTTAATTTCCTCCTGTTTGTTAGAGGGTCTTGAAAGTTAATTTGCATTTCTCTTGAATGAAAAAAAGAGTTTGCTTATAGAGTTTTATTTGGATACATTTTTATTTTTAAATTTACATTTGTACGTGAAATAATTAAACAAAGGTAGAGTACATTATCTCTGTGATTATACAGGAAAATCAATGAAATGATTAAGGTGACAGTTTGAAGAGAACTTAAAAACTGAGTATTCACTCTTGTGTCTTTTACCTAACATATACTGTTAGTGGACACCTCCTATTTTTTTCTCCCAGAGCTGAACAGTAACTTTTGATTAAATAGTTGGCTGTTACTGTTGTATATTCAAAATTTAGTAACAAAAGGCTTCCCGCAAAACTAGAGATTTTAATCTAAATTGCTTTCCTCTGTTAAGTGATTGCGAACTCTTACACTATGGCAGAGGAGATAGCACAAAAAATCAAAGTTTCCCTCGGGAAGATTATTTTTCTGAAACAGAACACTGGAAACTGAATGAATAATTCAGTTAAAGTTGCTCCAGAACTGAATGCATGTCAAATAATGCGTCCTATCTGTAAACACTATCGAGAAAATCCAGTCGTGTTGGTATTGACACGTTTTCATTGGGAAGCATATAGAAAGCAGGTTGAAAGAGAAATGTGTAAAGATAGCCTAGTATTTCTTTTTAAAGTCAGTTCTTAATCCCTTCAGAAGAATAGACATGAAGACAAATGCCAATATTGTGTCTTGAAGCTAGAGACTGATATAATTGGCAGTTTCTTTACGCAGTTGGGATTCAGAAAACATGTTGGGCAAACTTTTTAAAACAGCTGCCTGTTTTTATACAATGGGCTGTGTTAGGAGGCCTGACATTTGCTATTTCAGATTTACTGGGGTTTTGCAGCCGCAGCTGAGATGGCAACAATGGTTGCCAATACAAAGGTGGTCAACACCTCTGCAAATTAAATTAGGAGAAAGGCTGATGCAAAACATGAGGCAACTTCCCCCCTCTCCTCCAATTTTCTATTATGAAAGTTGAGAGTGCTATTTCAAAGACTGCTGTGAACAGTGTGTTATTTTGTGTGATTTCTCTGTACCCTTCAGTTTATTTAAAGGATCGGAGAATCCAGATGGATGTATACAGGGTAACGAATGGTTGCAAGAGAACGTCAGTTTTGAGGATCACGTTTTGAATTGCAAAAATCTGTTTTGATGATTCACCCTGATGTCAGCACGGGCTCCTGTGCAGTCATTGTGGGGGCCTTCAGAGAGTAATTATTTTGCTGTAAGATGAATCACACCCTAGAAACACTAATGTCTCCTTATTAATTAATGAAGTCAGTCTAGAGGACTAGCTCCACTGTAGGTGTAAACTTTTTAGACATCTAAAATGGGGTGCCGTGAATTCAACGCCTGATCACTACATGGAAGTTTATAGCTTCAACAGAGTAAGTATGGCAGCCATAGCAGGAACAGAAAAGCCTGTTCTTGGACTGAGACCGGGGACTGAGAAATAGGATTCCTGCCATGCCTCAGCCACAAGGATATTTTGACTGCAGCTATTTGTTTCTTCATTGTACTACTAATAAAATAAATCTCTCTGGTTCATATGTTGCCCACAAATTGGAGAAGTCATGTTCCTGTTTTAGTAACTTACTCTTATTTTGGACCTGAAATAATTTGGAAATTTCATGATTTGGTGTGCTACTTAGTAGAAACTGTTGGAGTTGTGGTCTATTTTATTGTTCAGAATTTTTGGCAGTTGCATCTCCTGAGCAGTCCATGTTGGCCGATGTATTCCAATGCAAACAGACACAAAGTTTATTTTAATGTTCTGCTGAGTATTTTGGCTATTTCCAAAATGCTTCTGGCATGGCAAATATTGTATGTATGAAGTAGAGCGGTATCTCCACAAAAGTGGAAATACACTCCAAGTGTTAACTTTTGCTTTTTGAAGTGGCATGTAAGAAATCTTGTTTGCTGCAAAAGACAATTCCATGTCACGTTTTTTCCAGAGGGAATGTGGCCTGGTGTGTGAAGCAGTTAAGCCTCAGTCGTGCCTAGACTAATGGCTTATATCTTAGGCACTGTCCCTCCTTGACTCCGTCCTTGTGATCTTGGTCAAACAATTTCTGTGTTTCAGTCTGCACACATGTAAAATGAGGATATTTCCCTGTTTTACCAGAACATTATAAAAATAATAAAAATAATTTTACATCGAGTGGGTGTAAGGGAACTGTCCCCTTGTTCAACAGAGCTTTATTTCTAGAGAGGTTCTTCCTCTATGCAGAGAAAGTATTGACAGGCTAATATTTTAGATATGTTTCCTTTCAGGAATCCACTGATTATTTTATACATTTTCTGGTTTCTGTATATTGTATTCATATGTCACAGACACCTGTTTGGAACGCATCCTGAAAGTGTTTCTGAGGATTGCATAAGAATATTTAGTAAACTGAAGTCTGCAGATAAGGTAGAGATAAAGATACAGGACACAGGGATATCATGGGTCTTTGCCAGTTAACAGGTGTTTTTCTTACTACATTTAGCTAAATGGATCAGTGATTAGTGAATGTATTCTGACCAGGAACATTTCAAGAAAGAAGGATTGGTTCGTGGTTGTATTACTCCAGGTTTATGGTTTAGCTTCTTTGAAATATGTCGGTGTAAAGTAAGGGCAAATAAAGCTTTCTCCTGGAAAGTGAATGCAGTAATCATAAATCTGAAAGTCTGAAGTATGGAGTAGAGCTTCCATTAACCTAGAGACCTGGGTCTCCTCGTGCTGGAGGGGCTATTCAGTCTGCAGTAATTTTAGAGGCCACAGTTCCCTGGAGTCCTCTTTCTAAGCATTCCTGTTCTTGTGAAGTGTGTTGCGCATTTCTCTTGTGTGGGTGTCAAAGCCAGATGTATTGGAAACTGATCTCCAAGGAGCTCTACACCAGCACTTCATAAACTGAAAGTGTAGTAGATATAATTCAGCTATTCATATGCCAAATAAAAAGTATTGGTCAGGCATGGATAAAGCCGTAGAAGGTGACACACCTCAGCCCAGAAAATCAAGCAAGGGAATGAGAGTGATGTGGAAGCTCATTGCAGTGGTAAAAAAAGAAGGATCCTTTTGTGTCTCTTCAAGCAATAGTAGTTTTTCAGCCTGGAAAACACCTCTTTTCTTCCAAAAGAAACCCAATACAGAAAGGGGAGCAGAGCAAGGGTTTTTTTCCCACTTTACAAGTGATAGTTCTGAGAGAATTTCATCTTTAAAAAGGAACTTTTCTCATTACACTTTGAGATATGTTACAAAATGTATGTGCTTTATGGGTTTGTCTAAGTGTAGAAAACCCCTGAAAAATCAGTAATATTTGATGGATTTGTACGTGGCCTGCATACGTGGGTAGTCCTAATGTCAGTGTGAAACCCTATTCCCAACTACTTATGCAGGTGCCACCTTAATAATTTTGTATGGATGAGGTGTCTTCAATACCCATGAAGTTTCTGTCCTTCTCAGAAACCTGCTCTAGGACTGCCGCACTGCTAATGATGTTCTTGTGATTTAGAACATGAACCTGGTGGCCAGGAGACATGCCCAGTTCCTGGCTTTGCTCCAGCTGCACATCAGTCAGCTCTGCTGGCTGTCAGCTGCCAGTGCATGTAGCTGGTGAAACTGTCCACTGATATTTGAAAATGTTTGTTTTCATCTTTATTAAATCCACTGATTGAGACTTAGTAATGTTATCATGTTTCTTTGCTCTTATTAATTCAAAAGCTTCTTTCCTGTAGTTCTAGTTGTTCTTTGTGTAGCTGTTTTACCTTTGTGTAATAGCTTCCAGTCTTGCTGGAAATGTCCCTTGGAATTTTTTTTTTTTTTTTTTTTTTTTTTTTGATCACTCTCCTTCCTTTTTGTCAGGAGTTGCAGGACACTTTTTTTCCCTTTTTTTTTAGTTTTAATTCTTCTTAATTAGAGAAGTAGTATAAGGTGAACCACGTTCCTTGTGATACTTTTTTTTTTTTTTTTGACAGTTATGAATTCAGATGTGCTTTTTGACCTTTTCATTTCTCAAAAGTGTAGAGGGGATTACAGGTGTAGCAATAAGCCGTGTGTATGCTTGCTGGGGCTTTTTGCAGATGTTTACCAGTATACAGTAATAAAGTGAGCTCATGTTGTTCACAAACCACGGAGTGTCAACCAGAACATCTTTTTATATAGGAAGATAAGTAAGGACCGATCTACATCTCATGACTTCTCTTGAATCCTAAGCCTGTTACTCCATGGACAGATCTACAGAGAAGAAAACCAACCAGTGTCTTACACATATATGGAAGAAGGCACAAACCAACCTTTAATTGGGGAATCCTGAGCATGTGTCTTATGAATGGCGCTTTCTGAAGAGACTGGAAGGAAGGTCACTACAGCCTTTTCCACATAGGTTGAAAGTCTTGGTTAAATTGTCAGAAAAGACATGATAAACCACTTTAGCCTGTCTCTGATTAGTCTTCCTTACTTGCTGTTGTTGAACTGTCATATAATAATGTCAGTTAGATTTTGGGGTTTTTGTATGTAATTGCAGACAGATATTGTAGTGTTGCTTTAGAAACTTTTAACTAGGCTAGGTGAATAAAACTCAAATGTTCTTCAATAAGTAGTGTTTTTGAACCTGGTCAGCGTTGGGATTTTGTGTGCTAGCAGAAATGGGAGTTCTTTATGGAATATTGACTACCCTTTTTATGAGATTAGAAGTTTTCCGGTGAGGACATTATTAACCTAAATCATGAATAAAGATATGTTATATATCCAAAGAGAAATCCCTAATGTGATAGTGCAATTCAGTGATTGGTTTTCTCAAGGAGCATGTCAACTCTTTGTTCCTTTTTCAGTATTTTGTAGAAGTTTTGCGTCTGAGTAGATCTTCAATTTTGCATGAGGTATGGCAGAAGGGGTCTACTTACACCTTAAAATATTGATAGAGATGGTGCGTACAAAATTCCTATAATTCTGAAAACATGGTTTAAAAGAATATGCTCTTGTTTTGCTGTTGGAACAGGTAAAACAGCTCAGCAAGGTAATTTTACAGATAGTAAGAAGTAATTAGCTAGTGGAGGCAGAAATTTCCTAGAGCTTTGAATGTATCATGTTGATGAAATGTGATGAATTAGGGCTGATGATAATTACAATAAATTTGAGCAATAAAATCATGAGTATTAGAAGTTGTCTTTGGACTCCTGTACTCACATTCTTAAGCTGAAATTTTCATGGAACTATTTTGTTCTTAGGTTTGAGATTATTTTTGTTGTTTCTTTTTGAGGAAATAATAAGTTTGCCTCTAGTTTTTTAGATTGCTTCCATTTGGTTTTGACAAATGGTTTCATTCATTTCTGGATAAGCAAAAGTTGGTGGAATATATAAGACTCTGTACTTTGATACAAAATTTTTATGGAGCTTTCTTGAAGTTCTTTAATACTGGGAGGTTATTCTATGCCTCTGCAAATGTATGAATTTTCCAATAACATGGTATGCTGGGTTTGACCTTGGCTGGAGGCCAGGTGCCCACAAAAGCTGCTCTGTCGCTCCCCTCCTCAGCTGGACAGGGGAGAGAAAAACATAATGAAAGACTCGTGGGTTGAGGTAAGGACAGGGAAATCACTCAGCAATTACTGTGATGTGCAAAACAGACTTGACTTGAGGAAATCAGTTTAATTTTTTACCATTCAAATCAGAGTAGGGTAATGAGAAATAACCCCAAATCTTAAAACACCTTCCTGCAACCCCTCCCTTCTTCCAAAGTTCAACTTTACTCATGATTTCCTCTACCTCCTCCCCACAAGTGGCGCAGGGGGATGGGGAGTGGGGGTTGTGTTCGGTTCATCATGCGTTGCCTCTGCCGCTCCTTCCACCTCACCCTTCCCCTGCTGCAGCCTGGGGTCCCTCCCATGGGAGACCGTCCTTCATGAACTTCTCCAACGTGAGTCATTCCCACAGTCTACAGTTCTTTGCAAACTGCCCCAGCGTGTGTCCCTCCCCGGGGGTGCCGTCCTTCAGGCACAGCCTGCTCCAGCGTGGGCCCCCCCGCGGTCACACATCCTGCCAGCAAACCTGTCACAGCCCCCTTTGGGCACCCTCTGCCCCGGCGTGGGGCCCTCCCAGGGCTGCAAGTGGGGGTCTGCCCCACCGATAACCTCTGTGGGCTGGGAGCACAGCCTTTCTCGCCGGGGGCTTCCCATGGGCTGCTGGGGAGCCTCTGTTCTGGCACCTGGAGCCCCTCCTGCCCAACCTTAGTGTCTGCACATTTGTGGCTATCCCATATTCTCACTCCTCTCTTCTGGCTGCTGTTGTGCAGCAGACTTTTTACCCCCCCTTTTTAAATATGCTATCCCAGAGGTGCTACCACCATCTCTGATTAGCTGGGCCTTGGCTAGTGGTGGGTCTGTCATGAAGCTGTCTGGCATTCGTTCTGCTTGACATAGGGAAAGCTTCTAGCAGCTTCTCAGAGAAGCCACCCCTGTAGCCCCCCTGCTACCAAACCATTGCCATGCAAACCCAATACACGTGGCAACTTACAACACGAAAATCAATGATTGCACTTGGTGAGCCTGTGCTAGAAAGATTTGGAGCGTAAATGGGAAGATAACTGTGCAGTGAGTTGTGCTGATTGACTTGCATTTTTCTTTGGTGTTCATTTTTCATGTTCGTTTTAAAGCCATAGCTTTAAAGAAAGAAGAAAAATAATTTTACTCCTTTAAAACATACAAATAATTTCACCCCTTTAAGCTACAGGTCTTGACACATTCAGAGTCTTTTCTATTGGCTGTCACACTGGTGTGATTACACAGCAATGCATACTCCCTGTGAGCTGCACAGTAATGGAAATATATTTCATCATCGTCTCAATAATCATTATTAAGCATGCTGCTTTTGTTATGAAGCAGTGAGTTCATGGCTCCCACCAATCTGACATGGCAATATGAGAATCCAGGGTCAGTAGCTTTGGTCTTGAATTTTTCATATTCTAAAATTATGCTATTGTTGTAATAGTCTGAGTTCCTCAAAAAGGTGTTATGGAAACATCATTATAGCTTTTTAAAAATAAACAAATAAAAAATCCCAGGCGAAACCTTTTTAAAACTCCAGATACTTACCTTTGTGAATTTAAAAATGCTGTTACAGCAATTTTTCGTGAATTAATTTTAGAAATTTGGTACGTAGATTACTGCATTCATGTGCAAGTTTATGCAGTACCTACAGTTTGCTTATTGATCTAATGTTACTTGTTGTCATTTTTATTTCTTATTGCTATTATTTCTAGTTCCTTGAAGAATAACCAAGAAATTGTCCCTGTAGTGCTAGGTACCAGACATACATAAAGAGGTCCCGTTCTGTACCAGATGGGTGCTAGAGACATGGGCAAGCTGGATGTGCTGTAGTGGCAGCACATGTGAGCACCCAGGCCAAGTGAATTCAGTAACAGCTGCGAATGCGGGAGAAGTGGATAAAGATCCAGGTGCAAGGATGAATGACATAAATGTAGAGACAAATAGGCCATAGGTGGAGAGGTGGAATAAAGTTGTTTTGTGGAGTCTATTCAAAATTCAAAACAGTCTGAAAATCCCAAAGGGTTGTTTCTTTGGTTGGATCTTGTGTGTGACTGCACTTTTTCTCCAGAATGGGCAGTTGGGTTTGAAGGACATCCCTAGGCTAGCATGATGCTATTTTATTATTTTCCCTACTGTGGTGGGTTCTGGCATTGTGTTTCTTTAGCGTAGTGCTGCACGGTTGCACAAGCGGAGTTTCAGTTTTATGCAGTTTTCTTATGTTAGTGATTTCAATAGTATTTTTTCCCCTTTTTTTTTTTTTCTTTTAAAGTTATAATATGCCTTCATAGCTATCAATGATAAATACAGTGTTTAATGAAAAAAAATATTTTTTTTGTTCCTTTCCATCTTGTATTGTTAACTTTTTTGACTAGGAGCTTTCCAGAGGAAAAAGAGGATTCAAGTAATGTCAATGTATTTCCTCTACAGGATTTATGAACGCATCATTGATCCCCCAGAAACGAATTTGACACCTGAAAGCAATTTATGGCTTGGACAGAGAAACAGGAAACATGGCTTCTTTAAGGTAAGCAGATATGAAGTTGCACGTACAGAAGGAAATGAATAAATAGCCCAACAAGATATTTATGGTCAGTTGTCTTACACTGCTGAAACCTGATTTGTTTGAGTTTTGGTAGAAACTGTGGACTTGGGATTTGAGGCAGGTCCAACACTTAGAGAAAAGGGTCTCTTTCTGCAAGTGAGAGTATTGTAGTCACTGACTGCAGTGCCCCAGTATTTGGGGTTTTTGTTTGGTTTCCTTACTTTAGGTTTCACCTACCTGCTGTGCTCTGGCACTTCATGAAACAACCGCTTTGTGTGGTCTCCTGGCCAGATAGCGGTGGTCTTAATCACTCTCAGAAGCCATTTCTTCCTTGATTTCTCATGCAGAATAGCCTCATCCTTCTGCTGTATGCCTTGGGTGACTCTTCCTTGTTTGCCCCTGTCTACATTGACTTCTAGGGCAGGTCTTCTGGCCTGTGATCCTTCCAGCTTTGGCAGATACTCGCTATTGTATGCAGTGCATTTGCCTTGCTGTGAAACAATAGATTTTTCTGTTCCCAGTGTACCTTCCTCGCTTTCAGTTTTTCTCAACTAAGTGTGTCACTGTGTTTCCCAACAGAGATTGAACAGTGAGTCACTGAGTTTTGTTTGTGAGCTTCTTTGTCCTCTGGAGCTTCCATTGCTTCTGAACAGCCCAGGCTGAAAGGCTGGTGGCTGGCAGGACTCAGGCTCCTGCCTTCTGGCTGGAAAGCCTGTCTTTTTCCGTGTATGAGGCTGCCCAAGACATCATCATTGTAGGCCAGTACAGGCATGAGAAACTTTCTGGAGGAAAAAGGGGATTCAAGTAATGGCAATATATTCCAGATTCAACTAACGGCAATATATTTCCAGAATTGCAAAGGACAGAGGACTGACCTACAACTTGAAAAGCCCTCTCCTGTATGTTTTCTTTCAGGTTTTTTTTTGCCCCTGGTTGGGCTATATGATTTTCTGGTTGTGGCTGAATTGCTGAACCAACCAACAAAATCCACCAGCAAATGAAAACCACCCCTTCCACCTGAAAATTAATTCTTTTACTTTGTAAACAAGCTACAGAAAAGTTACTGATAATTCTTCCAGTTTTGGATAACAAGCCATGGTGCAAGTGTTTATCGGTGAAAGCATTTATAGTGCAGTGATAGGCCAATCTGCTTATCCTCGATATTGGCATGGATTTGTTGCCAAGGTGATTTACCACCCACTCAGTTTCCCTTTGAAGCTGTCAGTTCATAAGACAATTTTACAAGTTGCTGTTTTTCTGAGGACCTCTCCTTGAAGTCCCCAGATTTCAACAAGCTAGGACAATTATTTTATGCTAAAATTAGTTGAGCATAGCAACTAACAATTTTAATTGTAAAACAGAAGTAAAAGCTAACTTTTAACTTAAATGATGGTCCTAGAGTTGCTCTGAACCTAGAGTTGCTCTGAACCTAGAGTACATTTCATCCTCCAGCAGCTGAGCTGTCACTGTGAAGTGAAATTGATAGTATTATTTCATTCTACAGCTGTTGTTTTTTTTTTTACCTCAGCTGATTCCCATAATTCCACAGATGGTAAACATATGTTTATAGCTATATGGGAAAAAAAGAAGTTATATTGGATTCGCCCATCTTAAATTCTTATTTTATGCAGGCAGTCAGAGCCTCAGAACTCTGGGATATTATATGTTTGTAAATTAATATTTCTACATGTTAACACTTTGGAAACAGCAGGGTAGCTAATGATATGCTAATGAGCTGACAGTTTTTATTGATCATAATGAAAGCCGACAAGTGCCTTACTTCTGCTTTATGCATGCTTGAATATTTTACTAACTTTCTTCAGGGCAGAAATATAATTGGTTGTATTTTTTTTAATCCTGCTTGAGAGATTCGGAAATCTTACTTTTTTTTTTTTATCTTACTCATTGCAAAAACTTGGGATTTTGCCAGTTTGTAAAGAGTACACATCTCTTTCCATATATTTACATGCTCAGCAGGACCTCCCTTTCTTTTTCAGAGCAATTTGTTTCACTGTTTTAGCATATAAAAAAATAGATCTATTTTCCTTAATGTAAACAGAGATCTGCAGGGAAATAAGAACGTTAAAAAAGAATTAGCATTTTTGCATGTGTGTTGGAGCCGTGATAATGTATGTAACAAAAAGCACTGGTTACTATTCTAAGTATCGTCTTCGCTGTTCCAAAAATTTTCTTTCTTTAGTGATAGTTAATTGTTGCGTCTCTCCATAAATGAATGGCATTAAAGCACATTTTGAGCCATATTCTCATGCCTATTTTAGATCATAATTCTTCAGTATATTGGAAGAGGAAGGAGGGGATATGATGTTCATGAATCACTGTGGCCAGTTGCTGTCGTTTTTGTTATTTATGCTTTTGTTCCACATCCTTACTTAGAGTGATTATTTCACAAGTAGCCCTGCGGTGTCTGTGGCCTTGCTGGGGAGCGGAGTACTCTGCAGTGTAATCAAGGGAATTGAAGGCTTGCCCCTTACAACTAGTATCTATTAGTTGTTGTAACTTCCCTGCTACAACCAAGCATCCAGAATTCAGACAAGACAGAGTGGTCAGGACAGCAGTGGTGGGAGCAAATGTGGTGCAGACTTAGGATAGCTTTGTCAGTTTGCTTTGAAGGGGAATCTCATGAATTACTTCCTTCGAAAGGTACATGCTTACCCTTCAGGTTTCTTTATGTGGCCCAAAACCAAGATTTGTTTTAGGGCTAGAGAACAGCATTATAATCAGATCAGGAAACCAAAGTAAATGCAACTGAAAAGAGGAAGAGTGATAGCAGACGTTCCAGGAACCCTCACTCTAGGATGGATCTGATTGCTGCGAGGATCAGAATTATCTGCAAAATTCATTTTATCTCTGGGGAGAACCCTGCCCCCTAAGGCTCTCTCCAAAGAGCTGCTGCAGTAATGAGCTTATTAATGCATTGCTGACTAGGTGATTCATGTCGAAAGATGGTAATTTTCATATCTGCCATAGCAGACTCCATTGACCCTGCTGCTGTGTCTGGGCATTGTAGAGTAGGTGCTTGAGAAGTATATTGTTATTTTTACTGCACAACATCGTATGCGTACTTGGGCCTCTGTAGTCATTTTGGTCCCCGTCATACAGACTAAGGCGAGGTAAATACAGTGCCAAGGGCAGCTGTTCAAGTGCCTGGCGCAGGGCATGCCTGCCCTGCCTAGGGGAACACAGCGCTGATCTCGTGGAGATCTGGTGGTGCTGGCATAGCATTGCCTGGGCCCAGGGTTTCGGGCACGTCTGCCGGTGCCTCTGTGCAGAGCCTTTCACCAGCCCTGGCCGACGCAACTTGCACAGCTGTGTGGCATGCATTATCTCTGTGGGAGGAGTGGGTTTTAGAGAGGGTGAAAGGCAATGGAGGAAATGAAAATGCAGAAGTGGAGAGCTTGTGGAATACACGAGCCTTTTCACAGAATGCGGAAGGAGTCCTCTATTTAATAGAGACATGAGAAGGGCAATAAACAGGGCTTTTGTATTACTTCCTCATGGGATGAGCTTGATATTTAGTTCTGTGGGCCTGAATTTCATCTTGTAGTTGATAATCTGCCTGTGCAGATGAAGGCTCTTCAAGCTAGTGAGTCCTGATGCTGAACTGAAGCTTTGGTTGAAATTAGCCAAATGCCTTAATGATAACATAAAGTTGATGTCTGCTCGGGAGGGGAAGAACTGGAAAAATTTTGACCACTGATGTCTCCTTGCCAAGGCCAAATCCTGATGTCCTTTCACAGAGTGTGGACTGAAGAACTCCCCCCTGTGCCAAAGCGAAGCAGGGCCCTGGGCCTCCCCGGGGAGCTGTGTGTGCCTAATTCTCCTCTGGCTGTGGATGTGGAAAGCTCTTGGCAACCTAGACTTAATGCTGAAGGAGGCATAGTCCAAGTTTGTTCATATGTGTTACAATAATTATGGCTGTAATAATTGTTTGCCTATAATGAAATTTTTCTATTAAAAAAATACATCAGCAAAATTTCTGCTCTTTGAAGGTTCGCTTCTGTATTTGATCATATTAATTCTGTTTCAGAGGATTTATAGACTTAGAAGGCATCTGTGTTGGTGAATTGAAGTTCATACGTTTTTCCATGGTAACATGCTTTCATGTAGCCAGAAATTAAGACACAAAAAATAGTTATGTTTCCTCTTCGGGCTGTATTTATATGCAAATCTATCCAAAAGACAATTGAGTGGTGGGGCTGTGATGCAACAAACATATTTGAAGTTCAATAGGCACTTTTAAAAAAAAAGGCCGAGGAAGACGTAGTGTCACTTCTCTCTGGAGGTTGTCTTGTTAGCTGTGCGATATAGTCTGGCGAAACTTTGTAATCTCTTTCACTCTTGGTTGAGCTGTTCACTGGAGAGGCTGAAGCATTGAAATATATTTTTATGCCTCACATTCTAATTTCTTGCTGATGACTGCTAGCAGAAAGTATGTAAAATGGCTTTCAGGATGTTCCATTTCCAGTGACAGTATTACTTCTCATTATTACGATGGTTTCATTATTCTCGTAGATGAAAAGGTTAATAAATGTATATACTTCTGCAAGAAAGACAGTGTGATCTGATTATGTCTATTAATATTTTCAGTTCATATTTAATCATGAAACAGTAAGCAGGAAACCGTGCTTGCTGATTACCTTCTGCTGTTTTAGCAAATGAACACATGAATGTTAAATATTACTTACTGTACTTGCTAGGCTTCAAGGGCTATCTGAGGCCTATATTTTATTTATGGATGGAGTTCAATGCTTTGAACAAGTGACCATGTACTCGGTCTGAAAATTAATTCTATTGCAATTTAACTTAAAATTAAAATAGTCTTACAAATCAGTAATTTATTAGATAACGGCTGTGATGATAAATTTCATTTCAAATTAAAGAAATTCTCCTGTGTCTGGGAGGAGATAGAGCAATGCCACATCATCTGATTAACAGTCAGGAAAAGTGCAAATAGCAGCACTAGAAGTCCCTTGTTTTCCCTTGCTCCTCTCTCTTAGTGACCATGACGTTACTACAGCTAGTGAATCTTGGAGTATGTATGTTAAGCAGTCAAAGACGGAGCTGGAGCTTTGTACTGAGCTGAAAAGAGAAGACACAAGCTTCAGCATTTTCTAGGCTGTTTGAAGTATCTAGGATTCTTGAGGACCCAGGTGTGCAGGGATACCGCACAGTCCTTCATGTCTGCTGCTTCTGTCAGGGATATCCTTGCATGTCAGGGACAACAGAGGAGCAGTGGCACTGAACCTTTTGGTCCTTCCTCTCTCCTGTCCTGCCCGGTTCAGTTTCCAGGCCTCATGGATTCTGCACTTAGCTGGCTCTGACCTTGGAGACCTGATTTCTGCCAGTCCTGCACAGGGGATCTTTCCATCTGTCCGGGTTAGAGGGGATTTAATTCTAACTGATGGCATGTTTACATGAGCTGTCTGTTGAGATACAAAGCTAGTAGGCTAAACTAAACCAAACAACTGAAGTGTATCTAGTACAAGAGGTAAGAATCTACTTCTCTTTTCGTAATGTTTCGTTTCAGAGATTCAGCCAAAGATGACTGTGAAGAGCATTGCTGTATTTTCTTTTTGTCTTTTGGAAAAGTGTGTCATTGGCTTGAATAATGGATATTACTTCACTGTTTTTTCACCAGTCTCACCCCAGTTTAAGACACCTAAGCAGCTTATATTTGGCGATTGCAAAAGACAAAGCAGTATTATTTCTGTGTTTTATGAAAATTAATATCCAGGCACACAGGAAGAGAGAAGGATTTGTTATATTTTGTCTGTCTTCAGTTATTTTCCTCACGAGAAGAGTGAGCTGGTCAATTTTTTGTACCCACTTAAGAAATGAGTTGTGAAACAGCTTGTACAGCTCTAACTGAATGCTTGTAATCTGTATTACCAGTTTTCTCTTTTTTTACAAAGGGTGTTATTCAAGACGTGAAAGTCATCTTTATACCTAACGGATATATAACGCAGTGTCCTAATCTGAATCGCAGTAAGTAGCAATCTCTTTCTTCTCTCTATTTTAGATTTTTCATAGAAATTGCTACTTTGTTTTAAAAAGACTATTTTCGGGCTTGTCATTTTTGCTTGTGCTGACTTCCAGAAGGCAAAAATTCTGTGTAAACAGATTGCATTTTATGTTCAGATAAATCAAGCCTAATATACTGTTGGTTACTTACGGGTTATTGTGTCTTTCCTTCTCTTCCTTTCTGTTTTGTTTTACTCTTCCTTTATTGAGCATGCCCGACCTGCAGTGATTTCTTAAGTCTCGTGCAAGGAATCATGGATTTGCAAGAACTCCTGGCAAAAATGACTGCAAAAGTACGTACCTAAGCTTTTTTGTCAATTGCGTGTTTCCTTCTGTGCTAAGACCAACATAAAAGTATTTATTCCTTTTGCAATTATTCTACATTTTCATGGTAGAGCCATATTTTTTTTTTTCTCCTTCTGCCAGTAGCCCTATCTGCAATGGACTTACGGATACAGCTTCATGATGGATGTCACTTAAGCCTTATATAGTTTCTATTGCCTGCCTTATTATTTGTGAGATAGTGACAAAACGTCCAGGATCTGATTTTTTTAAGAAGCCTTAGCTCGATTTCCCTTTTCGTGCTGAGGGTTAAATGCAGAAACAAAGGAGTGAAATCCCTCAACAATTTCCTCACCATTGTGATGCTGTCAGAGGGTGTGTGTTTGCTTGTGGGATGTCCTGTGAAGTGTTCAGGACTGCCGTAGTCTCCTTCCTGGGAACTGAAATGGGGCCTCAAAATGGAAATGCCTCTGAGGGTGATGGCAGTGCTGATTTTGACATCATCTTTGATCAATGGTTTTTACCCGTGTAAAACTTAACCCAGCTCCAGGTGGGATGGGGTGGTGTGTGCTTGCATTTGTTTTTTGTTTTTCACCCCCAATGCCTAGTTTGGATAGTGAATAGGGTGAATGGGAAGCTATAGTGGTTTTTCTGTTTGGGATTGTGGAGATTTTCTTCAGACTCTGCTCCTGCAATATACGGTCAACCTCTGTGTTAGCCAAGGCCCTTCAGTTAAGACTCTGGTTAAGTTTTGGGGTAGGAAGCTGTGTTTTAGAGGTGACTGAACCCCTTAAGTGTGTTAAAGGGCAATCTGTAAACACTTTCTGAGGTTAATGGTGGTGAACCATCTGGTTTGTGGTAAAGGGCAATTAATTGCGTCATCTGAAACAGCACTTAACGCGTTAATAACTTATAGATTTAACTGCAACCAACCTGTAGATACCTGTAATCCAGTTACTGAACAGGAATTTCAAAAATAGAACTTGCACAGTAGTGCTACTAGCGTAAAAGCATTATAGCTTTTACTGTGCTGCTTTTAAGTGTTCTTTTCCTTCCTAATAGGAAAGGAGAAACTTTGTTTTTAAGGAGTGTGCACATTATACTGACAATCCACTTACTCAGCTGACATGCTTTGGACAGGCTGATTCCGAATGCGAAATGTGAAGCTTTTAGTTCAGTTTGCTGCTTGTACTGTGAAAGAGAGGCAATTATTTTGAGCCCTGCTGGTGGTATGAGCAAGTTCCAATTATGCACTGTACTGAGTAACTTGCTTTCTCTGCTGTTAATTATATTTTTGCTTGCTAGCGCTTTATGAGCAGAAGCAAATAACACAGTATTTGTACTGCAAAGACTCTGTGCTTCCATAAAGTGGTGCTGGGATAATCCTTCATTGTGAGGTCCTTTTCTGTTACAGCAGTGCACTGCCTGTTTCGTTGCAGTTACAGAAATATTATTGTCTAGGAAAAATGCATGCAGCAGGAAAGGAAGTTAATTTGGTAGACAAATGCAAGTTAAAAATCGGGGGACTTGAGGGAAGCCTTCAGTTTTGTATCTGCCTTTTCAGTCCTAGCCACAGTAGCCACAAGTGATACTAATGTAGATACAAGTATGTCATATGGGGATGATGTATGGCAAGGCAGAGAGCAGGGCTTAGAAGGGCTGTGCAGCTGCCTGCAGAGATCCTTTTTAGCAGGGCAGGTGGTCAGAGAATGGCCTGCTAATGTACATGAGCAGTGAACCCCGCATGAATGTAACATTTTGGAAAAGTGGGCTCGGTGGTTTGCTGTCCAGTTGCTGCTTTTAGGCTCTGCTATATCTGGGATTTCAGTTTCTCACTTGATCGGTGTTTGGTTACAGCTGTGTTACAGTGTTGAATAGACCGGTGAATGTTGTTTGCAATGAATGTGTACGTGCAGTTTATATAATGTAAAGCTACAAAGACTCAGACCAGGGCTTCCCTGGGAAGAAAAGATCAGACTAGCGGCTTCAGGCTGCAACAGTTTTGGTAGCAGTGCAAATTATGCAGTAGGTAGGCAGGAGAAGAGAGTACCCTCTTGCTTGGGCTTTACTTCAGGATCCCATGAGTCTAGTGCTGGCTCAGGATGGGATGTGGGAGCTATATAAGGGGCCCAACACAGCACTGTCTGTAGCAGATTGTCATGGAGTGCTATGTACAGGAGCATTTGATCATGACCTGTAACAAGCCATTATGCCCTTTTCCTACCTATGTCTTGTGAATGCATAGCTTTTAAGAGATGAAGAAATGCTAGCTTTTTAAGCCTATTTTATGTTGATCATAATTTGAATTAATTCTGAATCTATCCAGTATATATGTTTAATTGATTTAATCTTGTGTCCTTAAATAGAGAGACACCATAGGTCAGTGTGTTCGAAATCTGCCTAAAATGTTAATTTGCTGGAGGAGAAAAGGGTCATGTTATATTTCAGCATTTTCGACTGCCATGCTGGAATACTGTTAGCTCCCCTTTAAATAAAATGGCTAAAATAATTTATGTGACTTTAACAGTCTACGGAAATCAGCTTGGACATCTCATGCATTTCTTTGAGTGGAATATAATTTCTTTTTTTGTGAATTATGAGCCCACACTACCGTGTACTTTGTATTCAGATGTGCTTGTTACATGAAGACTTCCAGAACAAGACTTTCTACTGAATCTTTGCTTGGTTAAGGTCAGAAAGGTTGAAGCTTCAGTTTGATTAAACCCAAGAAAAACAAAGTGCTTGTGTTCATTGATGAACTAGTTAATCTGGTTGGTTTACATCACGGATTTAAATGGCCATGAATACTTCTACAAATAACAAATTTTTCCTTGTAAATTTTGAAAGTTTGGGGTTTTTTAAAATATTTTTGCTACTCATTTTGCCAGGAACCATACATTTTTTTATAGAAGTCTGTTGTCTTTCAGTTATTTTTATGGGCAGAGGAGAGGCAAGGAAAGTGTTAAATAAGTTTTGTGACTAACAGCTCCTGAATATTCCTGAATGTTAAGAACTTAAGGTTTGGTCGGTGTATGGGAAGTGTTTGGTGTGTTGTGGGCTGCCTCATTACCTGATTTCTATTCATAACCTAAAAAATATTCGAAGCTTGAGAATTTTCTACTGATGTTTTAAATGTTCAGCAAATCCAGTTGTGTGCATTTGGCAACATTTGGAAGGATATTTCAGCTAATTTAAAAAAATTAATTGCTTTATTGAGCTCAATAGAAGTTTTTTAATTAAGGCTTGAAGTTTAGAAACAAACAATGTTTCTGATCACTATAGTGTAGCAGGTAACAGTTAAATGTTGTTTCTGAACAAATTCTGTGGGCTGTGATACATTCATTGACTTCTGTGTATTGGAGAGTTTGTTGTTGCACGTCTTCCTTCTGGTGATCTGCTTGATTGATTTGCTATGCTTAAAGATATTTCTTAGAAGGGGGTAAACTACTTTAAAGTAAATAAAACTTACCAAGGTATTTTAAAGGGCAAAAGAAGTTAATAAATTGAAAATATTTATTCTCTTGGAGCTTTTTTCTTTTTCTAGGGAATAATTTCTAGGACAGACAAAGGATAATATCAAGTACCACTTTCAAATATGGGTATTTGTAAAGTCTTTTCTATCTAAAATTTGTATAGCCCATTTATATGGAAATGTTCATGTTTTAAAAAAATGAAAGGCAAGATATGTAAATAAAGTAGAAGTGTAAGGCAAATCAAACACCTTTTTTACAAAACTGAATATATTTTATATACTGTAAATGTAATGACTAAATATAGTAACATGAAAAGGGTTTCAGCTGAAAACAAGAGGATAGATTTGCCTCTAAAATGCGAAAAGCAGTTTTGAAGTCCCCAGATCATGCTGAGTCTGGGGGAGATGAGTATCAATCCCCTATTATCCCAGAATAACAACTTAAGAAATAAAAAGTTTATATTCAAGGCTTTCTTTCACGAGGACTGCAGACAAAAAAAAAAAAAAAAAAAAAAATCACACAAAGTGCCCAAGCATTTCTTTTCGTGTTCTTTCCCCTA
>JAVJGI010000002.1:21915005-21933289 GCA_035590275.1 Ibycter americanus
GAACAAGCCACAGCTGTACATTACCCACACCAGCCAGCCCACCGCCCCTGAAGCAAGCCCACAACTGTATATTATCAATGTTACTTAACCCTCTACAGTTCTTCTACAGGGCTCCTGTTTCAGTCACACGGATTTGCATTATAGTAGTTGAAAAAATGGAAGTCTGTGTTGAAGCAAAAATAGCTTTTTACAGTTCCTATTATCATCCCATTTTTAATCAATTATCTGAACAAGGATTCACAGGTGCACGCAGTGCTTTGAAACACCAGCAGCCTCCAGCTCTTTTCTCAGGTCTCCACTAGCACTGCTGACAGCAGTGGTTTGCCTGAGGCTAGGTTACAGCCTCACTGGTGCTGTGTGAAGAGACAGGCAGAAACACACAGAATCAAAGAATAATTTTGTTTGGAAGAGACCTTCAACGGTCATCTGGTCCAGCTCTTCCTAGGAGCACACCACCACACCACCTCTCTGGGCAACCTGTTCCAATGTTTCACCACCCTCAGCGTAAAAATTTTTTTCCTTATATCTAGTCTAAGTCTACTGTCTTTTAGTTTAAAACTATCACCCCTTGTCCTGTCACTACAGACCCCACTAAAAAATCTGTCCCCATCTTTCTATAAGCCCCCTTGAAGTACTGCAAGGCCACAATAAGGTCTGCCCGGAGCCTTCTCTTCTCCAGGCTGAACAACCCCAGCCCTCTAAGCCTTTCCTCATAGGAGAGGTGTTCCATCCCTCTGATCATTTTTGTGGCCTTCTTCTGGACCTGCTCTAACAGGTCCATGTCTTTTCATCCATTTTGCACCTGTTTTCCATGGCTTGTCCAAGTTCTTGTGATGGCACACATTCCTGAGTACATGATAGGGCAGGAGCAGGCACCTGGTTTGTGCAGGTGCTTGTGATGTCTCTGGTAGCTGAGTAGATGATAGGGTAGGATCAGATGGCAAACTGGCCATTTTGTTTTCATGGAGATGGTCATGATCCAGGGGATAGGCTGACCTGACCTTGGTGACTTGTCTGGCATAGATGGATCATCATCCACCTTACCATATCCCTGTCCTTTCAATTCCAGAACCTCATATCTGTTCCATAAGGGGACCTGGGAAGGCAAGGCAGACAAGAAGGAGCTTCTACCACTGCCTTGAGCAGAGAATTGTTTCCATTCACCACTGTCCCTCAGGGTCACTGCTTTCTGCCTAGTGGAGTGCAGGATCCCCCTTGTCCTGTGTTGTGCCTGGTTAACGTTTCTGTTCCAGTGAGAGCAGAGTATGGTTCCACCAGTCAACCTCCTCAGACTCCTGGATGTTCCTCAACCTGTTCACTTCCTTCCAAAGCTCAGCCACCAAGCTGAGCAGTTCTTCTACACGAGTACACATCTCCCACAGACATTCTTGCTGCTGCCCAGTTCCTACACTAGCAGAAACCTTGGGCACACCCTGCAGCTGGAGACCTGGATGGCTGCACGTTCCCTTGGGAGCTCTGGGTAGCTGCGCTGGACTCAGTGGGTGCTAATACCACAGAGGATGCAGAGGACATAGCTTTATGTCAGGTGGTCACCATTGCTTGAGTTCCCTGGGGGGAGGGGAGGAATTATGACTGGTGATGAGGGCTGGGGGCAGGTGTTCTGGGTGGTGAAGCTGCAGTCCCCCAGCATCTTGGTGTCCTCCAGCAGCTGGGTTATCCTTGCTGCAACCTAGTCCCTCCCCACTCACACAGCCCAAAGGTTTCAGGGGCTCAGAAATCTCCTCAGACCACTTCTGGGGACCTCACAAGCCTTGCACTCCTTTCAACATGTGACAACTGCTGCTGCTGCTGCTGCTGCTGCTGCTGCTGCTGCTGGTGGTGTCAGCTTTTCACGGTTTGAACTGGCTGCTGATAGCTGATAGCCCAGGAGGAAAAACCTGTCTTGTGCAGATGCTTGTGATGTCTCTGGTGGCTGAGTAGCTCACTGGGCAAGAGCAGGCACCTCCTGTTGCGGAGGCTTGTCACAGAATCATAGAATATCCAGGGCTGGAAGGGAGCCATGAGGATCATCCAGTCCAACTCCTGATTTGACACAGGGCAACCTAAAAGTTAAACCAGATGTCTAAAAGTGTTGTCCAAACACTCGAACACTGACAGGCTAGGGGCCATGACCACTTCCCTGGAGAATTTGCTCCAGTGTATGACTACCCTTTCAGTGACAAATTCCTTCCTGATTGCTAATCTGAACTTCCCTGATGCAGCTTTAAGCTATTCCCTGGTGTCCTGTCACTGGAGACTTGGGAGGAGACATCAGCACCTCCCTCTCTGCTTCCCCTCACAAGGAAGTTGTAGACAGCAATGAGATCACCTCAGCCTCCTCTGCTCTATGCTGAACAAACTTACTATCCTAGGTTATTCTCATAAGTCATGCCCTCTAGTCTGTTCACCATCTTTGTTGCCCTCCTTTGAACATGTTCTAATATTTTAATGTCCTTCTTATATTGGTGGAGTCCCGAAACTCAAGGTGAGGCCGCACCAGTGCTGAGTGGGATAATCACTTCTTTTGACCGGTTAGCTGTACTGTGCTTAATGCACCCCAAAATATAGATGGCCCTTTTATAGACTGCCAGGGCACATTGTTGACTCATGTAGAACTTACATCAACCAAAACCCCCAGATCCTTTTCTGTAGGGCTGCACTTCAGCCTCTTGTCTTCCAGTCTATATGTACCTCCAGGATTATACCATCCCAGGTGCAGAACTCAACATTTGTCCTTGTTAAATTTCATATGGTTGATGATTACTCAGTACTTTTATCTATCAAGAACTCTCTGTAAGGCCTCTCTGCCCTTTCTGCCTGAAGGCAGCAGTCATACCTGCAAGTGTGCCCAGCTAGAAGAATTCTTCAAAGAAGTAGTTATTTTACAAGAGGAGCTCAACAGGCAGCACAGTATCTGTGGCTGTGAGCAAGAGGTTGATGTGGTATAGTGCACTGTCCTGGGCTGAGTGACAGCCCTGTGTTAAGGCTGTGCAAGGGAAAGGCGAGCCTGAATTCAGCCTCAAGCTGACTGACACAAGTAACCCATGAGATGAAGGACACTGGACCCTTTTGTCTGTTTAGGGCAGAAAGATGTTTTCCCATGCCCCTGCATAACAGAGAGAATGCTCTGGGGTTGAAGAATGAAAAGCACCTAAGTAAAGGACAGGATCCAGGAAAATCTGACCATACAAAGTTGATCCAACTGTCCATTTACATCAGAACCAGTGCCACCAGAAAAGCCCACAAAGTGTTAGTAATTGCAGATTCCTTGCTGAGAGGCACCTTGAGTACTGGGTACAGTTTTGGGTGCTTCAATATAAGAAGGACATCAAACTAACAGAGTGTGTCCAGAGGAGGGTGACTAAGATGGTGAAAGGCCTTCAGGGCAAGACTTAGGAGTGGCTGAGGTCTCTTGGCTTGTTCAGCTAGGAGAAGGCTGAGGGGTGATGCCATCACAGTCTACACCTTCCTCAAGGTGGGCAGCAGAGGCGGCGGTTCTGACCTCTCTCTGGTGACCAGTGATGGGACATGAGGAAATGGAATGAAGCTGCATCAGGAGAAGTTCAGACTGGACATTAGGAAAAGGTTCTTCGCTGAAAGAGTAGTCGATCGCTGGAACTTACTCCCCAGGGAAGCGGGCATGGCACCAAGCCTACCAGAGTTCAAGGAGTGTCTGAACAGCGCTCTTAGTCATATGGTTTAGTTTCAGGTAGTCCTGCGAGGTTCAACACGATCATCCTATGGGTCCCTTCCAACTTGAGATATTTTATGATTCTATGATTTTTTAAAGGCCTTTATCACTACAGCAGTTTCTGAAAAACACTGTGGTGATGCACTTCTCCCCTTTCCCTGGGCTGTCCTGTGATCTTGGAAGCTGCCGGATAGGCCTCAGTGCCCTGAGTAATGAGCTGGGCAGTTAAGTGCCCCTTAACGGTGCCAACAACCCTTGCTTGGCCAGGGCAGAGAACAGCACTGTCCATACCAGGAACTGCCAGCTAAGCCTTAACACCTCGAGTGATGAATTGGACAGTTAAGCACCCCTTGACTGTACTGGTAACTGCTACTCAACCGAGGCAGAGAGTGATGTTGCCTTCGACTGGTCAAAGCAGGGAAGAAGAATGGAAATAATTATTCCCTGACAACCTCGGAATGTTCACAACAGACCATAGCCCGAGTGGCAACTAAGTAGAACAATATCTTGTTACTGGAATTTTTGAGAAAGTTACCAGCTCAGGTTGTGGTTGGGATGGAAACTTGCTGATGACTAAAGCCAATCATCTCACAGCCTTATAAACAGAAGTCCTAAAGTGAGGCGCTTTGAGCTCTCCTGGACCACTGTGAGCTGCAACCAGCATCTCCCTTTAAGTGGGATGCTGCTCAGGGCTTGCAGACCACTAAGTCTGTGATATGAGAGGGACCATTGCAGAAAGACAATGACAGAGGGCGGATAGCGCTGCCCCTCGAGGCGCAATCCTTCGCCCTTTGAGGAATGCAAAGGTATTAGATGTAAGTATTCCACTGAACTCGAGGGCAAACTTTTAGTAGGTATGCTTTCACTGTAATATATTGCAAGCTTGAAGTAGTTGATTATGTAATTTTGTGATTTAAAAACAATTGTTTTGCTGCTAAAATCCTATCGAATGTGAATAAACTTTGTCTTCTCTTTCTCTCTCCATCCTTTAGATCTAATCCGTTGACTGAGACTAGGAATAGATCCAGCCGCACCTAAATGCTGTAATTGTTTAGAAAGCAAGGGGTCAAATCTAAACGTCATGATTCAATGACAGAATCTCCTTTACTCTTTCATACTATACATTTGACCTTTATAAACCATTTCTACCTCTATTTTGATTTGATTTCAACATGATTTACCTCTGTGTATTTACTCCATGTAATAAATAATAGAGTGAATCTTGCCATTGAATCTCGTGCAGTCACATTTCCACATATTCATATTAAGCCTATTTCACGTAAACTCTGTGGTGGTAATTCTTTAAGTGACCTGACCTACCACTTCTTTCACGACAACCACTGCCACACATGGACTTTATTTCATTATAAAGCTCCGCTTTGCCATGGCTACAAAGGTGCCATTTTTGTACCAGTGACAGCTACAGACTGTGCAACATTTGCTGGTGATCTTCCCATCCTGACTCCCAGAAAAGAAGAAGACAAAAAAAAAAAAAAAAAAAAAATCACAGAAAGTGACCTAGCATTTCTTTTCTTGTTCTTTCCCCTAAATAAGTTGCTCTCTTACTGGCAGGAATGAAAAAGGACATATTAGAGTACTTCCATTTAAAGTGGATGGAATTTTAGAGGATGGAAATACATGAAATTCAGGTATACAGCATTATGTAAAAAATACTTATAGCACTGTACATTCATTTTTTAATAAAATTTGCTGCTATTAAAATGTAACAACCTATAATGGAGGATAATAGCATCATATTTATAGCAGAATAGAGTATGCCTTTATCTTGTTTTGTGCCAGATTTAGGTAGCCTTGCTATTTGCAGTGGCTTCAGTCTGATGGCTTATCTGCACAAGACAAATGTGAATGTAAAAAATCAACACCTTGAGAAAGTCTTATCCAGCTGGCACCAGGGTAATTTTTAGAGCAATGGCAGTTCTGGGGCCTGAAGAATGTGCATATTTACTTCTAAATATTAAGCCTGTATTTATGTATATATTTATTTATTCTTAGTATTAATAAATGGGAAAGTAATTTTGAGTGCTCTTAGGGGTTGGAGATGATGGCACTGGGTACACGGTGTGCATAGACGGGGGTTGAGCCTCTCTGGAGGATGGTAAGATGGTACCTTGTATGGAGGAGAGGTCTGTGATGTGGCTTGGGAGAGGGTGGTTCAAAAAGCCTTGTGTTTTTCTACTGCTAAATGCATGAGCGTTTTCCCCACTTATTATTGCATAGTATCACATCAGTAAACATAGCAATTGCTAGCGTGCAGATGTAATACTTGGAAAAGATGCATCAGTTTTATCTTCTTGATACATGATCTAGTAGTTGGAATGGAGGAGGCAATGGGAACAGCAAGGAGTGTTAGGAGCTAGCACTAGCCCAGGGTTTACTCCAGGAGTGTGGCTTCTCCATTAATCACAGTCTGGGAATATTTTATACTACACTAAATGAAATTACTTTCTTTCCTTTCTGAATCTTGCTTGCTATTTCTAACAGAAAGTATTAGTCTGGCTAATGCTTAACAAGGATGAGGTGGGGATGGTTAGGAAAAGTCAGTCGGCCAGTCTTCATGCTTTTTGACTTGTATGGAGGTTGATGAGCAATTAAGAACTATTTTTTTTAAGAACAATTGTAGTTTGTGTAGTTTTGGTAGTGTCTGGATGTTCCTGAGGGGATCTTAGTGGTTTCTGTTACAGTTGCAAGAGTCATAAATTGCTGTCAATTAGCATGGATAGCTCCATCAAAATCCAAGGAGTAGGGTTAGTTTATACCTGCTGACATCCTGGTGCAGTGTTTTGAAGGTTGAGGTCAAAACTTGGTTTGGCTAAAAATAAGTATACTGCTTTCTCATATTTGCTTTTTTAAATCATGTGGTTGAATTGCAGAAAGCTCATCAAGTTACTTTCATTTATAGTTAAATTATGCAGAAACAAGACTGAGTCAATTGGAAGACTGTCATTGTGAGAAGACTTGTCAAGTAAATGGATTGATCTATAGAGACAAAGACTCATGGGTAGAAGATGATCACTGCAGGAACTGCACATGCAAAGTAAGAATTTCTAAAGAGCTTAAGGAATAGGACCTAATTAAAATGTGAAAATGGTTTTTGAATACATAATGTTAACTCTGAGAATTATTATGTTTTTAGTATGCATCTAGTGGCAGTATGAACAATAGGGAGGGAAACAGTAAAATAAATAAATAAAACATTGCCATTGCTTATGTGCAAGCTTCATAAATAAAATCTGCTTTCCCTTGACAACGCTTTCTTATTTGTTCTAATTATATCTGTGAGGACTTCACGATTTTGGGGTGAAAGTGTGGCATTGTCTGTGTTTGGTTTGGAATTGTTTTCACTGTAGTAGTTTTTTCAAAAAGGAAGCATTATCTTAATAGTATTCATAGATGCTTAGCTGCATCTTGCATGGTAACAACTTGCAGATTCTGTTCTCAGTGTTTATCACTCTGAGAAACCGAGGAATAGAAGAGAATTAGTATGTAAATCTTGTCTCTTTGAAATTATTTGATAAATATCTGAAGAGAGTCTTTGTTTGCTCAAGAAAATAGAAAAGTGATTGTTAAAAATCTCAAAGATGATTGGCACAGCCTGCAGAAAGTGGTGCTTATGTTGTGAAGATGGGCTTATGTTTTCCACTTAATCTGCTTTGCTAAGGGAGAGTGGGGTAAAACCAGTAATATGTGTCAAAATGGGGTGGTTCACCTTCAGATGCATTTTGATTTGAGTTTGTAGATGGATAGCACTAAACTTGGTACTGAAGGATGGATCTGTAATCCACAATGCTATTTTCATTTACTTAAATAGTTTTTGGTCTTCTGTGTGTTGTATAAAATACTGACTAATTACAACAGTCGTAGTTGAATTTTGTCTTAAAAACTTTTGCTTAGAGTGGAGTTGTGGAGTGCCGAAGGATGTCTTGTCCCCCTCTTGATTGTCCTCCTGATGCTCTCCCAGTGCATGTGGAAAGCCAGTGCTGCAAAATATGCAAGGGTAAGTACATCACACAGACTTTTTGAGTTTTTCCCTCTATTTAGGAAGAGTTAAATTTGTCCTGAAAGCAGGCGCATTTTATAATGACTTTCATAGGTCCTGGTAATTCACGTACCATGAGTGTCAGTGTCAAACTTGATTTAAGGAGGAAATAAGTAATTGCTGAAAAACGAAGAAGCATTCCAAGTTTCTAAGAATCTCTTTTTACCTATTGTCAGTGTAAAATTAATTCATCTACTTGTTTGGGGCTGGGAAGCCTTACTTGGCTTCAGCTTCTATCTCCCGTTGATGTTGAGGAGTATCAAGCCTATGGTCTGAACCTTCTATAGAAATGAGTAATAAACGGAGTTGTTATCTTTTTGCCTATCTTTTATTTGAGCTTGGAATGTTCTTTAAAATAAACATGACAATTTCAGACCCTGGGTTAGCATCACTGTGTGGAGTGATAGTTTGCTGTAATTAATTTCAAAGTAAATTCATGAGAAGAAAGAAAAAAAAGTAAATTTTTTTATCAGTGTTACTATCAGCTTTCAGTTCCTTCTGGAAATAAAAGCTGTAGCATTCCTGGAAGGAATATTCAGTATTTGTTGGCTTAATAGTAGTACAAGGGACAAAGGCAATTTATATACGGACATTTTAGCTGAATACTGATGCCAGTCTTACCTTAAGAAGCACATATTATCTTCCCCCTCTGCCTCTGTTCTTGAAGACTAGTAAGCTTCATGCATGAGTTTTTCAGTAATTCATTAAGACAGGGATGCTGAATTATTTTAAGATTTGTTAGGAAAATAATAATTTTTTTTAGCATTCTGTCACCCTTCCTCACTCACTGAATTCATTAGTCCCACGCACAAATCTCCTTTAGCTGTGATCTTGCACTTGCTCCTGTTTGCTTACCTTATTTCTCTCAGGTATATGTCAGCGTGAGTATTCTGCTTATTAAAAGATGTTAATGAACAGAGTACTTGGGTGGTCAGGCTGGCCAGTATTTTTTGTGTCAGAATATTTTTATTTGTAACACTGAGAGTCTAGAAAGTTCTTTCATGAAGCTGGATGCTTCTCTTGACACTCCTTTGCTGACATACATGTACGTACAATGGTCCAAATCTGACACAAAGGAATTATAAGGCACAAAATTGTAGATTCAATGTATATCCCCGTGCGTAAACTGTGTTCCTGTTATTTGTAATGGAAAGGTGAACAATCAAACTTGCCTTTTGTCAGTGACTGGCACAAACTTGACTCGTTATTCTGACAAGAGCTCAGCATGTCAGTCAATGGGAAGAGATGTATGGAAGTTGATTGAAATTGATTGTAAACGCCAGGTCCTTGACAGAATGATGTGCTAGGACCACAGCCAGTCACTTTTGGGTAGATAGTAGGAATTGCCAAGGCTTTCCAAAGAGCTGCACTGCAGGTGTTAATTTCACCATGCTTTTCCTATTTAGCTCTGATAGAATCATCAGTTGTAATTTGCAGTCTCTAAGGATTATTGAATGGCTGGATTATTGAACAGTTTCCTGTCTTAGCTGAGAGTTAACGAACAAAGTAGCTCTAATGTCTTGTATGTTAAGGGTTTTAAAAATGAGGCAGTTCTGTTTTGATCCCTGCCATCTTGTATTAGCCTTTCAACTAACATTTGACAAAAGACTATAATTTTTTAAAAAATCTCATCATTTTTCTGAGTGTGTCCGTTCTTTTGTTAAAAGCAGTCATGTCAGGAGAACAGACAGAAAGAAAAAGGAAATTTCTCTAATTCATCTTCTTCCAAAAATAGTTACTGGAATTCCGAATTTAAACAAAGCTTCCTGATCTGAAGTTTTTTTCTTAAGTGAGATCACAACAACTCAGGCATAAAAACTAGGGCAGCTTTAGAAAAACGAAGAAAACTAGGATACCAAAGAAAAAAGCAAGAAAGAAGCCTGTTTTTTAAATGCATTGTTGATGATGAAAACTCAGCTGTTCTGAAAATCTTGAATGCTTTTTTTTTTTTACGTGAACATTTTCAAGAATGTAAGTTTAAACAAAAATGTCATTAGAAGCAAATTTATGTCTGAAGGTTTATGAAGGTTGGTCTCTAGCAGTCCTCTATGTTTAAAATTTGGGAATCAGACTGGCTGTGACCGTTGCTACTGTGCAATACTCCTGCTGGTATCACCCGTGAGGGGTACACATGCACCTCTAAGTGCTTGATTCCCTTACCTTCGTATTCAGGAGAGAAACTGAGGTAAAACAGTTGCTAGATAGTCTGTGACCTTTTTTTTTGAGAGCTAAGTACTTTGAACACTCTGACTTTCATTGTGTATGTGCCTTGGCTTGGGAAGCTTCTAAAGCTTTGTTCAGTTGCACCATAGGATTCATACCTTTTAGCTTTCCTTTCAGCATCGTAGGTCAGACTGTTACTGGTCAGTTGCAGAGAGAGGTGAAATACCACAACAAAAAATTATTTTATCAGTGTTCAGCATCGATCTTGTTAGTACTGTAGAGTTCCTTGGTGATGGATACTTGATTTGTATCCAGAGTTCAACTGTTTAATTAATGGATTTACTGTCTTCCTCTGGAATTGAAATTTAGACGTCTAGTTCCAAGAGGACTGTGATAGTTACGGTAATACTTGACCAAGCTGTATGCTACTTCAGCCCTGCTGGAGGTTACCGCCTTCTTCACGGTGGCAGTAGTCCTAAACTAAGCTAGTTAACTTTGCCTTGAAGTGTATGAGGAGTGCTCACGTGTTCTAGTCCGTCGGTTCAGTTGTGGAGCTGGTTATCTGTAGCAGAAGGATCAAAACTTCAGACAAGAATTTTTTAGTAGGAGCTTTCAGTTTCCTGGGAAATCTGCTTATTTCATGTGTGCTTTAAGAATATTTTTCTGAAATAGATTTTTACAGTTTGTTGACTCAGTACAGTCATTCGCTGCATCTAATCCATTTTTGCAGTGCTCCAGCAAGTTGAAGAGTTCACCTTTGTGCATACAAAAAATGTGAAGGTTTAATTGAAATCTGTGCTTATATTATTCTCTTGATGAACAGTACGCTAATAAACATCTCCACTTCTTCTAGTGAGTCATGAAGACCTTAGGTAATGCAAAAACTGTAGCTAATCTACAGAATGTCAGTAATGAAAACATGTTCTGTTGAATACTAATGAATTTGGTCCAGTACATATTATCTTATTCCTTCTCTTTAGTTTGGGTGAAGGTGCTACTTGCTCTTAAAATGAATTTATTGTTAGCTGCTTTGTAATTATATATCATACTGACTTCTGATGAAAGCAAAATGCATCATATTTTTAACATATTTATATTTTTTTCAGTGTATGCAAATACTGGTTTTACTTTTGTGTTGTACCTTGCATTTTTTTACTATTTAAATACTGATTTAATTTATTTATTATTAATGTCCATCCTTCTCTCAAATTACAGCAAAGTGTATCTATGGAGGCAAAGTGCTGGCAGAAGGGCAACGGGTGTTAACCAAGAGCTGCAGGGAATGTCGAGTAAGTTTCAGTTGTATAAACTTTTCCTGTTTTTTAACGTATGTGTGGTGTTCACAAGTGACAGTGATAAGTTAGTGCATTTCTTTAGGCTTCCTTCATGCAAATGTGACATCTGTTGTCTTGGAAAGGTGACCTTGAAGTCAGTAAAAGCCACAAATATGAAAACAAGACAGGAATGTGACCCTTGCAGGGTAATGAAAACATGGGCAAAATGACTTGGAGGGATGTTTTCTCTCTCATCTCTGCTTTCATGAGGTCTAGAAAAAGGCAGCAGCATCTTGAGCCAGTTACTAATTTCAGCTAAATTGCTAAAATTTGAGGTAACCTGGCATATATTGTTTGAGTTACTGTAGATTTTCCCCAGTAAACTATGCGTAGCCCTGCTAATAATTGAAGGTAAACTACGGAGTATTGAACTGGACTGGCAAGTCCCTTCTTGGCAAGTTCATAACACTTAGGCAACAACAGTCAGTATTTAAGAGCACAGGTAGGTGGAGGCTGTGTTAGATAGGAACCTTCAGGGAGTGTCAGTGAATGTAAGAGTATTGGAGAAGATTACAATGATCTCGTTATTGTTGTGCTTGTAGCTGAGTGTACAGAGTAACAATTTTATGTTCACTAATGGAAATGGACAATAGCTGGTTGCAGATGTTGTGAAAGCAGCTTGTTAGGCAGAATTACTTTGCTGTTGTTAGTGTTTAGCTGTATAGGAGTGCTTAACAGTGTATATACAAATATGTGGGCAAGGTTGTTGCCTTGAAGACAGACTAAGGTGCCTGTTATTTATTATATGACATAGAATGTTTGTTTGGGAGGGAAAGTGCCTATATGAAGTAAGATGAGAACAGAAGGATTTTTACCTTAAAATGAAACCAGAGAATGCGCTCTGCATTACGTCTGTGGAACTTCTCTGTGCTATAAATAAGAGTGTTATATTCATCATGAGTATGATAATACATTCACGAAGATTAAAAGCAAATACTGGCCATCAAATATCTGTCGTATTAGAAGTGACAATAATGAAAAGAGTTTTTGCGTTTAACTTATTGTTAAAGCAAACTGATAGTTGCTTTATATACTGCTAATTGTAGTAACATTGCGGTTTGTATTATTTACATCTTAATGGAGAGTGTTGGTAAGTAATTAAAACAGCATTTTTGAATGCAATACCATGAAAAAAATGGGTCTGTGCCTCAAAAAAAAAAAAAAAAAAGGTACAGCTGTGCTTGAAGAAGACATTAAACCTCACTGGCAAAGCTTGTCATTCTGACTCGGGAGAGTTTTTAAGTGGGTGCTCACCTCTGCTTCTCTGAGATGACGTGTCTCCAGAAACAAGTTCATTCCGTGTGTCTTCAGCATGACCTCTTAAAGCTGTAAGCAAAACACCTACTTATTTACTGCCTCAATTAGGAGTGCTCACTAGATGAAGGATGAATGGTGGACAAGGTGCTGTATGAATAAAGGAAGGACTTTGTGCTAGGGGAAGTACTATAAAAAATTTAATATGGTTTAATTTTCCAGGCTTGAAAAACAGGCATCAAGTTTCAAAACCTGTTGATCTATGAAGAAATACAATAGAGAGTAGACATCAATTGTTAATTTATTAGTGTTGATAAAGATGACTTAAAAATCTTGGGGAGTAGTACTTGTGTCTGTAAAGTAGGATGTCTTTGTAGGTGGGATAATGTCACAAAGGTAAAGTTGAAATTTCACATTTCAGTTTTTATTTGAAGATGGATATTTTATTCTTTGCATAGGTACTGATCCAAGCTTAAGAGGCTTTTAATTTCCGTATTTTTTCCATCCAAGGGAAAAAAAACCCCAAACTGATCCAGATAGATCAAAGATCTTATCAGGCTGTGAGTAGTTTGGTTTTATTTCTGAAAACTAATCTAGACTAAAAGTGTATTTATGATGCACATCCTCTTAACCATAAGCACAGATGTTTACTGATGACAGCCATTCCCAGCTGGAATCCTGCCCACAAACACTCTCTAGATTAATCTGCAATGGCGAAATTAGCGCACAGGTTTTTCTAAGAGTTACAGAATGGTTGAGGTTGGAAGGGACCCCTGGAAGTCCTCTGGTTCAACTCCCCTGCTTGAGCAGGGCTGCCTAGAGCCAGTTGCCCAGGGCCATGTCCAGCCGGCTTTGGAATATCTGCAAGGATGGAGACTCCACAACTCTGCTGGGCAAGTTGTGAGAGTGCTCGGTCACCCTCACACTGAAGAAGTGTTTCCTGGTGTTCAGACACAGCCTCTTGTGTTTCAATTTGTGCCCATTGCCTCTGGCCCTGTCACTGGGCACCACTGAAAAAAGCCTGGTTCCATCCTCTTTGCACCCTCCCTTCAGGTATTTTTATGCTTTGGTGACATCTCCCCTGAGCATTCTCTCTAGGCTGAACAGTCCCAGCTCTCTCAGCCTTTTCTTCTGTGGGAGATGCTTCAGTCCTTCCCATATCCTCAGGACCCGTGGATGGTGTCTCTGCAGTTGTTCCATGTCTCTCTTGTACTGGGGAGGCCAGCGCTGGACCCCGCACTCCAGCTGTGGCCTCGCCAGTGCTGAGCAGAGAAGAAGGAACACCTCCCTTGACCTGCTGGCAATACTTTGCCTAATGCAGCCCAAGTTAGTTAGTCTTTTTTTGCCGCAAGGGTACGTGGCTGGCTCATCTTCAGCTTGGTGTTTGCCAGGACTCCTCCAGGTCCTTTTTTGCAAAGCTGCTTTCTAGCAGGGTGGCCCCAGCGTGCACTGGTGCATGGGGTTTGTAGTGGGTTTGCATGAGAAGGTTTTGGTAGCAGGAGGGCTACAGGGGTGGCTTCTCTGAGAAGATGCCAGAAACTGCCTCCATGTCTGACAGAGCTGATGCCAGCTGGCTCTGAGACGGACCCACCGCTGGCCAAGGGCAACCTGCTCAGCAACAGTGGTAGCGTCTCTGGGATAGCGTATTTAAAAGGGGGGAAAAAAAACCCAAAAAATCTGTGGCAGCAAGAGAGAGCAGTGAGACTGTGTGAGAGCAACAGCTCTGCAGGCACCAGGGTCAGTGCAGAAGGAGCAGGAGGGGCTCCAGGCACTGGAGCAGAAGTTTCCTGGCAGCCTGTGGTGAAGCCCCCGGCGAGGCAGACTGTGCCCCCAGCCCATGGGGGTTATCAGTGGGGCAGACCCCCACCTGCAGCCTGGGTAGAGGGTGCCTGAAGGGGGCTGTGATGCCCTGGGCAGCCCAGGCTGGAGCAGGTTTGCTGACAGGACCTGTGGGCCTGCAGGGACCCACACTGGAGCAATCTCTTCCTGAAGGACTGCACCCCATGGGAGGGACCCATGTTGGAGCACATAAAGAACTGTGGTCTATGGGAAGGACTCACGCTGGAGAAATTCGTGGAGAACTGTCTCCTGTGGGAAGAACCCCGTGCTGGAGCAGGGGCAGAGTGTGAGGAAGAAGAAGTGGCAGATATGTGATGAACTGAACACAACCCCCATTCTCTGTCCCTCTGCACTGCTCTGAGTGAGGAGGTAGAGAAATTGGGAGTCAAGTTAAGCCTGGGAAGAAGGGAGGGGTGGGGGAAGGTGTTTTTCTGATTTGAATGGTAATAAGTTAAAATAATTTCCCCAAGTTTAGTCTGTTTTGCCCATGATGGTAATTGGTGAGTGATCTCCCTGTCCTTACCTGGACCCACCAGCCTTTGTTGTATTTTCTCTCCCCTGTTTGGTGAGGAGGGGGGTGACAGAGTTGCTTTGTTGGGCACACGGCATTCAGCCAGGGTCAAACCACCACAGGGTTGTTTCTCCCCAAGTGCAGGGCTTTGTGCTTCTCCTTGTTAAACTCTCTGAGGTTCCTGCTGGCCCATTTCTCCAGCCTGTGAGGTCCCTCTAAGAAAAAGCAAGTGTCTGTGCTTTAGAAAACTGCAACTTTCTGCATTCAGTGAGTGGTTATTTTGGTTTATGGATTTCACCAATATGGTGATGTGGCTCATTTGAAGTCAATGGAAAGACTTCTGTAACTTCTGTTGGATTGGGAGTTTACTGCTCATCAGCTGACTTCTGGGTTAATGCCTCTGAATGACACGATGCCGGTTCATAGCTGCATGGCATGTTTGCCTGAAAAGGTTACAAGAATAAATTCCTCTTCGTTAGTGCTGGGAGTGGGCAGGCAGGGTGCACCATACAAATCCTAGAAAGATGGGCAGGGCTCCACTGACTTGCAGGAAGCTTGACCAAAAAGTTTTTCGTAAAGATAAGGAAAAATGTGGTTCCTAGAGTGACAGTTAAGGGCACCTTCTGGAACTTTCTCCTGAAAGACTCATCAAAACAGCTAAAATGGGGGGGAACCCCCAAACAGCAAAAACCCAAAATAACCTTTTCTGAAATCTTGCTGTTATATTCCAAAGCTGACAGCTGAGATGAGCTGTTTGTGGTTCAGGTTTTCACTGCATGTAACTGATCAGGTTTATAGCCAATTCTTTTTCATGTACTCACCTTCATAATTAGAAGAAATTTAAGTATTTTGTTGTAAATTTTTTACTCTAGATCTCATTCTTTGTGGATTGTATATCACAGCTGGAGTTTGACCTATTTATTCCAGAAGAATGTTGTTTTGACATCTATTTCTGTCCAGATTTGATGGCTAGATATATGAATTGAGTATAAAAAGTTAGTAATATTTCTAAGGCTGCCTGAAGCAATAATTTTGAAGTGAATAAAATCTGAAATTTAGTAATGATAATTCTTGTAACTGGATCTGTAATAGTTTATAACAAATTGATTTTAATCCAAAGAATACTCAGCATAGAAACATTTTAATTGTTTTAAAACTTAATTACAGGTACGTTCAATTTATTTTCCCAAGATGCACATTCTGTGGAAAATGGGAAACTTAGGGAAATAAAATCTTACTGTCATTAAATTAATGGAATTCTCAATTTGTGTGGGTTTTTTTATCTCCTTATGATTCACTAAAGAAGATGTGAGCTTGGATTGAATTTGTCTTTAGCTTTTTGACTCAGCCCAGTCACTGATTTGACTTTGATATGATTTCTTGATTTCTTGTCACCTTTTTGACCAGATTTATTGGTGGTCAATATTTTTTGTCCATAGGTTGACATACTGTACCCTTTCTGCTGCAATTGTCTTGTCTGAGCTTGAATAGGCAATGAGTTATAGCCAGGGCTTTTCCAGCTGGTAGTTTGATAACATGATAGTAAATGACGGCTCAGTGTCTGGTTCTTTTATCACCTTTGCTGCTGCAGTTGCACAGGCAACCGTGGGGGATTCCTCCCTTTCGCTTAAGGAAGTGAGATCAGAAGGAGACCTAATACCTCCATTAACTTCACTGGTCTTCTGTGTGCACTTGCTTCAATAATGCATGCTGTATGTGATACTGTAGGGAGCTGCTTTTTGCTTTTTTTTTTTTTTTAAAAAAAAGAAAACCTGATTCCTGTAGGTTTTTTCAATATTATTTTTCATGACAGCAGCTCATGCAACTTGCCAGTAAAGACAATTGAAAAGTGAGGAAAATGACTTGGCCCTGCTTAGCCTTAACGCTGCAGTCTCAAAGGGCAGTGACTAGCGGTGATTGTAGAATGGTCCATTTTGCATTCCCTAGGTCTGCTCACTTCGCAGCTGTAAGTCCTGCTAGCTGCCCAGCACCTTGCGCATCATTTGCACCTTGTAGACTCAGCAGGCTTTGCTGCATTCATGGCTGTGTAGGGCAGCTTGATGGTGTGAGAGCTAATTCTGGAGCCTGAAGTGACATAGCTGAATCAGTGTAGCACGGCTGGTAAGGCTAACTACCATCAAGGATTTTACCTGTACTGGTTCTGACACCTGAGCTAGCCTTTGGGCATGGAGTGGCACAGTGTCTTGTAGAGATGCAAGCAAGCTTCTGGCTAGCAAGGGTGTCTCTGTAGAGGGGTGTTTATTCACACAGGGTAGACACATACATACTTTCATTATCCTCTGTTCAAAGTCACGCATCTGATCCCTCAGATTATGAGAATGGTGCCTTTAATAACATATTTTGTCTTCTATTGGTATTGGTTTTCCTCTGCTTTCTTAGTCCTAGATGTTGTTTGGATCGTATTTTTAAGCTTTTCTCTGCAATCATGATAGCTAGAAAATGTATTTATTTCTTTGAAGAAAGCAGAAATTCTCATTCCATCTTTTCATTCCACCACCTGAAGCATCGCAAAAAATATTTTGGAAGGAGTGTGGACTGGATTCATATTTAAAAGGTGTATTGGCAATATAGCAGGTTGCCTGCTTTCTTAGAGGAGTTTCACAGCCCTTCGGAAAATGGGATTACTCAGGTGTGGACAATCCTGTGGGATAGTTATTGTAGCTCTTACTGAGTAAAAATCCTGGTTGTTAGTCTCTGCTCCACTTGCCAGTTTGCCGTGATGGCATAGCTGCAGAAGGGATGCTGAAGAAGTAAATTATGGTATTGGGAAGGCTGGATGGGGTAAGGGAAAAGAGGATCCTATTTTGGGGCAAGATGTTAAGAAACAACTCCCTGAAGAGCAGGACAGCTGTTTGGTCTGGAGATGCTGATTTCCTGGATGGGAAGAAGATGGAGTGCAATATGGTGTAAAATCTCCCCTATGTCTATTACTTTAGAAAATTTCTACCAGCAACTAGACCTCCTATGTACAGTCTTATTCTAAATTTAGCAGAAATCAAAATCGTAGAAATACCTTGACGTAGCTTTACATTTTATACAGCAATTTCTATATGGATACTGAAAGACAGGATTTCTGCTTTGCTGTACCTTTGAAGGACCTGATTTTTGGAAATGAGGTGATCAGGAATCCTAAAGAACAGACCCTTCTAATTGGACGCAGCAGAACAGCACATGGCACTTGAAAATACTGGTCTTCTACTTGCTGTGTTTGTTAGAGTTGAATAACTTATCAGTGAGTTATGTAGAATATGAAATAAGAGGAGTAAAATTAGGTCTTGCATAAAGCAGGAAGACTGTCTAACAAAAACCTGGAGTGAAATTCTGTAATTCGTTCAAATACTTGGAAGGAAAACAGCTATACTTTGAGACACCATATTTAGAAAAGCTACTATAGAGTTGTGAGTTTAAGTGCTG
>JAVJGI010000002.1:21933315-21946969 GCA_035590275.1 Ibycter americanus
TTTTCTTTCAACTCTGGGCAGAGAAATGCCCAAGTAGATTACTTTAGGTTTGATATTATGGTGGAAAGCATGAATTTAACTTGCTGCCTGCTAGTTTACCAGTGTTGTTACTAGAGATTTCCAGTGTTATAGATTGAAGATTGTGTGACCCTTGCCATGGCACATGTTTTCATCAATGTCATTTTTAAAAATTGTTTATTTTCAGAATGGAGTTTTAGTGAAAGTAACGGAGACATGTCCACCATTGAATTGCTCAGAAAAAGATCATGTTCTTCCGGAGAACCAATGCTGCAGTGTCTGTAGAGGTAAGCCAGAGACTATGCATGCTTGGAAGGACTATAAGTTGCTGATTCAACAGGGGGATGCACTGGAAGGAACAATTCCTTTTAAATGAGATATTAGGTACCTCTATAAACCTGAGTCTATAATTAGCCTTCATGTAAAACAAGTCTGTGATATTCCGTTGGTTAGAAGATTTACCAGGTACAAAGCTGTAATTGCTCAGAATTAGAGAAGGGGAGGGAGAAAAGGAAGACTGTGCGAGAAAGGGCCCAGTATCTCTTAAGAATTCGTGTTAGGAAGGAGTTGTAATTGAAAAAGATATATTTTATGTTGCTTAAACTTCTAACTGCACTGAACGTACAGGGTTTTGGAAATGGGTTTTTAAGCTCTCTATTTTAAAATCAGAATGATAACGTTAAGATTCCAGTCTGATGGATATTTTGAGGTTGTTCAAGATCTGAGCACTTGCAGCACTCATTTATGATTTAAGCTGGACAATTACAGAATAAAAATGAAAAAATAACCCTAGAGTCCACAACCCCATTTTTCATCTTTCCAGTGGGGTGTTGAGATGCACGTTCTTCTTGCTGGCTCCCTTTCAGCCTTGGTGAATCCTGGTTGCATGCTGGACCAGACTGAACAGCCATAGCTAAAATTTTAGTTGAGGAAGTCCTCTTAAATGAAGAAAATGCAGGTATCACAAGGCTAGAGAACTCAAGCAGTCTTTCTTCTTAAAGCATGTTGTAATCAGTGAGCTGTTGGGTGAAAGGTGTTAGAATAATCATTCCCTGTGCATGTCTGTATTGTACCTCTTTGCCACACCTCTCCCTTGGTGCTGCGTCTGGTCTCTCAGAGCAGGACTTGCACGTCAGCCTTTAGTGATGCATCTCAGAAATTTCAAGCAAGAGGTGTGCCAAATGAGCGTTAGACATTTCCAGGCTTAGAGGATTATTTGGGCCTGCTGGACTACTTGTCTTGCCTTTATGTAAATTCTTCCAGTGTCATTGTAGATGCCAACAAAGGGGCTCTGAATCTCTCCTTTAACCAGTAAATATTTAGTAAATATGCATAGTTAAATATTTACTAAGGCCTTGCCTTGAACTTGCAAGCAAATGCACGTGGTTGCAGGGGCCAGCAGTTTTAGGACTGTTTGCTGGAACATAGTCTAAGAACATACACATTATTTTATTTAAACAGTTTCTAGAAACATCTGTAACTATTTAAGCAAGCAGTAAATGTTGCTTCTTTGTCCCTCAGAGGGCTGGATGTCTTAATGATACTTCTTAGCAGATGTCCCAGTTTGATGTAGTGCAGTACTGAAAAAACTATCTGCATTACTTAAAAGAATTAGAAATCTGAAAGCTTTGAAGTTGATGAAAGATAAGTTCTGCAATTATTCAGTTCTGTATTATTGTTAATGATAGGTACTCTTTTAAGATATTCATCCCAAAACTGGTTTTATTATTTATAAAATAGCATGAATATGTATACTTATGTGATGGTCTCTGGAAGCAAAGGGAAGAATTGTACTTGAACTTCCTATGAATTCTTATACATGGTGCTTTCAAATTGATCCATTAAACTTCCACTTCAGCTCTGCTTTAGCTGACTGCTAAACCAGCACCGCTTCCTTTTGTATTTCAGCTTTGCTTTTTAAAATTATTTTGAAAATCATGCTTAAAGATATGATTTTGTCAGCTTTACAAAGGCATAAATTGAAGTTAGCACTCCTAAGTTGCTTCTTATACCCTGAAGTAGAATATATGCTGCTTGACACTTGTGCTTCAGTTGCACGCAACCCAAAGTGGTAGTATATAATTTTATCATATGTAGAGTGCTCGTGTTAAAAATGGATATTTATTAAAAATTCCATATTTGGTATGGGTTTCATCATGCAGTCAGGTGCCCTCTGATATGGCAAGCAGGCCATAGTTTCTGGTCTCGTCCTGTGCCGATTACTGGGAAAGGATAGAGTGCTTCTCTGTTTTGCAGTAATGACCTCTTTCAGGGACTATATTCAGTTTTATTGTCCAAGCAAAAGTAGTAAGGAAGAAAAATTGTAGTAAATGTAGTCCCACGTAATCAGAGTGTTTATTGGAAGCCACATGGATCATTTTCACATCATGCAAATTTCACATTATATGTATGATGATACAGGTAATTCTTTGCATTAGCCCTCAGCTAAGTTTTTAGTTAGTTAACAGGATGATTAGTAAGCATTTACTAGCAATGTTAAATGAGAACAATAAATCTGTGTAAAGTTTATCAGTGCATGCTAGTGACTGGTAGGTTCTGTTTTTCTGTCGGTTTGTGTTTTCTTTAGTATCTAGTTCTGGAAACGGAAAACTGCTACTGAATTTCATGTTCTGTAGAATTAGAGAATACCTTTGCTGGATTGGGCGAGGGCAGGAGGTTTGCAGCTCACGCTTTTCTAGCTGCAACAAAGGAATTTCCATTTAATGAAAGGATAAATATGGGGGATCAACAGAAGTCATAAAAGACAGAGAAATACGGAAACTTCATGATGCTGTGATATGAGATTGTATCCTCTTCAGGGATTTCTGTAATATCTACCACCACAATAATAGATAAGTGCCTAAAATAAAATAAGGTATGCAAGGAAAAAAAAAACCAACTGTGGTGTTTGTGGTGAGTCAGCGAAGGACCAAGCTGAATACTGTAAAATGTACACAGGTGCTGGGCTTCCTAGATAGTCATTATTGTTTGTACATGGTTAGAAAAGTAAAGACAGCAAATAATACCTTTTCTTCTTCAGGTTTGCTACATGAGTCTATAGTAATAGCAAAGGCTAATATATGGCTAAAAGCCAGTTTCTAGATTTCAGTGAAATGATTGCATAAGGTGTACAGCAGGACAGGTGTAGTATGGAAGAACTCTGCTGTACAATGACAGCTTGTTTTTGTGATTTGGTGTACCTGGATGCAAAAATGGACCTCGTCAGATCTGTATATGGGATCTGTCCTTGAATGTTACGTAGCGTATGCCTAGTTTCTCACTTCATCTGTGCGCTTTGATATCAATGTCTGCTTAAACTATGTGGCTACTTTATACTTTTCAGCAGGGCAATGTGAAATTATTAAGTCCTCTTTTAGACTTAGTTAAATTAGTTAAATTAACTAAATTTAGTTAATTTAAAAATTTTACAAAGAATCATTGTGTAATAAAATATATTTTTTACTACTTTTTGGAGAATCACTCGTTTTTCTTACAGCATGCCTGCTACATTTTTTATAGCCCAGGGACAAATCTAGTACAAAAAATAGTGTCATAAAAGTGTTTTATTGTTCCCTTTAGCTGTTTTTCTCCCTGCCAAAGACAGTGTATAATTTTGAAAGAGTACATTTTTTTTTCTCTTTTGAATGAGTGATTCAAATAAAGTTTCATGAGAGAATTTTTATGTTGTTATGTTCACAATTTTAGTATGTAAGAATACCCTTAACAGCCCAAGCAGCTTCAGTCATGCTCTCCTTAAAAGAAGCAGTGTGAAGAAATAATGAAGTGGTGAGAGCTGTTTGGTTTCTGGAGAAAGTAATTTTTATTTGCTGTCCTGCAATACGGTTTGGCTGATGGATTTAGATTGACTGCTGAAGTATGCCCACGAAAGCGCATAATTGCTAGTGCAAATTTTAAGAGACTATGAGTTGTCCGCTGGATTTGCCTTGCACGTTTATGTAGTAACTGTTACTAGTTACTCATTTGAATCACAACAACAGTAAAGATTCTGAGGTTGAAATTAATGTTGGACCTTTTGAACGTTGCTAATGCTATTAATGGAAGTATTGTCAGCATTCCTTTTAGAAGCCTCTGAAATGTGAAACAGTGAAACATGGATTGTTGAAGGGTAGCTTCTTGAACAGCAAGAGAACAGAGGTATTGCAATTCTTGAAGTGAACAGCTAGGGAATTGTAAGTAGTACAGAAAGCATTACAGATGTTATAAGGAAACCCTCAGAAAAAGGAGAGGCATGTTAGTCTGGCCCATAAAAAAAGGTAGGAAGAAATATGGATATAAGACACATTGATTCCAGCTGTAGTCTTGAATGAGTTCTTGTGTTCCTCAATAATTAAGCCAAATCACCAAAGATGTTAGGTACTTAAAAAGCTGGATGACGGTGCAGAACAGCCATGCTGCTCTGGAAAAACAGATTCTGGGAACTTGAACCTGATGATGTTGGGAAGCTTGTAAAAATAAGAACAATGTTCAAGTGTCCCAAAATGGAATAAATGTTTAATTTTAGATAATATGACTTGGGACCACTAAGCCCAGCCAGTTGTGCAGCTCCTGACGCTGCAGAAGTGACAGTTTTATGTCTGCTAGCGTGAAATCTGATCTTTTTCATAATTGTCTTAGTACATATATTAATGGTCATTCTACAGTCAGAGGAAAGAAGCAGAAAAATACAAATATGTTTTTAAGAAAAATTGGAGCAACATTTCAGCAGCCTTGATAAAGGAAGAGAGTAGTGTTATCAGAAATGTTTGGGGAGGGAACAGAGGTCATCAGGCCCATCAAAAATCTAAACACACTCTTCAGTATTGAATTCCCCTGTTGGTAGTATCTAATTGTATCTTGAATGTCTTGAATGACTTTGAAGGGCTGTTGTGCACACTTATGACTCTGTGTGTGTGTGTGTCAGATGGTTTCTGACATCTGTTCTGAATATGTTTATCTGTAATTTTAATTCATGCTCACTTGCCTTGTCATCTGTGTTGGCCTGAAATTAGTTTAGATAATCAGAACTATTTAAGATTTTGTGTGCTTCTGTCAAATCCTCTCCAATTGCCTGCTTACTCGGACGTGGTGATTCTATTTTAAACCATTTCTCATATTTAGAGAGGAGCTGACTGTTTCAGATAAGACTTTGCTGAATATTCTGACGTCTTAGTAATTCAGTGACTTTGACCTGGGCAGTCGGAATGCATGCCCTCTGCTAGCTGCCACCCATGGCTGAGATTCAGGGATCCCACGGCAGTATCAATGGGTGGTTTTGCCATCTGTGTAGGTATTTTAAAGAAACCCTATAATCCATTTCACACTAAAGAATTAATAAAAATCAGGCATTTGCATTCTTTTCCATTCTGCTTGCTTGGGAATAAGTAATTGCTCCCATGAATAGATTGGCCATGACTAGATTGATGTTTAAGTCAGTGCTTAGGTCCCTTCCTGTTCGTAGTCAGGAATATAAGCACAGTCATTGCAGTCAGTGACCCTGTGTACATTCTTGACTGTTTTGCTGGTGAGGAAGAATTAAAGTATTTAGCTAAACTAGACATTGAGTTAGGACTGTTAAAGGTGAGAAGAACACAGCTAGCTTATTTCTTCACATTACAGTCCAAATATGAGGTGGCCTTTATTTGCCAGAAGAACAGAAAAAGCACTCAGACCCAATAGGAACTAAGATAAAGTAGATAGCATTTTATTCCTTTCTTGGCTCAAAACCGCAGTCTGGAAGAAAGTAGACCAGGGTCTAAGAAATCCAAGAACCACGCTTCCTTGGTATGTTCCTCTTGGCTCTTTTGAAGTGCTAAATGTACATCTTACACTGCAAAAGAAAAGTACTTGGAAAAACCTCTGATCCCATCAGTGGTATGCCTACTCTGACAGAGGCACAGTGAACGCTTACTCTTCTATACCATCAAGTACATTTTCTTTTCTGCTGTTTAACCTTTAAAGTCCATTTGTTTTGTAAAAGTTTGGTAACGTACAGTGTTGTAGCACCATGCATGCTCTTAACAGGAACGGCTTCCACTTTCCACTTACAGAGGTATTGAACAAGTTTTCTGAAACGCTATGGGAAATTGCAGTTGAGTCACTTTTAGTCAGTATTTTTAAAAGAGAGGAAACGGTGTTTCACAGGTCTTTTAATAAATGCCAGGGCAATCTAGAGATGTAGTAGGTGTTCTATCATTGTGTATTCTTAATGAGAGAAGAACAATGAAAAGTTCTTTAGAGCCTTTAATTACACAAGTTACCGAACTGGAGCATTACTTATGTTCTTCTATGCTTTTTCAACAGCCTTCAAGCTGGGAAACATAAGAAAGAGTCTAATTCTGAATGGAGACAGTTCATATTTGAGTTGAAATCAAGGGAACAAAAGCAATACTTCTTTCCCAGAAAATTTTATAAAAAGGTGACAAGTCTAGTGGTGCAAAATGGATAGTTAGGATAGTCATCGTATCTACTGGTGAATTTCAGAGGTGCCAAATAAACAGGGAAGGGTTCGTAGGGCCATGATGTGATACTGAAAACTAATCAGTGTCTTGTTCTTGGGAGAAAGTGCTGTTAGAGAAGAGCGGTTGATCTGGGATGTGGAACTTGTGTTGGAACTTAACCCTGAGAAGCCATTCCTTTGGCTAATTGTAAGCCTTCCATTTGCCATGAACTGATTACAAGGTAAAATGTTGACTCGGTGGGATAAAAAGAACCTAGAAATAATGTGGGTTTTGGTGCAGAAATTTGTATAAGGACTATTGTAACTAAAACACACTAAGAAAGATGAAATATTTTTTACAGGTTTGGCTATAAATGTAAATAAATAAATATACATAAATTGTACTAAGACAGTAGTAACAATCCACACTAAATTAAAATGTGATATTTTTATAGTGCCTAGCTTAACACGCTGACATGTTACATCAGTTCTGACTACTAGTATCTACCAATAATAATCAAATGTAAAACTACTACTGTGTATGAGTTCAGAGGAGAATTATTATTCTAAAGAGGCAGGAAATAGACTACGATGTCATAGTCTTAAGGGAAATGGTGACAAGAAAATGTTACAAAGCATGTTCTCTCTTGGATATTATCTGGAATGCCAACAGAATAGTAATCCTGCTTGGGGAGTATAAATTAGATGCTGAATGGATAAGTTTGGGGAGATGGGTTCCAGTGTTCAGTTTCAATTAAAATTATAAAGGCAGAAATGAGAAGTCAAGTACTGTGATTGCATAAATGGCTAAAGGCAGTGTAACTGTGCCCTTTTTTACCAGTATAAAACATACTCAGGCTTGACAAGGCTGTATCTGGAATACTTGAATGGTTTTTACCAGACTGTGAAATGAATGAAGACTAGAAAGGGTATCTGCAATAGTCATTAATGGAATTGGTTCTTTTTCGCAAGTTGGATTACAATGAAAGAACGAACTAACTGAGCACAAGGAAGATACCTTGGTTGGTAATACAATTAAACTGAAGTTTTAGTGTGGAGTTGGATGCTGACACTGAGAAAGAGTCCTCCTTGCTAACAAGTGTTACCTTTTTTTAGAAACTGACCTCACAATGTAAAGTTAGATGTTCAGACTCATAAAAGTTGGAGTGCGCTAAAATGACAAAACCTGCATTTTAAATTAGTAGATGACTGAAGTGCGTGTTTAAAAACAAATTAAAAAACCATCAATGAACAACAGCTTCAGGATAGCCCTGTGAAAATGTGCTTACTGTAGATGAAAACTATATTTAGCGTAAGCTAGAATCTCCTGAAGTTCTTTAAAGAATATCAAAGCAAGGGATATGAACAAAGGTCTGAATCTGGCATTTAGATCTTAGAAGTCCAGGTCATCTTTTTTTTAACTGTCTTTAGGGAATGTTAGGAAAGTTTAGGAGCAGTGGACCAGAACTTTTAGTTTGCTCCTTTATGACCGGGCAGAATTGGCAAAAACTGTTCTTGTATTCCAGCTTGCACTTACATGAATACGAGTAGCTGGTGGTATGTCTGGGTTTCTGGTTGCCCTCCTTCCAGAAGAGAAAATCCAGAAAAAGTAAGATTTACCAAATATGTAATGTATCTTGGGCAAATAGAAATTGACTCTTGGATGTTAATAGAGAAAAATCCATCAAAAATAAAGTAATGGGGAGAAAAAAAAAAAAATTCTGTTGTCACATTCTGTAAGGTATTTAGTTATCTCTTACAGTACTTCCAGTAGAGTACCTTTAAACAGATAAAGTTGCTTTCACTTTAGACTTGAGCAGAGAGAGATTTTGACACATCTTTGAGAAACATTGAAAATCAGGAAGAAAGAACTTCAGCCAGTTATGCCTTTATAGAAGGAAGTGTGAAAGTTCATCATGTTCTTAGAAATGACTTTGTACGGGATAAAAGAAACTGTTCACAAAGAAACTACTGAGAATTTGTGTCAAAGAAAAAGGAGAGATTAATAAAAATTCTCCCCTACAAAACATGATGCATGGATTAATTGTAAACTGTAGAAACAATCCAGCTAGTTTTTGATGACAGAATTACAGGGCAGTATGTATGAGGTTGTTTTGATTACCAGTGCAGTTTTGTGTTCTAATGCAACGTCTCATTTTTACTCTTCTAAAAGCATGCATGATTATGCGTAAGAGAATTGTGAAGGATTTATTTTTATATTACACTGTATTATCCTTTTGATGTAAGTTAGTATTACATTTCTTGGCAATCAGAGATAAGGTGCCACTTTATCCTACATAGGTTCAGTAGAAGACTAATGTGTTGTCATGGCTTCCTGCTTTGAAGTTGTCTTTTCTCCTGACTAAAACTGGTCATGCAAATACATTTTTGAACGAAATGGTTTTACTGAGAATGAATTGATGGGGGAATCCAAAGAGCCTGCGTGCACCGGATAGGTTTATAGAGAGGGTTCTAGACTGTGGCCTGACAAAGTTTTTCAGAGTGATACTGTCAATGCAAATATTAAACCTGTAAAACTGGGGAAAAAAAAGTTTTAATACCAGGTTGCATGTTCCTTGTGTTTCAGGCCATAACTTCTGTGCAGAGGGACACAGATGTGGTGAAAATTCAGAGTGCAAAAATTGGAACACAAAAGCTACTTGTGAATGCAAGAATGGTTATCTCTCTGTCCAAGGGGACTCCGCGTATTGTGAAGGTAAACAAAATATTCAAAGACCTGTCCCCTTAACAACGTATTCAGCAATATAGTGTTAAATAAATGGTTGATGAATGAATTACATTGCAAAGTTCAGTTTCGTGATGGTGTGTATCACAAGGACCCTTTTTGCGTTCGTAAATATGGATTGAAGATTAGAAGTGGTGCTGGACCATTCATATTACTTATCTATGGGCATGCTTCATTGTTGCGTTGTGCCTTGGCACTCCATGGTCATGCTGTCGCTCCGATTTTTAAAATACAGTATTTCAGACGACAGCACCTACCTTCTAAAATCTTTTTTAGAGAACAACATCTTTATAAGATGCATTAATTTAGGAGGTGGGAATTCTGCTGGCATTTGTGAGAAAGGTAAGTGTGAAGGTGTACTGGGGCTTGAATATAGAAATGATGATCTGCAGTCCTTCCTGAAGTACTTCTGTGGGATGGGTACTTTACTGAAATGGTTTTCCTATGATACACAAGAGACCTATTTCTGAGAAGACTGTAGCTGAGGTGCTTCTGTTGATGTATTATTCCATCACAGGAATGAATGCAATGGGGCATTATTCTCCTTTTTGTTTCTCAGTGTTTTCTAGAGCTTGCTGTTATTCGTAGCTATGATGTACTTATTAAAAACTAAATTGATGAATCAACATATAGCACATTCCTTCCTGCCTTTGCATTGTGGGTTATTTTTAATGCCCTTATATGTCAGGCTGCAATATTTAATCTTGGCCATCATAGGAAGTTTTTCAACTACTTTGTAAGAAAATATTTCCCTAGATTCTTTTTCCCATAGTACTGGTGATGGAAGGGAGATGGCATTTCTGACAAGCTGTTAAAATATACTGTAAGCATTGGAAGACAGGATGAAAGAATAAGAGAGACATGCATGGACTGGGCTTAAATGATCCCGCTTTCATAAAAAGACTTTTTTGTGTATGTAACTGAACAGAACTGCTTTAAATAGCAGTTTATGAAGCTGTTCAGTAAATTGCAACTATAAATCTTATGGTATTTAGTCGGTTCTCTACAAACAAGAATTTGAACGGTCCTCTAGATGCATTCTCAGTGACTGGGAAAACACTTTACACATTTCTTTTTAAAGGTAGGCAGCAGATATACTGTATATAGAGAAACTTTTTTGTACAAAAAAACTGTGGGAAGAGCTGCTGTATATGTACTTCCAAGAACTTTTCAGAAATCAGAAGGCAGTAACACGGCTCTTTATCAGCTATGATACAGAATCCTCTATATGTTCTTTTTTACTGTTTTAAATAAAATCAGTGCTTAGTGTTTTCATTTACTCAGTAGCAGCCTGTCCCTTTTTTCCTCTAGGGAAAAAATTTAAACATCTTGACTCAAATAATATTGGAGATGTTGGTAGTGCATTAGTGGTAGTGGTGGGGAAAGAAAAAGCTTTTTGAAGAAATTAGTGGGAACTACAACATACCTGATCTATGTTGCATTAAATTTTGGAAGGGCAAATTGAATCCCAGACTTCCGGGCATGTGGGTGAAACATGAGGCAACAGAACAAACACAGCTGCTTTTGGTGCTTGAGACCATGCGATAGATGGGAGAGGCGCTTTCTGCATGTTACAAAATTATAAATTTGCTAGATGGAGAGTAGTTCTTAGGAGACAGAGAAGAGAAGGCCCTTTAGCAAGGGGAATTACAGACTGACAAATTGATTAGTCAAGAGGTGACTCCTTTCAGCCCTATGCAGAGTTTCCTTTCACTCCGCAGAACAACTTTCTGCAAAATTTATTTCTATGCCTCTCTAACCTAGTTTCTCTCATCTATGCATTTAATCTGCGAAATAGAATCATTTCATAGTTGGTTGTATAATGTTTTCAAATACATGGTGAAGCTGTGATTTAAATAAAGGAAATCAAAGACATGTATCTGAAGGTACAATTTGGCAGGATGTTGTTATAGTATAGGGAGTGGGGTTTTTTTGTGGAGTCCTGGATTTGTGTGTGTACTGTGCAAGAAGTAAATAGGAAAAACACCGAAACAAGAAGTAGTAAACATACAGAATACCTGTAGAAGCAAGGAAAATACTCTCAACTGTAGTTCTGAATTTGTCTTCATCATTCCTAAGCCTTTAAACTTAAAAGATGTGTAAGATTACTGTTTCCTTTGAACTGATGAGGTTAAACTATTTCATACTTGTGACGTGCTGGTAAGTGACACAAGCAGATCATTACCTGGAGCTTTCTGAATTTCTTATCTCTTCCAATTTATCTGAAATTCTTATGCATGTGAATTCTAATGTATGGTATTATTTAACCTTACCTATGTTTTTACTGTTATTTCTGCTCACTGTTATTCACACAGTTTTATCCTGCTGGACCTTATGGCATAATTTTGATCTTGTAAGATCTCTGAAGAATTGTGTTAGAGTCTGCTTTGCTTTTTGACATCTATTTGTGTCTTTTTTTTTTTTAACATTCCATATTCACATTTGCAGTATGGTGGAAAAAATCAAAAAGATTCTGACTCTGTCAGAGAATTGTCATCAGCAAATTTGTAAAATAAAAACCTGAGAGGCTCTTACTATTCATTTGCACTAACTACTTCTCAAGTAGTTAGCAGCTCCTCATGTCAAAATATAAGTGTAGGATAACCACTCACTATATGCATTCCAGTTTTGAGATAACATAGATATGTTTAGGGAAGACAGTTTCTGAAAACAAACAAGTAAATGAAGCTTGTAATGAATGAAAGATGTAAGTGGAGATTATCTGTGTTCTGTGAAAGCAATGTATTTTGCTTAAAACCAGAAAAGTTTGGGGTTTTTTTTTTTTTTGACACTTGCCTACTTGTCTTGCATATATGAGACATAATTAGAGCATTCATTATTTGCAGAGAGACTTATAGGGATTTTTCCGTTAATCGTGTAGACTGAGGTTTTAACTACTGTTGGGGTTACGTAGGCACAAGTGTTGAACCAGTATCCATTTATCTCTGTCACATATCCATGCATAAATTGTGGGAACGGCACAAGTAGCTAGCAAGTCCAATGTCTGCAGGATGCAAGCATTCAAGTTGTAGCAGCATGTGCACACTGCAGCTATGACTTTTTAGCACATGACACAGGAGCACCTGTGTTGAGAGCTGAAAGTTGCATGCATGAGAGTTAGTTACACATGGCGTAGGAGTTCAGTGGCAAAACCAGGACAAAAGTGGGGAATTCATTTGAGTGTGTCTCATGCTGATTCTTCCAGCCATGTTATGTGTCATGTACTGCACACCTGCAAATACTTGTATTTTTTCAAAGCCAGAAAACTCTGCCGTTTGTGACTACTGAACAAATAGTAATAGGACCAGTCTGCATAATGCAAACTAAGGAACAGGAAACTCAGCTAGTGGAGTCTGAAGCTCAGAGAGAAAGTAAGAAAAATCAGGCTGGATCAGCTGAGTGTCAGGCTTGTTGCTAGCATGATTATCCTCGCTTTCTAGATGCTAACAAGCAGAGTCATCTCTTCTGAAAAGGATTTGGTGGATATTCAGCTATCCACCAAAGACAGCAAAAGCAGAATCATTTTTTCTTGCCACACTTCAGTTCTGCATTCTTTATTACCACCTTAGCTTGGAACGTTAACAGCCCTTTTTTACCCACAACGTTGTTGTGTTGGTGCAAAAGTGATTAATTACCTAATTGCTGTTGAGCTCTGATTCATTGTGAGAGCTGTTTAAATCTGAAGTGGAATGAACTCTTCCGGTTAGGATGAATGCATGCCTCTTCTCACTGGTAAGAGTGCACGAAACAAGAAAATTAGTATTAACCTTCTGTCCTTCATGCACAGCTACTGATGCCCCCAAGAAGCATCTAGTAAAAGGGATACAGTAGCATGTGACAAGATGTCCTGTGACGTTACACAGCATGTGCTTAACCACTGTCACCAGAGAATGTTCCCCTCATAAGGGGTATAATATAAGAAAGGATCCATTGATTCAAGTGGACCTACAAGATCAATATTCTCATTGTATGACTGAATTGTAAGGTGTGTTTTCCCTGTATTCTGTTTAATATCTTTATCGACGGTCTGGGCGAGGGGAGCGAGGTGGCATAAACATGAATGAAAGCCTTGGGAGAAAACTGAGTGGTTTGCCCCTGAGCGTGGACCCAAGCATGCAGCATTGACAGACCAGGCAAACTGTTTGCCTGATGTGCCATACCATCGTGCAGTGGTCTCCCGTAGCTTCTGCTCCCTTCCTAGGCATCCAGTCTCGCTTCCACAACAGCCTGATACTGCACATGGCACCAGGAGAGCTGCGGACAGGTGGTGCGGTTAGGGTTAGAGAAATCTCCAGGACAGGCTGGGAGCTTTGCTTTTGGGCCAAGACCTCTGAAGACAAACTAGAAAAAGCTTTGTGTCTCACTGACTTGACAATGAGGTTCAAAGGCTAGTATTTTTCTTCCTCCTCTTTTTTTTTTTTTTTTTTTTTTTTTTTTTTTTTTTTTTTTTTTTT
>JAVJGI010000002.1:21947069-21963239 GCA_035590275.1 Ibycter americanus
AAGAAAGGAAGAAAGGAAAAGTTGTAACTGGCTGAGAAGTGAGTTTTCTGACTAATGAAATCCAAAATGAGTGGCGAATATAAAGTATTGTAAGATTTCTTCCCTGCCCCCCCGGCACTGATTGGCAATACTCCTGTTTTTTTTTTTTTTTTTTTTTTTTGTGGTCTGTTTTATGCATTGTGATTTAGAGCTTTGCAAGTTAGTCATCTCAGTATTTGAGCTTGTATAGCAAGAGATCCCATTCCTACTTATCTTAGGTTTGTGGAACAGTACCATTTTCCAACTCAGGAGTCTTCATGAACTTATGTACGTAAGGCTATTCTCAGCCTCGGAGAGAGTAAGCTTGAAACCTCAGGATTCTTCTGCTAGTTACTTTAAAAATAAAATCATGTTTAATTTCCTTGTACTTTTTAAGTATGTTCCAGACACATACAGTGGTCTTTACTACTTTCTGTTTCTTTTCCTTTGAGCTTGATGATGTCAGATATAGTCAGGAAATTCTTTACAGAAAGATAGATATTTACATATGTTGAAAAAATCTGTTCTGAAGATACATTAATGTAGGTTTGGTCAGAAAATGTTTGTTTTCTGAAAGTCATGTAGAAAAAAATAATTGCAAAATGCAGGGGAAAAAGGTGTTTTTTTCCCATTGTCACAGAAATCAGGAAAAAAATCAGCCTTTTAAGATTAATGATTTAGTTCCAAATGCAAAGACCTCACCATCAGCATGCTTTAATGAAAAACAAAAGTAAAAGTTTACTTCTATTGCAAAACACAGAGGAACGAGAAAAATCTTTCATCATACAATATGGCTTCTGTTATGGTTCTGAAGATGAGAGAGCTTCATAAAGCTTACCTCTAATGTTTAATCCTTAGACTCATCACATCCTTTATGCAAATAGCTGTTTAGTGCGCAGAACTTTTTGCAAGCAGTTTAAACTGAAAAAGAATAAACCCAGACCTGCATATGCCCTTCAGAGTAAAAGTCTGCTGGCAATCCGCTGAGTTTCCAGAGCTGATGTTTTTCTTGCTGTATAAGTTGAATTTTCCCCTCCTCCTCTGTAGCGATTTTATTGCAGCTGTTCTAATTGCACTGCATTGTGGCTTGGGAGGTGACATTAACATTATGTGGTATCATAGAAACCTTCTGTGTGGCAGTGATGTATGGCTGTGATTTTGGATTGTGTCCATTGACCTGACTTCTGGTTCAGCTTTTAATGGTAATCCTTCTGTTGTACTCTCAAAACCCCTGCCTCACAAGCTGTTTGTATTTCCTGCAGTTGTTACTCACTGTATGCCAAAGGTGTTGCGTTGTTGTACCTATATGCATAAGTACATACCGGATACCTGATGAAATTACCGCAAGTCAAGCAAGTGGGACAAATGTTGATGGCAAATGAGTATGTTTTTTGCAAAGGTACTGAATTTTTCTCTGTGCTGAAACCATAGCAAAGAAGAAGGCAGGAGAAGAATCTAAAAATGTTACAGTTATGATCATAATCTCTGCCGCAAAGACTACCTCAATGGCAGTGTTTCAGCTGTAACCAAGTCCCCACGTGGAGACTTAAAAAAACCCAAGCCAAACAAACACCGCAACAAAACAAGAAAAAGCCCCAAACCACCCCCCCATGCCAAAAAACCCAACCCAACCAACCCACACCCCCCCACGCCTTTTTATAAACATGTGACTTGATGCCAGGTTGTTTTTTTGAAAGTTCACAGTTTCTTTTAAAGACACTTGTTAACCTAATTTTAAAACTTCAGTGACCTGACAGTGTCAATTTTAAACTTCCGCTGATGTGTGTAATCCTATTTATCAGTGAAAGTCCCTTCTCTTGGTGATATAATGCATATAATACATTTGTCCTGCCTGGTGTTTTCATAGAGAAAGACTTTTATTTTAGACAATAGTCTGAACGATTGCATGAGCTCAAATTTGTCTTTTATAACATGATCAGAAGGCAGGCACTTGTCAGTCACTCTCCTGCATTTGCGCATTTATGGACTTGAATAAATGAGACTGCAGTTTCATTGTGGTGTGAGCTGTTACTGGAGAAAACTGAATTAAAACCAAAATAGACTCTCCCCCCTGCCAAGTAAATGCATATGTTCAAAGGCAGAGGTGATATACTGGCTAGTGGAGAAAAAGTTCTCAAACAAACTGTTAAATTTTTATACTAAGAAGGTTCAGGAGCTTGTTGGAAAATTACGTTTATGCCTTATATGGCTCTAGACATTTGTGTTACCAAAACTGCGTTTATATTTACAAGTGAATTAGTTTGAATTCATATTCCGACTTCCAAACCCTGAAAAGTGAAATTATTTGCCGACCCCTGGAGTAACTTTGGTTCTTTTGGTGTAATGTCATGCTGAGATTTATATGAAAATAAATTTTAATTTCTAATAAGGTAACCATATGTTTTGGAATTATTGTAATGAAGTGTGATAAGTAATTATGGCTCCAAAGAAATTCAGCCTCACAACTGTCAGTTCTTATGTTAGTAACTTGCATTTGAATAGATTGCAGTCATTGCTGTTGAAGGAAAGAAACCTCACCCCTTCAGCATGGCAACGAAAATCCTGCGCTGAGGCTGTTGAGATTTTTGTTTACATGGAGGGATTGGGCATGCTGTCTCCCTTTCAACAAATGCTCTTACATGTTAGGGTTGCATTCTTCTGAATTGTATTGGACGTAATTTGATATCTCTTATATAAAGCTTTTTTTTTTTTTTTGTTTTATTTAACCTTTTTTTATTTGCCAAGAATAGGCTGATCATTTCTAATACAGAATGAAACAATACTGATCTAGTTCGCTGTCTGTCTTTAAGCACTTCACTGTCTCTCCAGTCCATATTTGCATTCAGCCTCCAAGATCTCTTTGTGTGCCCACGTTCCAGATTTGAGGGCAGGGATGCATTCATGTATTTTTGAATTGGGGGGGGGGGCACGTAGGAGCAGAGATGGAATGAACTGCTTCTCTTTAGGACAACCTCTCTAGGAGGCGGCCTAGTTTGAGTGCCTCATACAACCTTCACTTCTGACTACTACTTTTTTTAAAATAGAACTTTATTTCATTTTTAGGTGGGTTAAAGAAAAGCCCAGTGACATGTTGTTGGATACTCACTGTAGCAAATCTGACTTAAAAGATCACCAGTAGGAGGAAAAAAAAAGACTGTATGTTCCTGATGGATCAGTGTCACTGTATTTACGTGGGCTTATAGAAAATTGTTCCCATTGCATGTTCCAGCACTGAAAGAGGAAGAAATCCATGCAATAAATGGTGACGTGATGTGCATGTACTAACCCTTTGAGCAGAAAGAGCTCTTGCTGCTCTTTACCCATTAAGCCCTTGTATTGATCCTGATATTGCCAAGGTTCTTTCTTCAAATTATGACACAATGTAACTCCTGTCACATTTCTTCTGACATCAGTGAAAAAGAAAACTTTGGTAGAGTTTTTAGTGGATCCGTGGCAGTTTAGGCCAGGTAAGTGTTTCCATCAAACATTTGGCAGCAATGCAAAGAAGAAAATCTGGGGTTGTTCTTGCGGTGATGATTGGAAGTTTGCTTGTGGTTGAGCTGGACTGTAAAATGCTGAGAAATATTTGTGTATAATGAAGTTTTGCTTGGACTTGAATGGAAGCCACTTACCAGTACTTCTACAGAAGCTGCTAAAAATGGCTTAGTTCTTAAAACTTAGAGGTTGAGGTGTTGAGGCTGTGCCTTTTTTAAAATCTGGAGCATTAGTAGAATCATTCAAAAAATGATGGGATTGTGTGTGTATGCATCTGTGACGTATGTCTGTGTGTGTGCATATATGCAAACCAGTGTTTTCTTATAGCAGCACAAGCCTTTAGCTACCCAGGATCTGACAGAATAGCAACTTTCTCACAGGCCTGTGGCGTTCAAAAGGAGGTTGGAATAGAAAAACCTCCAGAGGTAACTTCCAACCTAAATTTTTTGTGTGATTCTATTATCCCTTATCCCGTACTGTGTTTTGTATGGAGAGCACTGGAGAGACGTGAGATGCTGTCGACTCTCTATGGTTACCTTTTGCAGCGCTTGGTAATGCAGAGGGCAACTATTTTGCGTAGTTGAAAGTCCTGAAATGAGAAAAAGGATAATCTCTTTTAAATGCTGTCACTTCTAAACATTTTTTCAGCTACTTGAAAGAAACTTGATACGCAGTTTTGCTGCTCAGGCTGTCTCTTTGTTGCTCTTAAAGAATGGCTTGGCGGGGCATGGAGTCCCTTGTCCATATGGGAGTTCTCACAGCCAGTATTTGGATGACCTGTTGGATTGGGCTTGATTGTGAGCGTCTGAAAATGTATGTTGTAAATGATGTCATCTAGCTCCTTCAAGGTTTGTGCTGGCAATGTGCTAGTAGAACAACAGATCTGATTTTGAGACTGTCTGAATATAACTATAAGGTTGTCATGGGTGGGTCAGAAGAGCGAAGGATGTGCGCTGGTCCTACAGCAAGATCTGTTGCAAACTGAAATGAATACCCCCCACCCCCCATCAATTTTGAAAACACAGGAAAAAACTTGATTCACTAGAGGACCTGTGTGAAGGACTTAGAGGACTCTGATCTCAGCCTGAAAGTGTTGAGTCCTGAGGTAATGGATGCAGTGAAGTATGTGTAGATTGTTCAGGTTTGTATATAGATGTTAGGGATCTTGGGGAAAAATAGCTTTAAACTCCTTAGGAACTGTTCTTATTGCTGTGGTGTGTCAAAGAATTTTTTTTTTTAATAACCCCTTTAAGCAGTTCTAGCTGATTTGGTACAAGTGGGTCTGAGGCTCTGGTGCTTCTTGAACAGATGCTGAGCCATAAAGAGGATAGGGACCCTGCGGGACACAGCAGCACTTTGCCTGGCCACGAAACCACAGCACCTCATCTTGGGAGAAGGTAACAGAGTTGAGTGTTGTTACAGAGAAGGTGAAAGTGAAAGGCTAGGGCTCTGGGGAGCCGGGAAACTTACAGTGCCCAGGGTCTGTAATATAAGTCATAAATACAGCAGCTTTGCTGCATGCAAGGAACTTCTAGCAGCTGTTTTGTGTTGACCACAAAACGATGTATGATTAATGTATGATTAAAATTAAAGGCTTTGCTCTACCTAAAGTTAGTTGTAAAAGAAAAACAAAAAAAAAGGCAACAAAGCAACCAACTACCTCCTTCTTCCCACAACTGTTAATTTTTTTTTTTTTAAGCTACTGAATGAAATGAAGTTTTTTATCCTTCAGTCAAAAAACCCCACAACTAAATGGAAAAATCATCAGGTTTCTCATAAAAATATTTATTTTTTTTTATTTTTAATAGAAAATGTGTTTTGCCCTTGGTAATAGCATAACTGGGGGCTGTTCCAGTAAATATTATCTATTGCCTTTTTCCTTATGTGAATATATTTTGTTTCCAGTAGATGGAAAACCAGAATTGGTTATAGAAGTACAGGAGTCTCTAAGTCCATGACAAATGTAAGTTTATACTGACACATTTTTTTCCCTGCAAGATTTATTAAGCGACTTACTGATATGGTTCTGGGTATTCAAAGCTAATGTGCATATGAAAAACAAAGCACAAAAGTTAAGAAATAATTGGAAAAGATGTTATTGCTGACCTAGGGCTTTGCTATATACTTAACTCTCTACTTTCTTTTTAGAATTTCGGCATGCGTATCTCGCATCCTTTTCTGACATTTTTCCTTATGGCTTTTGTTCAGATTAATTTGGAATCAAATTGTACACTAATTGTGCAGGGTGTGTCTATATTAAGTGCAATCTGTTCTGAATTTATTAAGTCATTGAGCTTTTGACATTATCCAGACGTAGTAGGGTTACGCTGGTGTATAGCAATTTTAGTGTATCTGTTTCTGCTCACAACTGAAATTGAGACATACTTGTTTTGTATATTTGTATTAAGTTTGATTTTCAAATAATGAATCAATTTCCTGGTTTTTTCAGTGCTATGGAAATACTTTTATAAATTTAATTAAGAAAAAAAGAGCAACATAGTAATTTCATATTGTATTGCATGAGGAGCTCTATTTGAACTGAAACTAAAAATGAGACTGCTTTTTCCAGTTGCACTGTCCTAGTAAGAAAAGTAAGCTTTACCTGGGCCTTCATGGATGTAGGACCTGTCCATTTCCTGGTATATATCTGTGCAGGTTTCTCTGTTTTGGTTGGTTGTCTGGAAAGTGGGATAATGATGTTAACAAAATCCTTTGCTGTCTTGCTGGGGTATTGTAAGGTTTACTGAATGAGGGTAATTGATAGGGGACAGCACAATAATACCACAAAACAGACTGAAGTAAGTGTAGAAAAGTAAGCAAACTACTTACATAGTAAGAAACAAGTTTTTTTGGTTTGGTGTTTTTTTAAAAATTTTTATTTACTAAATGCATTGACAGCTGAGGAAGGGCTTTCTATAAAATATTCATGTACGTATTTAATTTTTAGAAAGAGAATTGCTCTTTGTAAGATTTTTGACAGACAATTTAATTTAGGTAGGTAGCTGCCTTTGAAAAAAACTTTCAAAAAGTGCATTTTTCTAAGACATCTATGTCTATTTAATAACACGCTTCTTTGTACCTGAGTCTTTCTGGAGGCTGGGGAAAAGAGTTAAAAAATGTTAGACAGAGACTTAGATTCAAGTAATTGAAATCAGTACAAAATTATGTACAGCATCTACAAAGATAATTCTTATATTGATGTTAGTTTCCTATTGATTTGCTGATTCTTACAGTATTTTTAGTATTCAATTTTTTTTTACAAAAAGATACACGAATTGGAAAAATGATAAGGTATCTAAATTTCAAGATACCCTTTGGGTGTTACAGCAGTTTTTTCACTGTCTGTTCTTAGCACTTCCTTTTAATTTCCTCCTTTCATTTCTAGTTTAGACATTTCAGTTTTCCTTCTCACGATTGATGGTTGCTGATTAGTTGCATTTTATAAACCAAATTTTTTTATTGGTTCTGTTGAAGATGTTGCTGTATTACATCTTGTCCTGAACTCCCTCACTGAAGCTGTATATGCCTTATACCAGTTGTGCCCATAAGGATCACTGTGTTTCAATAGTAGAAAATTATTTTCTCTCTACTTACAGGCTTAAGAAAGTGCTTGAAAATGATTAGGATGAAATTGGCAATGCAAACTCCTTTTTATCTCTTGTATTCCTTAGGATTGTTTACCTCTCATACTAATTTTCATTATTTTGTTTCCCTAATTCTTATGACTCATATTTTCCCTTCAAGCTTTCACCAGAGAATGCATCTGTACATACTGGTAGCTATTAGTGCTGAGATAATTATATGAATACACAGTAGCATCTTCAGACGTGAATGTTAGTGTTAGTTCAGAGACATGCTGTGTTTTGCAAAAGGAGAGAAGATCTACTTTCCAAAGAGCTTGCACTGAAAAATTGCTGGTTGCCACAGGGCTGGCTCTAGGCATAGGCAAAGCAGGCAGTTTCCCGGGGCAGCAGACCTCCATCATGGCAGGTTGGCCATTACTCTGTGCTTTCCATGTGTTGGAGCCCAAGGGACGGGGCTTAGTGGTGCTCCTGCTTTGGCTGTCCAGGGGAGAGATTATAAAGTAGGGCCTATCATCATGGTGGATGTTCAAGAAGTAGCTGTTGCCATTCCTACTTTTTCTGTTTTCTCAGGAGCAGATCACTCATGTCTCTGTTGCCTTGCTTTCCAGTCTCCCATCCATAAGGCTGTAAAACTCACTTTTGTGTAAAGTTGATTCAGTGCTTTGTGGTGTCATGACTGTGCTGTTAGTTGGCTTATGTGGGATGCCATGACAGCCTGAAATTGTTGCTGATGCATTCCTGTTTTCAGGAGTAGGAACAATCGTGATTATTTTCTCTCCATGAAGCGCTTCCTTACCACTAGAATATGGGCGTTGTTTTCCATTGTGAGTTCCTTAGGCAAAAAGAATTTTGTGGTACTTATACGGACTTGTATTGTAACTTAACTGACAGAACGGAAAATTGGGCAACATACGGGAAGATCAAGATCTTTGCTAGATACTAGAATCTGTGTAACCAACAGTGAGAATCATTTAGGTTGGAAAAAACCTTTGAGATCATGAAATCCAACTGTTAACCCAGGAATGCCAAGTCCGTCACTAAGCCCCACATCTACATGTTTTTTAAATACCTCCTGCGATGGTGACCCCACCACCTCCCCGGGCAGCCTGTCCCAGTGCCTGACCACCCTCCCAGTGAAGACGTTTTCCCTGACACCCAACCTGAACCTTCCCTGGCGCAACCTGAGGCCGTTCCCTCTTGTCCTGTCGCTGTTCCCTGGGAGCAGAGGCCGACCCTCCCTGCCTGCAGCCCCCTGCCAGGCAGCTGTAGGGAGCCATCAGGTCCCCCCTGAGCCCCCAGACCCTTCCCCAGCTTTGTTCTCCCTCTCTGGACTTGCTCCAGCCTCTCCGCGTCCCTCTGGCACGAGAGGCCCAGAGCTGAGCCCAGGGTTCAAGGGACTTTACCTGCACGTGCTGCATGATGGTGCTCAGGATGACCTGCTCCATAACCTTCCCTGGCACCAAGGTGTGGCTGACAGGCCTGTAGTTCCTAGGATCGTCCCTTGTAGATGGCTGTCACATTGGCTAACCTCCAGTCTTCAGGGACCTCCCTGGTTAGCCAAGAATGCTGATAAATGAGGGAGAGCAACTTGGCGAGCTTTTCTGCCATCTCCCTCAGTACCCTCGGGTGGATCCCATCCGGCCCCATGGACTTGTGTGTGTCTAAGTGGAGCAGCAGGGCACTAACTGCTTCCTCCTGGACTGTGGGGGCTTCATTCTGCTCCTTGTCGCTGTTTTCCAGCTCAGGGGGCCGAGTACCCAGAGGGAAGCTGGTCTGACTATTAAAGACAGGCAAAGAAAACATTACGTACCTCGGCCTTTTCCTCATCCTTTGTGGCAGTGTTCCCCACCACATCCAATAAAGGATGCATGTTATCCTTGGCCCGTCTTTTGTTGCTAATGTGTTTGTAAAAACACTTCTTGTTATTTTTTACAGCAGTGGCCAGCCTGAGTTCTAGCTGGGCTTTCACCTCTCTAGCCTTCACCCTATGTAACTTTGTGACAGCTTTATAGTCCTCCAGAGTTGCCTGCCCCTTCTTCCAGAGGTGGTAAACTCTCCTTTTTGCCCTGAGTTCCAGCCAAATCTCTCTGTTCAGCCAGGCCGGTCTTCTCCCCCACTGGCTCATCTTTCGGCACATGGGGATGGCCTGCTCTTGCGCCTGCAAAACTTCTTTCTTGAAGAATGTCCAGCCTTTCTGGACCCCTTGGCCCTTCAGGACTGCCTTTGAAGGGACTCTGTCAACCAGGCTCTTAAACAGGCCAAAGTCGGCCCTCCGGAAGTTAAGGTAGCGGTTCTGCTGACCCCCCTCCTTAGTTCTCTGAGAATTGAAACCTCTTAACGTCTTATGATCGCTATGCCTAAGACGACCTCCACCACATGACCCACCAGTCCTTCCCTGTTTGTACACAACAGGTCCAGTGGGGCATCTCCCCTGGCTGGCTCGCTGACCGGCTGGGTCAGGAAGTTATCTTCCACACACTCCAATTAGGCTGATTCAGACTCTTAAGACACTGGTCTTAGAGATGCCAGGTTCATGCATGTGAATTATTTTTCAGTTCAGCACTCTTTCACTCTTTAAGAACCACTATATTAGTAATGAAAAGTTTCCTCCATTTACTGTGGCGCAAGTGGCGTTAACCTTTGAAAGTCAGGTCTTCTGCTCTGTTGTGGAGCTTGCTTTAACCTGTTACCCCTTAGGTGACCATTTATGTTTTGGCTTTCAGTGTAGCTAGCTGAATCAGTGCTATTGTGAAAAGGTCAGCAGCAATCTGAAGTGCATTCAGTTTGTGAAAGAAAATAAGGCATGATTTCCAGTGTTTCTTTTCTAGGAGAATCAATTCAGAGCCTCGCAGTGCCACTATGTGTGGTTTTCATCTAAGGATTTTTCTGTGCAAACAGTAGTATCAAATTTGGCTAAAAGATGACATGTCTTTGTGGCTGGTAGGCCAGCTGATGCTTGACAATACAACAGCTGCAGTGCACCAACATACCTTCTAGTAATTAGCGCCTTGCTGTTTTTACTGTCAGCGCTGTCCTACATAAAAGGCCACAAAACACTGGCTATTATAAAGACGTATAGCTTTTGCCATACACAGTTTCGGTTGCCAGGAGTGCTTGGTTTTGTGTTGTAGGAGCACAGGGAAAGCGGCAACTCAGTTTGAGTGCTAACAGATTCTGTCAGTTTTGTCTTGGTTAGTATTGGCGTTATTGGATATTCATTAATGTGCAACAGATGATGAATGTGGAGGCAGACTGAACCATCCTCTCTCATTAAACATTTGGAAACAAATGAATTTCTGTTGCAGGTGAGTTGAATTCTTTTTTCTTAGATAACACAATATAAATAACTCAGTTATATCTGTTTTGCAATTCACATAAATCTTGAAATGAACTAATGAGGAACATGGAAAAGAGAACTGTATCTTGGACTACAGGGGTGTCTAATCAATGTGAATTCCCCTGAGCTATATCTGGTTTGTGCTAGGTTTCCATTGATTTTGTAAATATTTTAGTGTTAGCCATAATCCCCTTTGAATATAAATCATTCCCTGGTAGTTTGTCCTGTATTTTAATTAGTTCTGAAGTGACCAACCTGACAACTCTTCCTTTAATATTATTACTAAACCCGAGAATTGCCCTTGTGATCTTCACAGCCTTAATCTGACCCCTGTGAAATCAGTAGGCATACTGAATTCTCAGGAATTGGTGATGCTGAGAAAACCTGAGACACCTAGAAAGTGTCCAAGTTAGAAGTGGCAAGAAAACCAGAAATCTTGAGGGAAAAGCAATCCATTCGTAGTACAGTATTTTCTTTATTTTAACTTGCATGAGTTTCTGTTTCAGTTGATAACTCCTTGTCCTTCAGAAGAAGGACTTAAAGGAGACTGGGATGGTCCTTCTGGGACTGCAGAGTTAGGATGGAGGCATTATACCCTCATTCTGATTTAAGGATACAGGGAGCATGAGCTGTCTATTCCCTTTTAAACTGAATCGATTTTTTTCTTTTTTTAATCTATAATCTGTTTGATTGGTGCAATTTCTTTGACTTAAGTCTTCAGTGGAAAAGAATATTACTTAAGTTGAAAAGATGATGCTGAAGTTACTTTGTTGTGACATAAAAATAAGTATCCAACAACTAGCATGAAAACTGGAACTGTTATTCCTTGAAATATGTATATAGCAGTAGGACGTATTTTGGCCTGTAGATAGAAAGACTGGATCATCTGTTAAACTGTTTGGGCTACAGGGGATAAACTGAGTTCGGGCTGTCTTAACTGCAGCAGCATCAGATGCTATTCTTTGATATTCCTGATCAGGGGTGCATTTGAACCCTAGGGGAATTTTGTTTGAACATATGTCAGTTGTATGTCTTATCGTAGGTCGGTTTTATGTAGTGAGTCATATTAGATTGTTGCTTGGCTATATCAAGAAACAAATGCTTTGCTTCTTGAAAAGATTGAGAATATGTTTTTGTTGCAGTTGTTTAACCAACAGCAGGACTGAACTGCTGTGTAATGCCTAGTTGAATTGCGGGAAGAATGTGATGTTATGATAGGCATGTAGGCAGGAAATAGCCTGTATATGTATATAAGTGTCTATATATAATTAACCTGAATCAATGTGTTTGTGGTGTACCACTAAAGTTTCAGTGTTTTGGTTTTTGCTAGTTTTACAGTTAGCCTTCCTTAAGAGATGCCACTGCAGTTTTAGGGTAGCTATAGGATGCCGTTGTAGACTTGGTTTTTTTTTTACTCATGTTTAGATATATCAGTATATGTCATATGTCATGGGAAGATCTAAAGATAGAGGAGTTATATATGCTTATAACTGCTTTTATTTCTACAGTGTCTGGCACTTATGTTTTTGGACACAGGGTATCACTGCGATAGGTGTTATTCAGATGTATGATAAAAATAGGACTCATTTTCCAGGAGGCTTTATAACCTAAGTATAAGACAAGAGACTGTGTTTTAGGTGGGAGGAAAAAAATGTGGGAATCTGGTTTGAAGCTGAAATCCTAGAATAGCTTCCTTTTTGCTTAGGTAAAATCCTGCTTTTGTAAGTGAATAGTTTCTGCTTTAGATTTTTTTTTGTTTGTTTTTTTGTTTTAGGTTTTTTGTTTTTTTGTTATAAACCTAAAATAATTCTGTTGAAATGCATTGGTTGTGGTGATGAAAGTAAGGCAGAGGCATCTGTCTTTGAAAAGTAGGAAGTTGCGGTAAGTTCTTACTTCAGCAAGAGCTGTCAACCTCTACAACAGACTTTGCCCCCAAGTGAAGAAGTCTGTGATGCCTATCTTAAGATCAGATCTCAGCATGAGTTTCCCCTCTGCCCTGTTCCACAGGGCTGGCAGTCACTTGAAGGTAGCGGTGGCTCATTTCTACCCAAGGGATAGCTGCAGTGTAGCATAGTGCCCCATGTCAAACACTGTCAGGAGATGACAACGGGAGACCACAGCCAGCTGGAAGAATGCAAAAATATGGAACTGGTTGGAGTACACCTTTAGCTGAACCATTTGTTGGGGCTTTTAGGCATCATGAAAAAGAATTATTCCAAGGAGGTTTTGAAGGGAATGATGTGCTTGGGGTGATACTGTTAACGCAGAACTAATCTTGACTGCAACGCGAGAGAATAAGTGATTGTGCTTGTTTGTTTGTGTGTTGTTTTTGTTTTGTGTGGGTTTTTGTTTGTTTTTTAAAAGTAGTGAGTTGTCAAAGGGGACTGTCATGATTTGATTCTAGTTGGGAGTCAACGTCTTGGCACCAGGTGAGTGATTATCGGTAAAATGGAAAGAGTACACGATAGCAATTGAAACTGAGGACAGGCATGATAGAAAATGACAAATCAGTCCAAGAAAGAATAGAGAAGGTATGATTAAATCTTTTATTGAATCTAAATGATGTGAACTTGGACTCATACGTTGACTTGTGTAGCCTCACATGATAGAACTGAAAAAAGTGCTGAGAGTATGACTGCTAAGCGCTGTGTGGTACATCCTTTCCATGTCTTGGCTCTTCCCTGTTGGCCACTGGGGAAGGAGCCAGACCTGAAAGCTGTTCCCTGTTACACTTCTGCTGACTTTTCTGATATGAGTAGTATTGGTTAGACTTGGGAGGACTTCTCTGCAGGACCCAGCTTCTTGATTTCTCTAGCATTTTTGGGTTTTGGTGTTCAGCTGCGTAGTCTGTATGCCGGTTAGCTTTGTTTTTGTCACAGTCATGAGATGGCTTGTGAAAATTGCGTGCTGACATGGTAGTATATGTATGGATGAAGTACGACTTATCAAAAATTTTAAGAGCTTTTTGCTGTATCTAGCACTGTAGCGTGAGAGTACCACAGAACAGAGTCCTCAATAAATAGTGATGCAGGGATTATGCTTGGATTGCAGCTGTGAAATACTGGACTGAACATTGCCTGAAGAGTTTAGATGAATTTTGTCTTAAATGCAGTGTTCTCTTCTCATGTTCTTCTGCATTTAGAAGCCAACTCTTTTAATATTTAACCATCAAGGTTGGCTTGAATGACATGTGAATAGTGAGATGTAAGCATGAGGTTAAATGTTTTGTGTGTGATCAGATCATTATGTTCTTCACAGTTTGTGTTGCACAATAACATTTAGTGACTACAAGTATCTTACACCAAGTTTCATGTGTTTCCCTCCATTACCTTCTTTTATCCCTGTAAAAGAATGAGTGATGTTTATTCATTACCTCAAAGTCACTTTGTTGTGATGAGGAGCAATTTTGAAGGATGTTAATAAACTAAATGTGAAGGTACCAGAAAAAGTGTTCTAAGCTTTATGTGAGTTGCTTATTTATGAAAAGAAGCATTGTCCATAGCTGCGTGCATATTCATACATATTTATACACTAGTATGTTTTAGATGTTAGCTACATCTGTACCTTTAGGCTGTTGTTTTGCCTGTTGTAACCATGTTGCAGTAATTAAAACATCAGAGAAACAAACAAACAAAACCTCATTTTAGTGTAATAGAGCTTATGATGCCTGACAGGTAGAAGTAATTAATTTTTGCATGAAAAACATACAGTGGGAATGCTACCAAGGCGGTGCACTAACCAAACTGTGCGTTGAGGAGGCACTAAGTACACTTGAACTACATGGAACTTACTGTTACAGGACACATTTGGGTGTTTTTTGTTTGTTCCTTTCCAGTACTTTGTTGTACTAAGAGGCTGCATTTGTCATATTTGAGCAATGCCTAGTTACTCACCAGCTGCTTTCATTGCCTTGTTTACTAAATTCTCATTTACTGCAGATGTTATCTTTCCTTTCAAAAGGTGCCAGTCACGTTTTTTTCTAAATGACTCATCAAACTTGATGCAAACCCCAGGCTGTCCCAGTGTGATTGACTTTTGTTTTTATTTGTTTGGACAGGTTAGCTATGTAGACTCTCCATCATTTTTTATTTTTTTGATAGGCTTCTTGATCTTAGCAGAGATTTCTGAGAACTTTGCTGTATCCTGTGATCAGTGTATGTTTTTCTCTGAGGCTTAGGCCAGCAGTTTTAGTCACTGGCCCTAGCACTAGAAGGGAACGGTTAAACATTCTGCCTTTAATTGTGTTTGCTGCACTGTCTCTAGGTGGGCGTGGTGCAAAAGTTGAAGGGCTATTTACAAGTGGTTTAAGCAGAATACAAATACTTTCCCAAGCCTTTTATAGTTATTTTTTCCATTGTCTGTGTGTTGACATTCTTTTTTGAATGTCTTATTTTTCAAAGTTACTGAAAAGGCTTCCTAGTCTCTCCATGGGCCCCTTAAATTCCACTTCCAGTGGAACCAGAGCTTGGTGTGGTCCCACAAAAGCAGCAGCTGATTGCCGGGGCCCAGCATTGTTGTGTTGCCGCAGTTCCCTACATGCTGGATCCCAAGAACGCGTCTCCCAGGGTACCTGGAGCCGACTTCACAAAGCAATAATGATACAGCAACTTGCCGATTGCCATAGGGACAGGAGCAGTGCTCGCAACCAACAGATGAAAAAAATCCTGTCTCTGCTTTTTGCAAAGCAGATGGAAAAGTGCACTACGTGCAGAATAAATGATGTGTTCTCACAAAAGAAAACTACACTTATGAGTATAATTGGCCACTGCAGACTTTTTTTTTCCTGACACAAAATTAAGCAAACATTCCATGAGCTATTTGGTATGATTAAAACCCAACAGTGTGGCTCTTCTGAGTCAGTAAGGCAGACTTGAATCAAGTTATGTAAGATTTATTATGACACTTCAAATGACAGTAATCTGCACATCTCAGGTGACAGCCTGGGTCATTGGATGTTAGTTTGATTGAACTTAAAAGTCACGTGAGATACTGCTTTTAAGATCAGCAAATGAGGTTTTTGTAGGAATGGAATATATAGTAAGAAGCTATTAAAATCATAACAGGGGTTGACTACTGACAGTTTCCTGATGTGGCAGTTGGAATGAAGTAATTCTCAGTTTTGTGTTATGTTCTTTTCTCTTGTCATCAGTGTGTTACTTTAGTGTTTTGAAACATGTGGGTCCAGTTTTTTTAAAACAATTCTACAAATGTTTATTTAGGATCCTCAGCTAAGCAGTCTCTCTGTTTTTGTTTCCTCAGGGGATGAAAGGGCTCACAGTCCCCTTAGGACCAAACTTTCTGTATCCAGTAAATGCCGCAGTATAGTTAAATAAGAGTATGCTATATAAGGGGAGAAAATAGCTGAGTTTTTCTTGTGTAGAAATAGTGCACTAGTTACAGCATGTGATGAAAATGAGTGCAGCGTAAAGAAAATGTATAATTCTCATGTTAGAGAGCAGCTGTCAGGCCTTTTCCCTTGCCTAAGTGCCTTGACCATTGGCCTCACAAGGGAAATTTCACTCTTTCCTGATAAATCTTTTTATGAGCAAACACAAAACAGTTCAAACTCCACCTGCAGGTGAGTTTGCCTTGATAGTTGGGATAGTGGCCGGGGAAATGGCAGTGTGAATCCTCTAAAGTGGAGGAGTAACCTGGACGCTCAGTGTGTCTGAACGCATTTAATGGTTGGGCTGTTGCACAAAGGGAAGAAGCTGTGTCTTTCTTCTCTGTCTTTTT
>JAVJGI010000002.1:21963250-21974255 GCA_035590275.1 Ibycter americanus
AGAAGAAAAGAAAGCTGTCGCCTTGCTGAGAGCAAGAAAGAGAGAGGATCAATCCCTAAAGATACTTCTGCTCTTCAGTTTAAATCCTTAAATTCCGATGACTTTAATGGGTGTTTTAAGAGCTTAAGTAGGAATTAGGATCCTGCATGCTTTGGCCTGTTGTGCCTATGTTCTTGGGAAAATGTGAGGTGGAAGTAGGTGTCTCCACGTCGAATGGAGTGAGGCCTCTAAGCCTGGAGGAGAAGCGGGATTTGAGCTAAACCTTTGCCATTACTTTTTTTTTTCTTTTTTTTTTTTTTTGGTGTGTGTTAGCTAACGTGGGCAGCTTCCTGCTCAGCAGGCTTACGCATGTGAATCCCTTGCTGTGAACTGCCCTACACATAGACTCTGGGTATCTGCCTCAGGGTTACACATTTTGGTTGAGGAACCAGACACGTCTACATCTTAGGGAGCTAGTGATTGTTATGTGGGAGTTGTGAGCTCTGAAATAGCAGTTTGGACCCAAGCATTTGTTATGTTTACCTCTATGTTATTTAACTAAATAGTTTTACTATTTGGAAAGATTGTGTGCATATGAGATGAGTTGTCCTTATTAATAACCTAAGGAGCAAACACTTGCAATAATTATTTAAAGATGACACAGTGTACCACTGCTCTTGGCCAAGTCAGCACAAAGAACAAAATGTGGGTACTAGTTCAGGCAAGTGAGTTGGTGTCTATATCCTTAAGGGTGAGAAAACTAAGATTAAGTGAGCCAAGCCTTTTCTGAAGTATGCTGTCTACTGAAAAGGTCGTTCAGTCCAGCAAAAATATTTAATTAACATACTTATCAATAAATTCAATAGATCTGATTTATTCAGATTTCGTATGTTCGTATTATGAGCTGATGCACAGACAATTTTCTCCACATGAGATGAATGCAGCTTGAGAACAGCCCTAGTTTAAGAAATTAAGTTTGGTGTGCAATGCAAGATCCTGACATTCTGAAAGTTACACCATAATTTTCTGTAGAATTTGGTGTAACATTTGGATCATTTTTAAGGACAGGTAGAAGGCCTCCAGATCATAGTTGAGTGATGAATGAGTGGTGACCAATTGAAAGATTGCTTATGTGCTTACCAGTTTTAATTTTTGATGCCTATAGTTACAGCCTTGAAAATCTTGTAACCCATCGTCTTTACTGGTACTAGTGAAAGAAGGTGGTAATAGGAGATAAGTACATAAAATGGAACAAGTGCTTCCTGCATGCAAAAATTAAGGAAATGCCCTTGCAATACTTGACTGCTATTCTTAATCTTTGTACTTAATTGCTCATAAAAGGTGAAGCCCTACCCAGGAAAAAAACCCCAAACAAACCAACAAACAATAACAGTGACAGAAAACTAGAAATTTGGATCTGTGTGTCGTGACATTTATCTGAAAAAGCAATGTTTTAACTACCTGCCTTGATAATGTGATTGTGGATAGTAGATGAGTATTCTGATTGGTGGTATTTGAACCAGCAAACAAAAAGAAGTAGAAAGTTCATCTTCATCTTGAAGTGCAAGGCACTGAAGTGTGGTGTTATGTTAGAAAAAAAGAATTTTAATTTCATCAGACTTCCATAATATTCAGCTGTTTTATGGCTTATGCTTCATTTACTGTCTTCATTAAAAACTGAGTAACTTTATATCCTAATTTGAAAAAAATTCCAAAAGTAAAATTGAAAATTGTTTGGCTCAGAGTGTTTATAAGCTTGGTCATTTGAGTTCTTTTATTCTCTTTGAGAACAGAATACTTTTTTCTTAATGCCAAGTTTCAAGAGCTGATTTTAAAAGTGCTGTTCTTTACCACCTACAGAGATCCAAGGTCTTTTAGAAGTCTTTCCATTTTTTTGCAGATGATATGAAATAGAATACTGGGGACAATTTCACAGCACTGAGTTCTTGTCTGTACCATGTTTTACCTATTGCAACAATGTTGGAGCAGGATCCACACCAGTACCTTAGATTTTGTACCTGTTCTCACAAATTAGCACCTACTCCACTACTTGTGTGGCCTCACCTCCGTAATGAGATCTGAGATTTGTGGAAATGCCAGTAGATGTTCCACCGACGCATCAAAGATCGCTTGGTGTTGAAGTCAGGTCCTGAAGAGCTGAATGCAGTTGCTCTTAATTTCATGTAATTATCACCTCACAAGGCTATTTGAAGATCTCCTGCAAGGGGATTTTAAAGAGAGAGTTTTGCGTGGAAGCCAAAAAAAGACTGTTTGTCAGTATTTTATGTTATATAGATACAATGTCTTTTTAGGTACATGCTGCTACTTCCCTTTTTGCTTGTCCTTTAGTATGTTCAGGTTAAACTTTCATGAGTTGTGCAAGATTTCAACAGCTGATTGTGACTCTGATGGTCCCCTGTTTAGGCTGAGAACACTCAAGAGGCGCTGGCAGAACTGTGTAGCTGTGAGAGTGAACAATAATATTAATCAGTCTCACTTGTCGTTTCCTTCCTGTATTTTTATATCTCCACTTACGCTTTTACAGGGAAAGCCAGTGCTGAAAGACAGGAAGCTGGTCTGAGAGATCAGTACAGTACATTTTGCTTGCTCAGCAATGGATTAACTTAACAAAAACAATTCCTGAAAGATCTTTGCCTAACCTTGTCTTAAAAAGCCTCTAGAGACGGAAACTCTACAGCTTCCACTTGGAAATCTATTCTAGTGCTTTGGTGCTCTTACCGTTAGAAGACCTTTCTAATACCTAATCTATACTGCAGTCTCAATCCTAATTTAATAGGATAGTTCAAAAAAGAAACCAAATGAAAGTCTAGAGAGTCAGTGTTATATCTGAGGGTTCAATAAGTCGGTATCGTATTGTTGCAAAATTAGGCAAGCTCCATCATGAAAGTAGTACAAAATGTAATAAATCTTTTTGCTCCCCTCAGCATTACAACACATCACTTAGAGCGTTTTCCCCAGATCTGGAAACTACATGTCAGATTTATATTTACTGGAAAAAGCCCAAGGAGTAAGCAGATGTTAAGCTAACATGATCTTCATTGAAAGAGCTGGTGGTGTTAGGCTATTGATAAGGAGGACACATCATAACAATCTCCAAATACATAAAAGGCTGCTGCAAAGAAGTATGAAATAGTCCTTTTAAACCCTTGTGTTTTTCTGGGAAAACAATCAATCTCATTTGTTGCTTCCACCCAGTATCTGTGTAGTTTATTATTTCTGTGTAGGTGTATAACCTTGCCCTTTTCGAATTGCATTCTTTTTTTAAAGAATTGTTTCTCCAGTTTGTCAAGACAGCTTTGAATTCTTATGTCCACCAATGTTCTTTGAATTCCTGCCAGGTTAGCACTGTTGGCAAATTTTGTCTGTACATTCTTTATTTCATCGTCCAGGTGAAAGCACTAAATAATACAAGAATCAGGACAAACCCCGTTGAAATGGTGCTTAATTATACAAAGTTTGATTAGTAAAATGAATCCAAGCTTCACTTCGCACGCGGTTCAGAAATTCTTTTAGAACACAATGTACGTCACAAGAAAACCTTACAGTCTCAGCTGATCTGTGTCTTGAAATAACTCTGGGGTGTTCAGTGACAAATGAAAGAGGGAAAGGGCTAAAATGTCCCGCATCCCGTCATGTATAAAGTAACTACTGTGCTAGGGCTTCCAGACACTGTTCATTCTCACCTCAAAATATGTTTTGTATTGACTGTCTTCATTGCTGTGTAAATGCTCCAGGTGATCGCTGCATCCTTTGGGAGTTATGAAGGTGGATGCTCACCTGATGTAACTGAATCATTGCTTCAGCATCTGACTCCTGTGTCCCAGTTGAGCCGGCTAAGTCAGCCTTGGTTTAGCTTTTAATCTTGGGAGTAGTCCCATTGAGTTAGCTGGAACTGCTCAGGTGCTTAAAGTTGAAAACATGGTGAAGTGCTTCGCCAGGCTGTACCTTTGCACTTTATGGCTGTTAAACACTTTGAAGATATTCCTGTTGAAAGAAGATATTATCTTCAAAATTTTCAGCTTTGCGGGGTCATGACTTTCTGAACTTCCGGCATTAGAAAACTCTTTTGTACGTGAAACTCTAGATAGCTTGCAACTCCTACTAACTGCTGTAGCCCTTAGTATAAAAACTCCTTTTCTAGTGGTGCAGAAAAAACCGGGGCCATCTTTGTACTATGAAAAAACTGCATCTTAATTTGCTTCCCTTGTGCTCTTTCAGTCATTGTTGAACCATGTTGTAATTGTCACCAGCATTATCACTTCTTAGCTTAAAACAAGTTCACACCTGTGAGAAGTTTGGAATTTAAAGCACTGTGTCTAAGAGGAATTAAAGTAGATTAATTATAGATACTGGTGAAGATGGATAAAAATCCTTCTGCGTATTGAAACCTGACTCAACTGGACGGTCAGTTGTGGCTTTCAGTCTCGGAGAAAGTCCTTACAGCAGTTTGCTTGTATTTGGCGCTTCCCTGCACTGCATTGTTAAAATAATTAAAAAAAATTAAAAAATCTTATGTATATAAGCAAGTGTTATTTATTGTAGGTGCCATGCACTTTTAATAACGTGCGAGGCAGATAGCACAGCTGCAAGTTAAACATGAGTTGGACTACATGTGAAAAAAAGATCAGTTGATTTAAGTGTGTTTTTTTTGCAGCAGGTCATGTTCACCATCTTGAGTGGCTTAAGCTTTTTCCATTTATAAATCAAATGAAAAATGAAGGCATTGATGAATGCTTGATTCAAGAATTGCATACCAAAATATGGCTGAAAGAAAACATTGTATTTAATTGTAGTTTTTTTGAAACAGTGATAAAAGAATCAGTCAACACGTTAATTGTATATATTAATCATCCTTCATGTATGGTACCTGTTAACGGCAAGCGTCTAATACTGTGTAAAATTGTGGTTTTGAAGTAAGTTGAAGACCAAGGGAAGAAAAACCACCAAGAGGTATTTTACCCATTATATGTGAATGTTATTCCTGTATGCATGGTTGGAACAAATTATTTTTCACCTTTTCAAAACAAACAAAAACCTCCTATAAAATGAAGTGGAAGGTGGAGATCACTAATAATGTTTAATCTCTTGGGTTCTGGTTTGTCTTTGTTATTAATGACATCAGCCCACACAGGGATTCCAGGCAAGGTTTTCAAGTTAAGGTAAAAGGGCGGGGGGAGGAATTGTAATAAAATGTTAGCATAACAATAAGGCAGTCTGGTAGAAACACAAAAGTTGAATGTCAGTCAGTGACACTCATAAATTGCAAGTTAAAAGCACTGGAAGCTTCTCTGGTATCAGGAAAAGAAAGTAATTGGTGTCTGCCATTGTCAGCTGTATTATTTATCTTCAGTATTTTCCCTTTTGTTGCTTGAGATGATCTGTGTAATTTCTTTCTCTCTCAGCCTTGAGAAAGGAGAATAGAAGGAAAGCAAGAAAAGCAAGGGAAGGGAAGCTTTCTCAGAATGATGTGTTTCAACCCTCTCCCTTCCTCCCCTGCCGATGGCGGTATATAATAATATAATAATGTCTTCTAAAAATGAGAGTTGAGATAGAATGCACTCAAAAATGATGCATTATATAAAGTTAGTTTTCAGAATAACATGAGTTTTGAACTGCTTTTTCTCAAAAGTTGCCTTAATCACTATGTGCAGTGTGCTATAGGAAAGAGCTGAGCTAAGGCATGTGCACTCTTGGTCAGTTCATCAAAAACTCTATTTCCAGTATTTTTATTTTCTCTGTTGCTTAAAAGTGCTCTTACATGCACAGAGATCTATAGCTGATATTTTCCTTTTTCTTTTCCTTCCTCTGTCCCTTGATAATTAGATTGGGTTAGGCTATTGCTGGGGTGTAATATTTCTAAATTGCAGAAAGAAGCCTTGGGTACGGCTTTCAGCTACGTTTGCAGGTAGGAAGTGAGGCACATGCCCCCTCCTGGCTGTTGTTTTAAGGCGTGCTAGCCTCAGTGCCTTGGCTAGAAATTGGTTTTGACCATTTCATTGTGACCCGTTTGTACTCTGCTTTTGGAGCTGAAATGGCATCTAGTATTACTGAATTCCATCCAAAAAAGCATTGGGGTGTCCCACAATTGTGCCATTCTAAATGAAATTAGATACAGAAGTCAAGAATGATTGGTATACGTTTAAAGCATGCATTCTGCAGTGTTGTATAATCACAACTGGGCCTAATAGGGATATTGTTGGGTAAAGAAACAGAGTGGGTGGGGGCCTGGTTCTGGAGTTCAGTGACTCTGCAGTCACTGGAGTTACTTATCTTGCTTGAAAATTACTTTTCTCTTGCACCTTTGCAAAATCGTTCAGTTTCTCAAGGGAAGGTGTTTTGTTTCTCGGGAGAACACTGTACCCCAGGTGCTATTGTGGTTGCCATGGCAGTTTGCTAGCAAGCAAGCTCTTCAATACATTACTAGTGGTAAAGAAATGGTGTCTTTTTGATCGCTTTGACAGATGCTCATTTTATAGAATATTCTGCATGGAATGGTTTGATTTTTGGGGTAAAATGTCCTTTTTTTCTGAACTGTCATTACTTTTGAGTAAATTATTTTCGGAGTTAGCATCACTTTTTTATTCAATAAATATATACATCTCCTACCTCCTCTCCCCCAGCCTTCGTCCTTTTTAGAAGCTCATTTGGTAACTGGTATGCAAGTGTGATTGAGCCAAGCTGGCTTCGCTTACATAATCTCACTGAGAAATGAATTTTCAGACATGTGATTATCTTGTTGAGAATACTTGCTTTAATTTTGTTTACAGTCTGTCTTTTTTCCCTTGTTAAGTTCTGGGATGTAAAGCAGAACAACAGCCTGCGTGCACATGTGCTTTGTGTGTGTGTGGGGAGAGGGTGGGTAGGAGGACAAGTGAGCTATTTGCCCTTTAATAAGTGAGTCTGTTTTTTTTCTTTTTATCTTCTGAGCTGCCTGGAAAAAAAAAAGTTTTTGTTCTTTTTTTGTGATTTTTTTTTTTAAAGCATTTTCTTCAGACGAGAGTCTTGGTTAGTATTGTGTCTTAATAAACAAAGAATAAGATGTGGGGATTTCTTTTGAAAATGAAGATACTGGTATTCTTCACACCTAAGCATCTAAGGTAATGGAATTAAAATGAAAGGACTTAAGGCTAAACCATACCTTTTTGGTACCTTTGGTACATGTCTGAACAAGAAGTGCTGCTTAAACTGAATAGCTAAGGATTATCATGGAAGGTGGTGTGGCCCAGGAACCTCTCTCTCCCTGAGACCTTGTTCCTGTGTTGCAGGGTTTTGCAAGCAGCAGGGACGTGGTGACACACCTGCAGCAAATTGTGAGGGTTATACTGGCTCATATGTGGAAAGCTTGGGAAAGTGGGATATTGTCGCTGCACATTCTCCACATTGCTAGTCCATCTGCTCTAGGTGGGAAGGTGTTGGCATCTACTGCAGAAGTGGATTTATTATGACATATAGCATAAGTTGAAGTCACAGTCAAGCCTTTAAGCAAGGTTTGATTTAGCTGCTCGCAATTTTTTATGAAGGCTCTAGTGAAACTTATTCAGAAGGTTATTCTAATCCTGTTCCGCAATATGAAAATAAAAGTGTAATTTAAAACAAATGACTTGCCAGACATTGAATGCCTAGTGAGCTTGTGCTAGTCCCTAGCGTAGAGGGTCATCGAATCAAATATTGTGGCTGAATTTTTGAAGTGCTTGGATAATTTTATGACCAATAGTAGCATTTGTAGTTATGAAAGGTAAGATAAAGATCATCAGCTCTCATGCTTCAAGGCGTAAGGTAATCACTGCAGTGTTACAAGAGGGATATTTCCCCGCTGAGCAGCATTACACAGTTGGTTATGTACATTATGAGGTGTGTTCTTTCCTTTGATCTAAACCATTAGCCAGAGAGGTGACACTTGATGGGTGAACAGGTTACTAAGACAAATCTCGTATTAGCCATAGAGGTGGGTGTATGTTTCTATGTGAAAGGGTTTTGTTGCATCGCATAATCCAAGCTGTTGCTTACAGGAATATTGATTCACTAAAAATCATATAAAGGTGAGGGGTTCCCACTTTAGGCTCAGTAACTCTTCAGCTGCTGTGAGATGCTTATTGTTACTGTGTGTGTATGAATGATTGTTTGTTGTTTGCTTAGTTGGTGCTCTCTCCTGGCTTGCTCCCACTTGGAGCCGGCTTGAGACCACAGTCTGCAGGTGTGCATTTTTTGATTTCACAGTAGTTGGCAGGCAGACACTTGTGCTCAAGAGTAAAAGCTAGATCCTGGCTCTGTATGTGGTCAGTGACAGGGTTGTCAGGCACTGCTGGGTCCTGTCCAAGGTCTTCTGTGCCCTGATGGATTAGACCTAACTTCCATGTGGCTATTTAATAGTTTTGCTTTCTGTCCGTATTTAGAGCTAGCCACAAATTAAAACCTGAGCATAGTAAGCTTATATATAATAAAAATAAAATATAATTAGAGATATTTTCAGTCTTTGTTTAACTATAGGCTGAAAGGGCCAAGGTTTCCTTGCTTCTTTTCATGAAGGTTATTTTTCCGTTCTTGTAATCCCATTAGAAACCCTTTTCTGGACACATTTATGGGTTTTGTTTTGAAAACAGGTGATCAGGAATCTCCACACTATTTCATATGAGATCTGACTGGTCCTTCTCTGAGTTGACTGAAAATGTCTTACATATCCCAGAAATATATTAGACCCGTTTTCAGCTGCAACATGTTTGTACCTCATAATCATTCTGTCAACCAGCTTTCTTCTCCTCCATTTCTTACAGCTGGTGAACTTCCAGTTTAAAGTAGAAATCCTTGTCCTGATGTTGCACTTCTTGCTTTTAAATTTCATCCCACTCAGTTTTCTAGCTCACAAGGTCATCTCGTTCTTCCTGTGTGATGATCTTGTCCTCTTCCGTGCTGATGGCTGTGTCATCTTTGTGTTTCATAATCTAGTCCTTGAACCAAGGTTACTCGTGATTATATTAAGCAGGATCAATCCCAAGAGTGGTTCCAGAGAAATACTGTTAATAACATTTCTCCATCTTGAGAACAGCTTTTTTCAGTATAGACTTTTGTAGCGCCTCCCATAGACAGTTTTCTAACCATATTATGGTGTATTCTTATGTTATTCCTCATCGTCTGCCTTTTAAATAATAATTTTTTGTAGGACACTATCAGGTACTCAATTTGAATTTAGATGTATTAGTTGCACTATATTGCCCTTGTCTAAGTAGTCAGCTGTCTTACTAAGAAAATGCATTACTTTTCTCAGGTGATCTACTGATAATGAGAATATATTTCTTTTTGTCCCACTTTCAGTCCACCTCCATGCCCTTGGTTACTGCCTCTTCCGAAGTCTGCTGTATTCAGTGTCAAAATCAAATGAATATGTGTTTATCACTTGTCCTTTCTTGGAATGCAGGTCTTATGTTTAGTATTCTCCAGTGTTATTTTTGCTTTAGCAATGGTGATCTGGGATGCACAAAGAACAAAGTTTTCAAGTAAAGGCTTGTGAAACTAACTGATATAACGGGAAAACTTTAGTTCCTGTTAGCTGATAGGATTCATTAAAAAAATCTTCTGCTGAATTTGTATTTTCATCTTCTGGTTCTTTCAGTATGCTGGAAATGCTCCTGTCTATGTGTCACTATTCTTGTGAGAAAATGGAACATTTGCCCAGGTTTGGGGCTACACAGAGCTAGCTTTTCATTGATTCTATATCAGAAGAAGAGAATCCATAATTAGTCGTTCTCTTTATTTTACGACATTTTTGAGACCCCACCTGTAGTACTGTGTTCAGCTCTGAGGCCCCCAGTGTAAGAGAAGGACGTGGACCTGTTGGAGCGATTCTAGAGGAAGGCCATGAAGGTGGTCAGAGGCTGGAGCCCCTCTCCTGTGAGGACAGGCTGAGAGAGTTGGGGTTGTTCAGCCCGGAGAAGAGAAGGCTCCGGGGAGACCTTACAGCAGCCTGCCAATATTTAAAGGGGGCTTATCAGAAAGATGAGGACAGGCTTTTTAGGAGGGCCTGTAGCGATAGGACAAGAGGCAATGGCTTTAAACTGAAAGAGAGTAGAATTAGGTCAGATATAAGGAAGAAATTCTTTACTGTGAGGGTGGTGAGACACTGGCACAGGTTGCCCAGAGGAGCTGTGGATGCCCCATCCCTGGCAGTGTTCAGGGCCAGGTTGGATGAGGCTTGGAGCAACCTGGTCTAGTGGAGGGTGTCCCTGCCCCTGGTGTGGGGGTTGGGACGTGATGATCTTTAAGGTCCCTTCCAACCCAAACCATTCTATGATTCTATTATTATGAATTTTAAAAGTTTCAACATTCAGAAAAACCTCTTTGTTTGAACCACCTGTAGTTTTAAAGGAAAACATTATTTGGATAGTAGGCATAATTTTTACTACTAAACCACATAATTAAAAATGAGATAACAGGTAAAGTGAGAACAAATGGTATACAGGCTTATTTGTTGCACTGTTATAAGCAGAAATTTTTTTTCTGTATAGTTATTATAACTAGTGAAATAATTTGATTGTGGATACAATTCAATCACTTCTGTTGGAAAACATATTTCTAAATGAAATCCATAAGGAAGTAAGTGTTGAAGAGAAATGCCTGGTTGCAGAAATTGCCCTACTCAAGGGAAATTAAACAGTCACATTTTAGGCATTAGATTTGTAGAATGTCTTACATTTTTAAGCAATGCTCGTATCTGTAGATTGGACTAGAAAGAGAGGAATATATGGGCAAGATTATCTTTGCAGAGTTCAGGTTGAAGGGAAGTAAGGGACAATTCAAAATTCATAAAAGATTGTCGTCAAGAGAAATCATTGTCAAAATTACTAAAAATACCTACTGATTTAGCAAACAATGTAATGCGCAAGATAGGGGGACCAGAGAGACTAGAATGCTGGGGGATTCTGTGGGCTAAAAAAAAAAAAAAAAAAAAAAATAAAATAAAATCTGCTGTTGGGCGCGGAATAATAATGAAAAGGTGACCTGAATAATGTGT
>JAVJGI010000002.1:21974355-22001167 GCA_035590275.1 Ibycter americanus
TTGTTTGGGATAAAAAAAAAAAAAAAAAAAAAAAAAAAAAATCTGCTGTTGGGAGAGGAATAATAATGAAAAGGTGACCTGAATAATGTGTGCTTTTAAAAGGTTCTAATCTGGTGTCACAAGAAGCCCAAACTCCCAGTTCTTCTAGTAACGGTGGTTACAAAATTTTTTGAGTATTTGAATCACTTTTGTTTACTTGTATGAAACCCATTCTGGCTCCTTAGACTTGCATAGGCATTACCTTTTCTGATACCTATTTCAGAGATATTACCTGAAGTTATTACTCTTACAGTTACTCTACAGAATCAGTAGCAAGTGTTTCAGCTGTTTATAGAGTAATTAACAAGTATCAAGATGTTAAGAAATGTGTAGAAATCAGATGAAAAGTTGCAGATGTTTGTGGAGTGTTGTAAAAGAACAACAAAAAAATTCCCAAGAGAGTAAACTTACCACCCCAAACAGGAAGGCCACTTGATATTGCCTCTATTTATGCTTCTCCAAACTGTGGTTTGGACGGTCTGCTGGTGGGAGAGACCCTTGTTCAAACCTCTTCACATCCTCTTCTGTGTGTGGCACTTGTTCCCTTGCAAGGCTTGAAAGGTGTTATTTCAGAAATGTCACGCTCTCCAAAAGGTATTTTATTTGTATTACTGAGCTCTGCTTTATTAATTTGTTCTAAATTCATGAATGCTTTCTGGTAAGCTGAAACTGTATTTTTGACATGTGACCCATTTACTAAAAGTCAAAATAAGTCATTCATCTCTGCTAAGTACCTCCCAACCCCCCGATAAATAATTTATAGTACTGGACTTTGCTTTTTTTGATTTGTGAGAGAGTAATTTGGGTTCTGTGAACCCTATGTTCCTCAAAAGCTGCCTATTCTGCATTCCCCATACAGACAGCCGATATTTATCCCCTGCTTGTTTTTGTACCAAATTTGTCTGCTTCCATTCCTCAGGGAGAAACACCAGGTTGTGCCTGCGGTCTTTGGAAAGCTCTCTAAAATATTTAGGAGTCTGAAAATGACTAGAAATCTCTCTGTTCTGAACAGTGCAAACTGGGGATATCAGGTTGGTAGGGAATAAATGTAATACTTTTTCATTGTGCCTGTATTTAGTCTGTACACTTTTTTTTTTTTTTAAAACGGGTACTTTTGGCATAACTTAGCTGGTAAGGAGAAATAGGCCTAGTGTAATGATCATTCACACTTACTTGCCACAGCTGTAATAACACATGCTACAGTATACTGTGAACCTTACAACCCCTGAAAAGAAGCTATGGAAATACACAGTTGGAGAAATAAAGTGAGATATTGCTACTGCCTTGCAGTAAGCGTCACTGTAATATGTGAATAGTGGCATTTATTTCGAAAAATTGCATCCTGATGAAGATCCAAGAGTAAATCTGCATTTTAAACACAAACAGCTATCATCTCAAAATTTTGAGAACTTGCCAGCTGTGAAGAAGAAAAATCCCTGCCCCCTCACCTGCCTTTGCCCACTGAGAAGAAGCAATAATGGCAATGAATGAGTGTGAAGAACTGGACAACGTTGAATTTTTTAGTCTTCACCTCCTTTTTTTATAAAATGAGCGGTTTTTTTTCTTTCAGAGTCTTAAGGGGATAATGGCATCTGAACACTGAGGCAAATACATTTTACCAAAGCACTCTTCATTGCACGTGAAATAGTTTCATAGTGTAAAAACCACTTGTTGATGTGCTTTCAGAAGTTGTCACTTCCTCTGAGAGATTGGAGGTAGCGTATCTCATTGAGCTCTAGGTTTGAGACGGAGGGACAATGACAGATGGATTTTAAAATCTGCTTTTGCAATCCATGTTGATAGGCTAGACTGTTGTCAGAAATCAGGGAAGACTTACAAACTGATTTCTGAAGTGATATGATCATGTGTAGGTTACCTTTTCTTTCTGTCAGATTTGGAAGGAGTTAGCCTTACTTTCTCCTGAATTGTGTGAGTCACCATGTTGACTTGGGCTGTTCCTGGTGGTTTGTTTCCAAAGGAATCCAATGGGCCACAGCTTCTTGCCATTTGACCCCAGTACTCTTCAATGTTGGGAAAATAAGGATGTGGCTGATGAGGTGAGGAATGAGAAAGGGCCGATATGGCCACATTCCTCCTCTCCCTTCAGGCTGAACTGAACATCACAGCCAGATTCTGCTGGTGAAACCCACTGAGTTTGGATCCAGCCCATCATCACACTGGTAGTGTAAGTGCCCTGACAAATCCAAATCCAGGAGGGCCTCTGCTGTGTGAATTATAGAATTCCTTTGCCCAAAAGCTTTTGTTACAGTTTGCAAGGCTGAAATGTGTTGAAGTGGCATGTGATCCTGTGTCTCTGCACTGTGGTGATCGACCTAGGAGGCGCTGGCAGTCAAATTGACAGCTCATTTGTTGTGGGAATGTGGTTGTTGACTCCTGTGGGTTTGTTATTATCGCTACTCATAGCAGAGAACCAAATAATCTTTGAACTGTGTAATTTTTCTCTCTAACGATGCAATGAGATGATTTTATGTTTAATAGTATAACTGAGACATCAACCCCCAGACTGTGGACATCATGACTTTCCTTTTTCTGTATAATACACTGTAGAGGGTAGCTGTCCAGGCACAATGCCGTCCTGACATCTGTAGTCGGATGGGTAGTCTAGTCAACTGGATGGAAGATGCCAGGCTGGAGAATTCAGCTAATTCAGAAGTCTAGCAGTCAGAGAGACTATAGTTTTAAGCCATAATACATGTTTCTTTGTATTGTACATCAGCTTGCATCAGTAGCTATTGTCAAACCGATTCCTTTATGCCTTCAAGGTGACTAGGTCTTTTGGGTTGGTTGTAAGACATCAGCTATCAGTATTTATTTACACGGACACTAGATAAAATGGCAGGTTAAAGTAAGATTGATAAATTGCAACACTGCAGAAATATAAACCGGTGAGATTTGTACTCAGAAATAGGAACAGTTTTCCCATCAGAGAAAACAGCGAGAGAACTAAAAGAAAAAAAGAAAACCAACCAAAAAACACAGGAGCAGCGATTGAGAGATGCTGGGAATAGAGGAATAATTTATGTTTTCAAGGTAATAGTAAGTTGGCTATACCTAAGGGAAATTTGGTTAGAAATATGATTCACTTTGGTCATTTCAGAAACAAGCTGTTCATCTGTCAATAGAATTATTATTCAAATATTTTATTATTATTCTATCAACAACATGGCTAGTCAGACATTTTAAGATGTGATACTGTAACAAATTAATTTACTGACATAGAGCCAAATACGAATTTTAGCTTATATGTAATAATACCCTAGCTGCACTTTTAGTATTTACTAGCCAAGTCTTAAATAAAAACTTCCTGTGACTGAATGAAGATGGACACTTTTGAGTTTTTACCTGCTTTGTGTTAGTGCTTATCTTTTGTTACTGATTCCTCAATAAATTGCAGTATGTGATGTCCTTTTAATTATGCCTGTGCTTAGGATGCCCAGATAGAGACGTCAAGGTTTTAAAGTGTAAAAGGATGCCTTTATTTAAGATGAACACACAGCATGCACAGGGAACATAGCTCCTCCTGCATCCGCCTGGGGGAATATAGGATTGTTTTAATTCATATGTATATGTGTATGTACACCATTTTTTAAAATAGTACAGATGCCCGCTATTTGGTTTTTTTATCAACTGAAGATGCGGCATGCAGACATTCTAGTGAGCCTCATGAGCTGAGTCTTGTCCTTCAGCCAAAGAGAACATCCTTTACCCATCATCCTTGGTATGATGTGTCTTCCTGGTATTTTAAGTAATAGCAGATTTATGGGGGATTTATCAGAGTCCAAGAATCTGATACCTAGTTGGAAAATAGCAAGAAGATTTGCTGAACCTAGAGTCAGTGCAAGTTAAGTGCTATGTAAGTGTATTTATAAGAGATTCCTATCAGTCTTGTTTTGGTTAGGTTAGGTTTTTATTCCACTGTGTAAACCTCAAAATAATTTCACTCTTCCTGTATAATTTTTTTTCCTTCATGCTTTTTCTAAAACTGTTTTAACAGAATCTGGTTCTGGGAAAATTTTCCAAGGTCAAAGCAGCATATGATTTTACCCTTCCAAAATCGTTGTGAAGATTCAGAAGCAGGGTTCAGAGCATGTGACACATTGAGGCAAATGGCATGTGCAGTTAGATAATTTAAAATTAATAAATAGGAAGCTACTCAGAAAGGACTGTAAAAATGATGAAGGGGTTGTAGGAACTGATTTATGAGGCAAGACCAGAAGTTAGATATGTATAGCTTGGTTGAAGGGATAGAATGAACATAACTGTCTTCAAATATGTGCATGAACAGTCAGAGAGCAGCTTTTTGTGAATTCAGGATTGTGGTCTAGACAAAAGATGTATTTTAGGGCTGCCAAGATAGTGAGAAGGTCGGACTAAGGAACGAAGTTGTTAAGATTTCTGAAAAACTCTAGGGTAAATAGAAACTGATTGGTAAGGAGAAATTTTTATATGTATATTCATCTTTGTTAGACCGTAGGATTGATCAGTCTATTGTGTCAATAGATCATTTATTTATATTTGGGTTTGTGAATGCGCTACAGGGGGATGACAAGCTGTTCTTTATTGGAAGAAGGTGGATGACTTAAAAAAAAACCTCTGTGGTTTTTTATCTTGAATATCGACGTTTTGTGAGAAAGCAGCATGTGCTCTGTGTACAAACCTTGTTATTGTGCACAACTAATTTTTCCTTGACATTTATTATACTCAGAAATACAGATGCAGTCTAGATAGCATAGTCACACCTTTCCTTTGATTTAATAGAATGTCAAGTGGATTGCCTCAGAAAGGCTGGCAGTTATGTTAAATGATGGGTTTATGACTCAATAGGGTTTCAGTACATCACTCACCTTAATGAAAAACAATACCTAACTAATTAAAATTGCACCTATCAGCTGTTAAAATTACTGTTATTAGCGTCATTCTTACATGACTTAAGTAGAGTGGAAACTTGAAAAATCTTGATTTTGCCTTTTCATCTTAAATGGGTCTCTGATTCTTCATTCTTTAGTACTTAAGAGATACCAAACATGGTGATGTAACTGCTTGATTACTTTTTCACAGGCTAAAGGAAATAAAATTCTTAGTTTAAAATGGTAAGTAAATGAAGAGGGTTTGACCCTGGCTAGCTGCCAGGTGCCCACAAGCTGCTCTATCACTCCCCCTCCTCAACAAGGTAGGAGGAGACATTACAGTGAAAAGCTTGTGCGTTGAGATAAGGGCAGGGAGATCATTCCCAGTTACCACTGTGGGCAAAACAGACTCAACTTGAGGATATTTACTTAATTTATTGCCAATCAAATAAGAGTAGGATAGTGAGAGCTAAGAACAAATCTAACACCTTCCCCTCATCCCTCCCTTCTTCCAGAGCTTAACTTCACTCATGATTTCCTCTACCTCCTCCGGCTGAGCAGCGCAGGGGGATGTGGAATGGGAGTTATGGTTAGTTCATCAAGCATTGTCCCTGCTGCTCCTTCCTCCTCGCACTCTTCCTGTGCTCCAGCACTGGGTCCCTCCCACAGGAGACAGTCCTTCATGAACTTCTCCAGCATGAGTCCTTCCCCTGGCTGCAGCCCCTCACACACTGCGTCAGCGTGGGTCCCTCTCAGGGGGTGCCATCCTTCAGGAACAGACTGCCCCAGTGCGTGTCCCCCATAGGTCCTGCCAGAAGACCTGCCCCAACATGGTGGGCACACGTCTTGCCAGGAGCCTGCTCCAGCCGGGCTGTCCAGGGGGTTGCAGCCCCCTTTGGACACCCCCTGCCCGGGAGTGGGGCCCTCCCCGGGCTGCAGGTGGGGGTCTGCCCCCCCGATAACCTCCGTGGGCTGGGGGCACAGCCTGCCCCGCTGGGGGCTTCCCATGGGCTGCCGGGGAACCTCTGCTGTGGTGCCTGGAGCCCCTCCTGCTCCTGCTGCACTGACCTGGGGGGCTGCAGGGTTGTTGCTCTCACACAGTCTCAGTCCTACCTCCCAGCTGCTGTTGCACAGCATTGTTTACCCTTTCTTAAATACGCTATCCCAGAGGCGCTACCAGTGTTGCTGGTGGGCTTGGCCTTGGCCAGCGATGGGTCTGTCTTGGAGCCGGCTGGTATCGGCTCTGTCAGACAGGGGGGCAGCTTCTGGCATCTTCTTAGAGAAGCCACCCCTGTAGCCCCCCCTGCTACCAAAACGTTGGCACGGAATCCCAACATATTAAAATAAGAGAGTTACTATTTTGCTTTTAAATAAGACTTCATCTTTGTTGATTCATCTCCCTCTGCAGTGTGCAAAGAAGTATATGCACGCATGCGTACGTATACACACACTATTCAGTAGGTTGGTTCAAAGCCCGTTGAGCTCATAGTGTTTTTCTCTTAACTTTCACAAGGATCACTTCAACCAGATGGATGCTTCTACTACTGACCTGCTGTACAGCCCTGTATTTCACAGCGAATTTTGCTGGGTTTTGAAAGAACTGCTTATAGTTGGTAAAAGCCTGTCTTGGTCATGCTAGAACTGGGACTTACTGCTGATAATACCCTCTGAAACGTACATAATGGTTTTGGTAATAAAATAGGAATTCAGTTTTACAAATAACAATGTAATGCCTCTGTTCCTGACCTCCACTCCCAAAGGTCAGGGTGCTGTGCACTGCAAATTAAAATCCTGTGTCTGGAAGAGTCTCCAAAAGCTTGCTTGCAGTAAGGCTCATTGCAGGAGGACATGTGCCTATTCAAGATGTTCCATTAAAACATTGACCAAACAAGACATGCTCGCAGTTAGCTTTCATAGCCTGAGAGGACTGAGCCAGCATTTCTCTACTCCTTCCTTGCTTTGTGCTTTGACCACTGGTCTTGGTGGAACTTGAGACAATCTGTGTGAATGAATTCCTCAATAGCTGATACTGATAAAGAAAATGTGAGTAAAGACGACACTGACTCACTTTCATGATAGTGGATATAGTAATTTGGATGCAGAATTGCTAGAAATGGAATAGTAAGGACCTGAGTGTCCCAGTTTAATTTTTTTTTTGACTACAGCTAAACTTTGACTGTGTTATCAAAGGGGAGAGCATTAAATCGCCAGTTCGATTTCCTAGCCAAAAGCAAAGCAATTAAAATAAAATTTCACACTAAGTGTTGAGGCAGCAGTTAGGGTTGCAGGTAAGGAATATTTTTATGATCATCTGCTGGATTCTCCCCCCACCCCCTTATACTGTTCCTTTTGTTTAGCTCACCTCAGGTTATGCCTAAGGAATGCAATATTGTTGCAGTCTCCAAACCAAAAATGCCTCTTTCAGTAACTAGGGCTATAAATCACATCTGATTACCATATTTGCTTGGATGAGAAATGCATCTTGCACTTTTCAGTTATGTCAATTAAGGTTAGTTTTATAGGAAAAAATATTTATAATATCTAAAATTAGGCAGTTTTCTACTGCTGATGTTTGCTTTTTTATTTATTTTTACATGATAGATTAAATCTAAAAAGGCACAAACAATAAGACTATATTGTGTAGCAAGGATGTAGAACAGAAGGGTGTTTAGCGTGACTTAGAGGGATACTAGGAAAGGAACTGTTTCACAGTGATCTGTAATTTTCTTATCTGAATAAGGTATTTGTCTCTAATGCTCTGTGGAACCTGATTAACAGGGAATAGTCTGGACCCATAAAAATAAAATCAGTAAAGCCTCTATCATGTGAAACCACCTGGTTTGGCTTGTGTGGCATTGCAGAAGCATAGTTGCCAACTTAACAATGGTGATGAGCCTGCCACTTTAAGTTCAGTGTTTCCACAAGGATTTTTCAGCTGAGTTGGATAGAGGAACAAGATGTGATGGAAACAGATGAATAATGAATGGTCAAAAAGATGTTATGAGAGAACGTTTTGGAAAACGCAAATAGTGTTGTGAAGGCCATAAAAAGAGAAGATGGGCACAGTGAGTGTTTACCAACATGGGACAATATTTTTCCATTACCTGTGTGCTGCTTTGCACTGCACAAATGCTCACTGAGTGAACAAATTACTTCAGTGTGAAAATGGAGTATTAATTTTGTATGATTTTTTGCTACTAATGTATTACATGTTTCATTTATTATAAGAGTATCTATATTAAAAGTCATTATAAAATGCAAGACAAGTAGTTTTTGAGGGATTATATGTTTCTTCAGACACGGTAAGGATCCTTACCCCCAAACCATACAGTTTTCATCAGCATTTAATTTTTCAGAGAGATACAATGTCCTTCAAAATGCCACTGTAAAAGGTTGCAGTGGGCACAGGGATTCTAGATCAATTATATGGGTAGCCTTCTGCAATTTATCATTTGAAGATAGCATCTGTGTGGTTTTGAAAGAGTAAGCCAGTCAATATTGCAGAACATAGAGGGAAGCAAACTGGGTAAGAGTGTCAGGGATAAAAATAGAAGAGTAAAGCAAAAATTGTGGACGACAGTGTAAAACAAGTGCTGATGGAACCAGGTGTTTAATGTAATTGCTGTCAGTATAGTGGCATGAAGAAAGAAGTGTTCATTTTGATACAGTAATCCATTGTTCACCCTTAGCCATTAGTAAAATCAGACAGAAGGGATTGAAAAGGTAAGGTATTAGCTGAATGAAAATGGATATAGTTATTTCAACATATCATATTGCTTGGCTAATGTAGGTGAATGGAAGATTAGAGAAAAACAATGCTCCCCTCACCTCTTCCCTTCCCCTCTTCCCCCCATATAAGCATCCACTGGTATCTCTAAGGATGTTTAGAGAGATTAAAAAATCATGATACATAAGGAGGTGAATCTCTTACAGAAACCTGACATTCTTTTTCCAACAGCGGTATTTATTTTGTCAGTGCTTACTGAGATCCAAAAGGAGTTTTCTTTCATAAGTGAAATCAAAGCCAAAGCAAGCAGGGCTTTGGGAGTACTTTTATGTAATCAGTAAACTAGAGGCAATCTTTCTGGGGAACAGAGCTATTTTTGTAAGAATGAGGTGATTATATTGCTTTGTTTTCTAATGGGCTGTAATATATTTGGGAGCAGTAGTAGCATAACCTTTTATTTGTTGTAGACTTGTGTAATGGCAACTCTTACAGCCAAGCGTGAAGTAGTTAGATTTAGAATGAATTCTTGTGCATTAATAGCCTTTGAAGAAGAAAAATGGGTGAAAGTGGTACGAAATACTAAGGGAGAGTAGTCCAGTTAGATTTATTATATGTAACTTCCTACTCCTGTCCCTGTAGTAATTTGTTGAGGTTTCTGTCATGGGTTCTAGCCAGGAGAAAGCGGTTAACTCCCTCTCTGTCCCAGATAAGCAAATTGTATTGCACTGATGAGCAGCATTTATGTAACGGGATAGACTTCACAGTTACCCACATTTTTGTTGATCTGTATGGATTCATTGGAGGAGCATCGTGTGCAGATCAGACCCTTGTCATCATACTTGGGGTTTTAGCAAGGGAGTAATGGAGAACAGTGTCAAATTGCTGATTCCAAACTTTAAAGCTTGCAATTGCCTGGAGATGTGCTATGCTGACAGACTGTGACAGTATAGCTCACAATTTATGGTTTGGCTTATCAAATCATCTTTGGTGGCAAGAATTTGTCCCACATATGCCTTGTGATGAGCCTCATTTTTTCACCATCTTCTCAACAGCTGGGAGTTTCCCAAAACATCTCCTGCTTTAGGGAAGGGTATGTAAGATGACTAGGGTGGTATGTCATCATTTTTTCAGTCTGTTTCCTGCTGCAGGATGGAAAGAGCCAGTGGCTTTTCATGTTTTGTGTACTGTTTCATTTGTGATGAATTGCCAAACATGGTTACTGTGGTCAAGTTAAGTTAATTTTCTTTATTGGGATACATGTCGCTAGACCCTTGCAAGCATTTACTACATTTACAAGGATGAACCTTGGTTACCCCAACATTTTACTTATGGCATCTGTAGGAATTTTTATTTATTCCAGAATTCACATGCTTGAAGAAGACTTGTATTCTGAGAAAGGTAGCATGTACAAATATGATGATTTCCTAACTTTGAATAAGTATGGGTGATGGCTGAATGAATTTATTATGTGAACTGCTGAACATACCATCTCTAAAAAATGAATAAAAAAGAACAGCAAACAGTTATTGAGCTGTTTTTAAGACAAAAGTAATATGAAAGAACAAGCTAATGCCATCATGGGACTTACAGCTACATGGGCTTATTTCTAATTTCACATTTTTATGAGAGAAGATTTCAAAATGCATCATATTTGAATTGCATTCTTTTTCTGAGTTTATCTTTTATCTTTCTCTGATTTTATCTCTTGCCTATTGCAGTGTCCTTGGCAATATTGCCAAGAATATTACTCTGACTGTAGACAGAGATAGCACAGATTCCTGCTGGCATTCATTATGTAGTGCTGTTCCTGAGGGATGCAGCAATAGTCCTGTAACCCATGAAATCAACCAAAGAGTGGACAACTACTCCTGTTCTAGGCTTGCTCTTGCAAAGTTCTGAGAGTCAACAACTCCTGTAGGGCCAGCACCAGCTTATTTGGGATTAACTCCATTTTAGTTGAAGTGGTCTCATTATAATCAGCAGCAGTCACGTCTTACTCTTTACTGTTCAGAGGGCTTAATACAGATCAAGAGGATATAAAAGTGGGTTTTTTTTCTGATAAGACACCAGGTCACGTCCCTGAAATCCAGAATTCTGTCTTGAAGTAGCTGTTCTTATTCGTGAGTACGTTAAAATACCTGGGGGTGACGAAGATCGTCTCTGCCATAACATCCAAGAGAGGATGTAATGAACGTTCCTCAGAATCCACAAATCCCTTATAGCAGAGTATCCTCAAAGACTTTGATCTGCTTTGACTGAGTCCAAGAGGCCAGAGAGTAGCTGGAGAGCAGGGGTGGTGGCACTGATTTGGGTAAAAGTTCTGAATCCTGCTGGCCAGACAGACTCCAAAACTGAGAAGTAGCTTGCTCATTACATAGCCTCTCATAAGCCACTTAGTGGAAGAGCAAATTAAGCAGCATCTGTAAAGAAAAGTCTTTATACCCACTCAGGCACGCAGCTTAGTAGCCTGTTCTACTGCCGTGCATTTTAAATACAAGTATCAGTATATTTTCAAAGAATAATTAGAAAGAAAAAATTAAAAGGCTTGAATAATCCTGGATAAAACAATCTTTCTTAACTTCAGTAAAGTTCTAAACATCATAGAGGCTGCTATTATACAAGAAGAAACGACTTGTTTTTGCTAGTTGCTTTGGCATGTTTGAGCAAATGACTGAGCTGCTGCTGTTAGCCAAAACCTGTTCCCCCAAATGTTTCATTCTGCTTTTTGTGATTATTTTTAATCTGTGTTCTCTAAGCTACATTATCACATGTGAATTCTGGCTGCGTATTTTTTAAAATAACTTATTTGCAACTGTCAGAGATACCTTATGAATAAGTTATCAACCATCCCTAAGAGCTGTAGCTGCAAACATTAAAAAAAAGTAATATTTATAAGTCTGTGAACATTTTCTATTAATGTATTTATCAAATGAACGCAGTCATACACTTAGGGTTAAAAAACCAGCTCTGTTAAAAACACCACCATGTTACTTGCATTTTCTTTAATGCGAACACATCACTGGCAGCTTTCTAACTGATTTAAATGATCTTTTACAAAAAGTTCAATTTAAATGAACTGGTTTTATCCTAAGAGATCTCAAGGCTTTTGAGGACCGTCCGCCCAAACCAACCACACAGACATTAAATAATGCATCGTAAACTGCCAGTGTAATGATGGAAAGCACAAGGGAGAGTGGAACTGCAAATTTTTGGTTTTGCTTAGAGAGGAGCAGAATTTAGTAGAATAATAAAAGGAAAATCTTCTCACTTAGAGTGACAACAGAAACTCTGGACAGCAAGCTTTAAAGAGTCTGGTGCTTTCTTTCGTGATAGGATTGTGATTTTTAGGGGAATGATGACCAAAATGGCTGTAGCTGAAATATCCTGGCTCTGAAGAGTTGGTCACGTCATTGGAGACTCAGGTTATGAAAAGCTCTATTTTTTTAGTTTAAATTTTTTAAGGCAAGTATTTGTAACCTAAAGTAAAGAGAGTAATGATTTGTGTATTATTGTAAGGATTAACAAGTATGAAGGACTGGAGCTCATCTTGTACCTAGGCAGTATTTTAATGTCTAAGGCTGAATTTCACCAGATCGGATTTCAGGAAGCAACCACTTTTCTGGATGACTGCTAGGTGGACTGTCTCCTAACGTAGCTGAGAAACAGGTAGCAAAGGAGTGCTGATATTGTGATCTGTGGTCAAGAGTGACCAGTTGCTTTCTTGAGTGTGACTGGTAAAAGAATTTAAGCTTGACAGTATTGAAATAAAGAGGAGGCAGGTAACTTCACTTGAAATTTCGTTTTTGTCCTTCTCAGGAATGTTACGTTAGTCTGAGGCTGGTCTGCACTGGAAAGTATGACTGTTCAAGTGTGATTTGCCTGTGAGTGTGTTTTTAAATATTTATTTATTTGTTTGTTTGTTTAACCTGATAGTTATACAGTTGTCATCCCTAGAGGGGCAGTTAAATTGACAGAAAGTAGATTTGGAATATTGATACCCTTGTCCTGACCATAAAGCAGGTGTATCAATATAAAGCACTTTTACGCTGTGCCCAAAGGAAGAGGCTGCACCATTTTAATGATGCTCTAAAAGTCAGTGATAGTACTTCCTGATGTGATTATATTGATAGTTATTTTATTGCTTATGGATTCCCAGGTGATGCTACAGCAACCCTAAGTTATGAAGGCATTTTTAGCTAGTTAGTTACTTAACAACATTAGGGTGATGTTTCTCAGCCTTACTGAAAGGGAAATTCTCGGTTGGCTTATCTGCTTTTGTTTTGGGTTGTTTCCCTGCCTCTGACTGGGTAGGGAGCAGCTCTGTCCCTCAAAGTTGGAGGAGTGGCAAGGGTTGCCTGTGTTGGCACTACTGCCTTGGAGGACATGAATTGCTATCAAGGAGGCCAAGCTGGTAAACAGTTTTAAGGCTAGCCTAAATATTTGCAGCCAATAATTAGTCTTTTCTTACTCAGGCAACTGGGGGAAGCTGAGCTGCTGCCAGCTCACAGGGAACTGCTGACTCCTGCTGTCTGATGCTTTATGGCTCCCTGAGGGTTGTATTGCACAATTTGAGAAACCAACCCTGTGCTAAAGGTAAAAAACAGGGCTAGGGTATGTTAGGCATATGAGAAAGAAGACAGGCAGTGGGAGGGTAAAAAAAATAAAAGAAAGAAAAAAGAAAAAGTGAAGCAGAGCTGGAGTCAAGTGAGTCTGGCAATAGAAAGGAGATAAGAGCAGGAAAGGACAGTATCAAGGAGAATTTGGAGGAAAAAAGTAAATATAATGAACAAGGAGCTGCTATGTCAGTGGAGTGAAAATAGCATGTTCATTTTGGCATGAGTGAAATTTTAAAATCGCTTTTATGCTCCACTACTATTGTGCTCCACTGTTTTGGAAACTGTTTATAATAATTCCATCGGCTTTTGTGAACATGTTTTAGGAGTTGATATTGTTTAAATAACGACACAGGTTGATTTTAAATTTTTAAACATATGGATTATTTAGACCAGTGTTTAATACAGTTTTAAGTCAAGGTATAGTATGAATTTGAATAAAAGGAGGGGAGGGGAATTAACCACTCCCATTAATAATGTTTTCTAGTTGGGAGTCATGAATTAGAGATCAGAGATTTCTGCAAATCTGTCTTCCCCACTCCCCCCACCCCACCCCAGTCCCCCTCTTTGATTTTCTGCCATTGCTTCCTTACAGAGTGCTTGAAAATTAGAATTAAATTTGGGAAGATATGCTCCCCAATCAGAAAGTGAGTAATTGGGAGATAGTTGCAAATGGAGCATTTGATTCTGATACTTAGCAGATTTCCAAGTACATCATCTGTTGGTGCTCTGGAACACTTCATAGTTTGTTTCATTTTGTTTTGATTTGAATGTTGCTGTCTTCCAGTAGTTAAATTATGAAGCCCCAAATAATGGGTGATGATACTGCTAGTGTCCAACTGGTTTATTATTGAATGCATGCAAACAGTGGTCTGCAATTCCACAGGCAGAGAGTGCTTTGTTACAAGACTGTTCATGTCTGGCTATTACAGGTCTAACAGTTTAAAAAAAAAAAAAGTAGGTCCATTTCACTTTTTGGGTGAATGGACAAAACTCCCATTCTCATTAACAGCAGCTGTGCCCTCTTTACAGCAGAGATTAATTTGGTTTAATGGGACTTACTGGAAGGGAGGAACAGTAAAAAGATGCTCTAGTTGTGATTTGGTGTCTCATTGTCATCTTTAATATTAAAAATATTTAGCAATAGGATTCCCAGTCAGGCATAAAAACAGTTAAGTGGTTTGTAAAGTTTCTAAAGTACATTTGCAGATGAGAAGACCTCTTTCAATGGCCATGGGTGGAACACCATTTGTATTGATTCTTTCCATCCCATCTTGTTTTGCTTGTTTGGTTGGTATGAGATGATGAGTGCCTGCAGTGCAGCAGAAAGCATGTCAGGTGCTAAGCAAGTAGCTCCACTGAGATACCTGTGTTTTGTTCCAGTGTACTCACAGCATTGCTGAGTGCGCTGGCGCAAATAATAAAAGGTAATACCTGTGTATTTCTCCATAAGTTCACGAACACTAGGACTGTAAGAAGTAATGATGGTAACTGATTAACTATAGGGTAGGTGAGTACTGTGGTAAAGAGAGTCTCTTTATAGGCAATGAACCCTATTTTGCTAACTGTTAAGGAAACAGTTGAAGTCAGTAGAATAGCGCTCACATACCAAACCAACCCGCCCTGTAACGTAATGGTCCTTACTGAAAAGCTGAAGCCCAAATGTCTTCGTTGTTGCAAAGAGCTAGCTTATGTAGATAGAAGCTGGTGATACGTGAATGATCATTATGCTGTGTCAAGTCTCATTTTAAAGGCCATAAGTATACCTTTATAAAAGAAAAACAAACTACTTCACCAGTTTGGAGAGAAACATAAATCATGTATTTTTATCACCTCAAAAGACCACTAGAAGATGAGCTCTAATATTTCAAATGCGACAAGCAATCTATACACATGAGTCACAATTTGAGTTCCATTACAACCGAGCTGATATATACTACTGTGCGGTTTATGGATTTTACTCTAACATTATTAAGTAAAAACCCAAAGCTTTTTGTGATGAATGCCTAACCTTTTACAAGAATTTGTAGAACTGTGGTCCAGAACAACAGCTTTAACATTGCCCTACAGGCTTTAATAAGAAAATACTATTGCCAGTTTTGACCTCTTAATATTATTCTTTGTAAAGGAAATACATCTATTAGTAGAAGGCTAATACTGCAAAGGTAAAAGAAAATGTGAAATACGAAAGGGTTTATGGAAAATGCACCGAGAAAGATTGAGAAGAGAGTTAAATAAATGAGCAAAGTTTGAAGAGAGGGATCTTTTGTTCCTTGTGCTTCCTTTGTTTAGGCCCAGTTTTTTTCTTCCTGCTTAAGGAATTCTTAAGGACTTAAGGACTTCTGCAGCAACGCAGTATCAGTTGTTCTCAATTCCTCTATTTATAGTCAGATCATCACTTGAAGTCCTTAGTATCCTTTTGAGAAATTCTGCCACAGCAATATTTTCATATAGGTTGTGAATTTTCTTTTTATATCTGGGTATTCTTGTATTTTGTGTTACGGTCATGTGGTCCTTGCCTGCAATGAATCAAATTCCTTCACCTTGGAGACTTTTAATCCTCTTGCTTCCTTTTGGGGGGAGAAAGAGGAGGAGTGTTGTCCAGTGAATTTGGTGAGGAAGATGGAGATAGAGGGTAGTGCATAAGGTTAATTTCCAGGTGATTTGGTTGCAGTTTTGACGTTCTTCCTTTCTTTTCAGACATTTTTTTGTTTCTTTCCCTTTTATGCTAGAAAATTATTAGATATGCAAGAACAAAACTCCTCAAAGCTATGCTCCAAAAGCCTATTAAAAAGAGGCTGCAAGCAGAACAGTGTGAACACACGTCAACACCTGAGTGTTTCCCAAGTGGCTCTAGCACTCAGTGGTGTGATAACAAGACATGTGGGAGGATTTTTCTTGGCTTTTATCTTCCATTTATTGATGCTCCTGACTTTTTAAAATTCATTTCATCAAGTGGCACTGCAACAGAAACAACAGGAATGTGGAAATGAGATAGTTCAAGGTGTTTGCTTGGTATACAAAGTCTTTTGCCTCCAGGCCATCATTTCTAATTCAGCCCAGGTTGGCAGCAGTCAGAAATCTGTGCCAACTGACACTTGTTTGGTGGCCAACACGAAGTAATTTGGCTAGTAGCTCCTACTGGACAGATGTCTGTAGTATAGAAAGTGTGAGTATAGCTGGCATGTGTTTCATTTTCAGAGACTGGAAAATGTGGGTGTATCTCAACTGCAGCTACTTTGGTTTAGGAAGGTTAAATAAATACCTGAATTTAGGCGAACAAGAACTCAGCACGTGTACAATAACCCCCCCCACACACACACACACCTTTTGGGGTTAAATCCTGATGTTGCGGTGCTAACCCCTTGTAGCACTCCCATTGTGTCTCCATAAGCACTGTGTGGTGAGGGAGAAGGGAGGCTGTAGCTTAGTCTCTACAGGTGGCTGTGCAGAGGGATGTGGTGGGGTGACCAAATCATCTGTACCCCACTGGCTGAGGAAATTCTTCAGCTGAGTTGTCGATTAATACCTTTCTTTGACTGTGAGTAATCAATAACAAGGAGAAAGTAATAGAGAGAGGAAAAAAACCCGAGTCTGATTCATCTTTCTTTGTGTGGACGTATGTAACACTAGAATTAATCTTTTGAAAACCATGAATTACTTTATGTAAAATCTGTGCTACTAAGCAGAAAATCTACCCTGCTGAGAAAAAAATAAAGAGAATTCCTCAGTATAATGTCTGGTTTTGTGAGGAAGGAAGGGGGAAGATTTTACTGTTTACAGTATCACAGAGCTTTGGGATATTTAAACAGGCAAGTAAATTATAGGTTTGATGCACTATTGTGAAAACAGTTTGAATTTTGGGTTTGCAGCAGCAGTAGAGATTGCTCAAGCAAACAAAGATATGGGGTCAAGTTCCTACTGCTCCTTAGTTATCTTTTTTTTTTCCATTGGCATGATGTAAAGCAGGCTTAAAATGGGCTCCAGATGACTGGCTCAGTCTTCTGCTTCTGTGGGACGTGGAAATGGCACAGAGCCCTCTTCAGTAACTCGTGCAGCAGAAGTGTTTCAGGGACAGGGCATTGTCAGAGCACTTGGGTGCATCTGGAGGGCTGGAATACTCGCTGATCAACTCAGCAATTGAATCTGCTACGTTGTCCTGACAAACATTGCCGTGTCGTATCTGTCTAGCACTGCAACTGGTATCATGCTGTACAGAGTTACTATGCCTTCATACTTTAGGTTACCGGTGAGACAGAGGTAGGATTTTCAGTGTTGAATACTTTTGATGGTATTTTATGCACTTGAAAACTCTGCATCAGTTTTTGTCTTTTAACATTGTCATAGAAAAGACCGAAATGTATGTGTTAGTTTTCCAGAGTTAAAAAAATTTTTGGATTTCATGAAGAACAGTGGAAGGAACCCATTACTATGATAAAGGAACTTTAACTCTATTTTAAGGAATACTTTTCAGCTAATTTTGCCTTGTTCTTTAATGCTAGAGTTAAACCAGATTGCCTTTGGAGTTGTAAATGGAATTTTTTTTCTTTTATTCTAATATTGTGTCATGTTATTCATTTTACTAAGCCTGACTGTAACTTTCCTTGGTGGTTCTTCCCACAGATATTGATGAGTGTGCTGCCAAGATGCATTACTGTCATGCCAATACTGTGTGTGTTAACTTGCCTGGATCCTATCGTTGTGACTGCGTCATGGGATATGTCCGTGTGGATGATTTCTCCTGTACAGGTGAGCTCTTAGTTGTACAGCAGTAATAGTGTTACACTCTCTGTGTTGTATGTATTCCTTAGCTTCTAATTAGTCGCGGTGCCATACCAAATGCCACGTACTAGCTGGCCTAGTGCTGGCATAAAATCTAGGCGCAAGCGAGATAGGTAAATGTGGTATGAGGTACCTTTCCTATGTATGGGCCCTTTGGGATGAACTTGGTTCAGGAAGCCCACACACCAAGTGTGGCTGTCACCCAGGACATGGTCCCTTCATGTCCCACAGCTGGCTTATGTGTGAGGTGCAAAGGCTGAGATCAGATCACCTGTGTAGTGAGAAGAAATACCATTTTATTACCTGTAGTCTGAAACTGGTCAGTGGATTGAAACATGAGAAATTATGCAGGAGGAGAAGCTTTCTGGACAGAGCTGAGACAAATATCTAAAAGCAAAACTGAAAGCCCATAAAGTCCTCAAAACCAGTTATTATTAGGTGGTTTGGAAATTGTTGTTATTAATGCTGAGAAGTAATGTCTCCAGGACTATGACACACATTATTTAGAAAAGAGAACAAGTGTGATAGCATTAGACAATAAATCTAGCGATTCTTTCTTAATACCTGTCAGCAAAATGAACTCCAAAAATTCTTAGCGGGAAGTATGTAGGTCTTATTTCTACCTAGAGGTTTTTAAGGGACCTTCTCTGGCAATCCCTGGGAAAATGTGAGAAGCTGCTGAAACGTTCGGCCCAGCTATACCTAACTGGATAATATCTTTCAATCACAACACTTCAGAAAGGCTGATCTCAGGATTATTTTGATGGTGCACCTGTCTGGCAAAGCAGGAAAATATCAGGCAGATTTATTGAAATGGAAATAAGTCAGCTTGACACAATAGCGTGTTTAGAATTGTGTTGGGTGAGCTATTTTCTCAAGTGGAAAGATGGCACAGGAGTATTCAATATGAGAATGATTTGCTGCTTGGAATAATTATGTTGTAATGCACATGTTGTCCTTAGGGAAGGTCATAGGAAATGTTGACTTTCATGATGACAGCATGTCCTGTAGCTAAGATTATGTGGTTTATAAAAACAGTAGGAAAGTCCTGCCCACCTCTTGAGAGAGGCTGATACTAAATAGCTGTCAGGAAACTGATTTTTATTTTGCCCAGAGTCATTGTTACTATATAATGTGTGTCTTTTGAGTAAACTTTTGAGAAAACTTTTGAGTTTTCCTTGATCTTTTACAGTCTGTCACGTCAGAAAAGTTTCAGTCCTTAAATTTTGTTCTAAATGTGCATGCTGTGTGAGGTAGCGGCCTTCACGTGGTGGGGAAAGTGTCTTTGATCATCTGACACTTGCTTTCCATATATGCACTACTAATTTCCTAATGTTCCTTGCTTTCCAGCGAGGCACTATCATTAGGCATGCAAATGGTTTAGAAAGTATGGTATTTGTGATTTACCGAAAAAAGTGAAGTAGTAAGACAAGTTGCTTGACAGTAATGGGTGAACATTCATTTGAAGTGCATGCACACAAAAAAAACCCAGCAACGGGTATAAGAACAGGATAATAGAGTGAGTGAGATAACTGTTTCTTGCAGGTTTATTATCTTGCTAAAATTACTTCTTTTTTGACATCACAGTTAAAAAACGCAGCAAGTGTGTAACATAGATGAGGAGAAACTTGATGCATTGCCTGTTGTATCTAGAAATAATTGTATATTATAATAATAAATTTATTTAAAATAAGTATTGTGCAATGGAAACACTAATCCTGTTTTTGTATCTTGCATTATGTTTATACAGACTTTTCCTATCAGGAATCTTAAAAAAATAAATAACAATTAAAAAAAAAAAAATGGCAGCAGATATTTAACTAATTCCGCCTCATGTTGGCAGCAACGTATGGCAGGCACAAACGAAATAGATTGTAGCCATTATTCAGTTTTTAAAAATCTTGGCCTTATTCAAACAAATAAATGAGGAATTATCTTGTTATTGATCCATGCATTTGGAGACGAGTCTGAAAGCCTGAGATGGGCTGGCGTTCTGATTACAACTGAATTTTGTGTATGTGGGGTCAGGCTCTAATGGGTTCAAGATAAGGGCTAATAAATTTCCAATGTAAGTGCTTAAGGCATGGGCACAGCATTGCCTGTGTTTTATACACTGTTGACCTAAAAGCAGAGTTATTCCACAGAGTAGGAGGTATCATGTTTTGGGAAGTCTGAGTCTAATTCATCAAGGTACAGAGTCATCTTCTGCTGTTGTTGAGCAGCTTGTGTGTGGTGCTGGGCAGGCCTGTGCTTGGTGGCCTTGGAGGCTGGTCCCGGTGCTCTGGCGGCTTTCGAAAGGTGGAAAGTAGTGATATGTGGAAGCTGTAAGTCAGAAACAATTTTTAAGTCACATGAAAGAATTTAGTTTGATATTGAGGTGTTTATCTTGATAAAAAGAAATGAAGTGGATATTGAAATGCTAGGTCAATTTGAATTGAGCAAAATGAAATTAATTTGGATATTGCTGAATTTTAAATGTGCAGCTTCCAGTGTGTTTTCTTTTAACCTTGCATCTGTCTCAAATTAAACTGATTTGTACTGTTTTAGTGTCGATGAAACTTTTTTTCCCCAAAACAATTTTTGAGTATTTCTGATCATGAGAACTGTGGAGCAGGAACTTCCCGTGGTTATCTGTAAGACGCTACCGTGTTGGAAGCTGTGCTGACTGCATAGAAAATGCAGTCACAGAGACAGAGTGACTGAAATAATACTCTGGATGAAGTCTACAATTATATTAAGTTCTGAACTATGAGTTAAAATTAAGTAGTGGCTATTTTAGTAAATAATCAATCTTCAGTCTCACGTAAGCAAAAGATGTGTTGAGGTTCATGCCATGGTGTTTTGTGACAGGTTGGTCAGCCTAGCAGTAACTTTAACCTACATTCACCAAGAAAGGTGCATTAGTCTTCTTTTCTGCTTACCTATTCCTAGAGCTTTGAGCTCTGAATGTTGATAAAGTTGTTGAGCGAAGACAGTTTTATTAAGAAAAGTTACCCTTGAATAGGGAGTTCCTTTCAGTCTCTTCCTGCGACACTGACAGGTTGTTCATCTGTTCTCAGGTAAATCACAGTCTTGTCCATTCTGAAAATGGCGGCAAGATTTGCTGCTCCAGATGTTCTCATTTACTGGAATCTACTGATTTAAAAGCATTTTATTGACTTCCACAGGTTTTTGCCCTGCTTGCTTGTTGAAAAATAAGTTCTCTTGGGTTGCTTTCTTCTAACATACTAGTTTGGGAGTTTGCTTCAAAAGTGCATTATTTAGTTTTGTGATTTTTGAAGCATTATAAATTACATGATAAAAATATCATAATTTCGTTTTTGATGGGCTGCATCTGTTCTCTGGTAGGATTTTGAAAATGCATTTACATGACTTTTAAAAGTTTGTTTTAAGTTTAAAATTACAATACATAGTTTCTATGTCCCACTGCCATTCAATCAAGCAAACAAATGCTTTTTCATCTTAATAGGCTGTAAGTTATCTGTAATAACTACATATATTATGCTGGTATGAAGAGGAAGCTGTGTAAGTGGGTATCATCTCTTTTTGCATAGTGCTGACATTTTCTATGAAGACAATCACAATGATCACGATAAAGATTCCTGGCCTTTAACACCTATGATAACCATGTGAAAAAATATCCCTCATTCTGTAATGTTTTCCTTGGGGCTGCATGGGACACTGAAAACTTCCTAGAGTCCTGCAGTCATTCAAAGAATAAGTTGTCTCATTTTGTGTAGTCAGTACTGGGTTTGAATGATGCATTTTGGTTTTTTTTGGTGGTTTTTTTTTTTTTTTTTTAAATTTCCTACAAATATTCGTTAATTATGTACTAAAGCTTAAAAAAGACCTTTCCAAATGAGAGTGCCAAGAGATTTTTGTTACTGTATTCGCATGTATTACTCGTGCCCCTATTGCAAAATGAAGAAACTTCCTTTGGGCTTGAGAATGACTCGGCCCATTTTGCCCTAAGGGCATCTTTTCAAGAAACAGTATATAAAGTTACCAGGCCATCCAACATATGTCAGCAGCACATTCTGCCAAAATGTGGTGCAACCTATATGCAGACATCCCCTTCTTTATGCACCAAGCTATGCTGGCAGATCTTTTTCCTCTGTGCAAGGAATTAATCTCCAGATTTTACTGTGGAGTTGTGCAGTTCTGCATGGTGGTTGAATATTGGACTGTGCTTTTAACCCTTTTTCAGTCCCCATTTTGTCTGGTAATGTTCACAGAATTTCTTTTATCTTTGTCTTCTCTAAGAAACAGGTCACTGAAATAATTACATGTTACCTGCAAAAAGCAAGCCCTTATTTACTGCAGAAACAGGAAGGAAGTTTTTTCAAAACCACCATTCAGTATTCCAATTCTGTGGAAAAATTGATGTTTCATAGAAATATATTTTTTAGAAGAAATCTCATAATTTAAGTGTTAGCCTCTAGTTTATATGCTAATTTGATTTACAGTATGGGTAGAGAAGAGGAAGTAAGAAAACCTGCTGATTTTGACAGGTTATCCCATAAGCCCCTTCACTGCTGCGTGGCTTCTGGAGCAGCATTCCATTTCGAATCTAACGCACCTTTCAGAACAAGCCTTTCTGCAGCATGTTATTGGAAAATCTGTGCCTAAAGCATAGAAAAATGTAGAGTTCTGAGAAATCGCAATTTCAAGGGAAAAAGCCAGCAGCCCTCTTTTCCTGCTCTTCCCTTCTTCCCCTCCCCTATCTGTGAAAGGCAACTCAACTGCAGAAATTTCCTGCTATGGTTAGAACAAATGTTCAAATTGTTTGCTATCACTAAAATTGATGCCTTTAGATTTTTGTTGCTGGAGTTTACCTGTCAAGTTCAAGGTGGTGTAGTTGACCCCATAATAATACTAATAGTGCAGCACATTTCACAACGGTGAAGTGGCAGTCTTGAAGGGCAAGTTAGTGGCCTCTCAACCAGAACCCCTGTGTGTGTTTGAAAGAAAGCTGAATAGAAGCTTTTAGGCAGCCAATTGATAATACAGTCACTCTTTGAAAGACAGGGCTATATTTGCAATCTAATCTACTGACCCTCTTTTCTGCGTTTTCCTTTTTGGTGAAATAAATTAGGATTCAGGAAAGCGACAATAATATTTTTGGTGTGGCCCTTGAACTTTTGAAGTTCAGTGCAGGGTCTTGGATGTTCACAGAGGTCAGTAAACAAATATTACTGCTGTTCACGTGATGGCCTGGAGTTGGTGAACTGATAGACGTGTCTGCTAGCTGAAAACCCAAGTCTGGGTCAGTAAGCAATGAAGGTAGGCCTGTGGTGAATAGTTTTCAGGTATGTTTCGGGAAAGAGCCCTCTTTAGATCTTGCTGTTCTAAAGGAGATCATTAGTGAGTAGTCTTGCTGAGCACTACATAATTTTTCATAGAATCATGGAATGGTTTGGATTGGAAGGGACCTTAAAGATCATCATGTTCCAACCCCCCACCAGGGGCAGAGACGCCCTCCACTAGACCAGGTTGCTTCAAGCCCCGTCCAACCTGGCCTTGAACACTGCCAGGGATGGGGCATTCACAGCTCCTCTGGGCAACCTGTGCCAGTGTCTCACCACCCTCACAGTAAAGAATTTCTTCCTTATATCTGATCTAATTCTACTCTCTTTCAGTTTAAAGCCATTGCCCCTTGTCCTGTCACTACAGGCCCTGGCAAAAAGTCCCTCTGCAGCTTTCTTGTAGGCCCCTTTAGGTACTGCAAGGCTGCTCTAAGGTCTTTGCAGAGTCTTCTCTTTTCCAGGCTGAACAACCCCGATTCTCTCAGCCTGTCTTCGTAGGAGAGGCACTCCAGCACTCTGATCACCTTCATGACCATCCTCTGGACTCGCTCCAAGAGGTCCATATCCTGGAGGCCATGTTGGGGGCCCCAGAGCTTATTGGAGTACTCCAGGTGGGGTTTCACAAGAGCGGAGTGGAGGGGGACAGTCACCTTTCTTGACCTAATGGCTACGCTTCTTTTGATGCAGCCCAGGGTTCGGCTGGCTTTCTAGGCTGCAAGAGCACATTGCCAGGCCACCTTGCACTTATTGTCAACCAGCACTCCTAAGTCCATCTTCTCAGGGCTGCTCTCAATCCGTTTTCTGCCTAGCCTGCGTTTGTGCTTGGGATTGCCGTGACTCGGGTGCAGGACCTTGCACTTGGTCTTGCTGAACTTCATATAGTTTGCACAGATCCACGTCTCAAGCCTGTGAAGGTCCCTCTGGATAGCATCTCTTCCCTCCAGCGTGTCGACCACACCACACAGCTTGGTGTCATTGGCAAACCTGCCGAACTTTTCTTTTAAAGAAACATTATGAAAATATTAATTAGGTTGGGGACATAGTTATGTCACTATTTATAGATTAGGTAGCAGATGTTCAGCACAATGGGTATGACTGGAGATAAGGGCCTTGGACAGATCTGGACCCTCCTGATTTTACTTGGCACTAATAGGTTGATGTACCCTGCCCTGAAGCATTCCCTGCTTCGGAGTCCACTCTGTCCTCTGCATGCTGAGGAGAGCCCATTGTCCTTCTACGAGCTGCATCTTGATTTGGTGCTTGTCCTCTCACTGCATTCCAAATGCATTTGGAAGTCGGTCTTAAGCCAACCTGAATGGATGACACTATTTGTGTTAAGTCAGCAGGCACAAAATACTGTTTTGCTGGTCTCTCCTTTCCTGAGATGCTTATGTGTCAAGTGCTGAAAGGGAGGACAGGACTTAGCTCCTGGTGTTAAGTAGTACTCTTTTGTTTGAACTGCAGTCAATAGCATCTCTGCTCCCAGAACTAAGGGAAATGTTATTTAGTTCTAGGTGCCCTGAAATACAGAAACATTTGTTTCAAGTTCCTCAGTGGGCTGTTGGACAAGTGCAGCAGCAGGTAATCTATGCACCAGTGGGTACTGCTTGCATCAGAGAGTATTTCTTTGCTCTGCAGGACAAGTCAACAGAAGACTAGAAGAGTATTGGGTCAATCCAGCAAAACAAAAATGGAGCGATTCCATGTCAGATGACTGATACTCGTGCAGGTCTTGACTCAAAACCCATTAACTCAGTAGAAAGCTTTCAATCGCATTCATTTTGGCTTTAGATGAGTCCCACAGAGAGATAACTAGTGCATTCTTGCCATAGGGAAGCTCTGTTTATAGCAATACTAAAAAGGATGATTCTTTTGTATTGTCAGAGAATGCTGTACTAACGTGGATAAGAGAGCTTCTCAGTGCATCCCTAGAAGGCTGATAAGTATTTAACTGCTGTTTTGGGAAAGGGGAAGCTGAGGCACAGAGAAGTGGAGCATCTTGCCCAAATTCCTGCAGAGGCAGTGGCAGTATTGGAGAGTCTAGTAAACAGAGTCAGAAAAAATAGATGTGGGAAAAACACAGACTTATACCAACAAGGATTCAGCAAACAGCGAGGTTCATTTTTGTAGGCATTGATATTTTCACAAGAAACAGTAGCAGGTCATTGAAGCATAGTGTGCATGGGCCTTGAGTAACCAGGTGACCTTCATGTTATAAATCTTCTCCTTCCTCTTTCCGTGCAGTTTTGTAACATCTTTTGTTACTTTGCAGTTGAATTATTTGCCAGTCCTCTAATTTTGAATGCCATGTTACGTTCTTTTGTTCCTGACTTCACCTTCATTTACTGGGTTTAAATTGCAACATTTTTTACATTCCTTCCTTTAAAAAAACGCTGTTAGGAAGCTGCATATTTTTTGTTCCTAAGTGCTTTCAATTTGAGAAAAAAATGTACTAAAAATGTAATATTTATAGTGATTTAAACTCCTCACTGGTAAATACTTTAATTAAACATCTTTGTGCTTTCCTGTGCTGTAGGCATGGAAGTGTTGCTAATTTGTCCAGAGTAGCTGGTAATCCTTTCAAGTCCTTTTGATACATTGATTTTCTGTAACTTTATTAATACTAAAATTAATTAAACAGCTGACCGCAAATCATGCTGATAGTTGTATTTCTTGACTTAGGCATAATTAGCATTTTCATGTGATTTCTTAGCTGCAGCCTTTTGTGCTGGTATACATTTGATACAAAAATTTTATATTTCACAATGTTTTGCATATGCAAGTTCATGCTTATGCATAAACTTAAGTATTATGCTGATGCTTAAAAATAATAATATTGATTTTAATACTCCTTCAAAACCCATGAATGAAGCTGCTTATCTAAAGAACATGTAAGGGCAAGCCTTTCAATGTCACCTGGTCAGCATTTGTCCTGAGCACTCTTATGGCAGGATTTCTCCTTAATACAACAGAACTAGATCCATTTCTATGGCCCACAAATTCTTAATTCCTAAATCTAGTCATTACTATAAGCAGTCAGTGAGGTGAGAGATGTGGAGCCACCACACTAATTTCTTGGTGCTGTCTTGAAAACATGCAACAGCTGCAGGATCGATGTCAGTGGCTGGAAGCAACAAGCTCTCATGTTTTAGTCATCTGCTTCCACAGTAAGTGTTAATGCCTTAAGGAGTGTAACTTGCTTTTGGGAAAGAGTTTACTCAATCAAGTTCTGATCTTTTTGGAGCTTTAACAGCTAGGGTTTCCCATCTTCTTCGTCCAAGCAAGCAAAAAAATTCCCTATGCTATATTCTGTTACTAGAAACCATTTGTAACAAACTGTTCTTCAGGCACAGAACTGAACTCTCCAACTAAATCGTGGAAGTAACTGCATCAGAGAGAAGGGCATCTGGCTCACCATGCCTCCTCAAGGCAGGATCCATGAACCGTGAAACATCCTTTGTCTTACCTGTTCTGGAA
>JAVJGI010000002.1:22010025-22153323 GCA_035590275.1 Ibycter americanus
CTTCCTCTTGTAGAGCATGATGAGTGTGGCAGCGGACAGCATAACTGTGATGAGAATGCAATCTGTACTAACACTGTCAGGGGACATAGCTGCACCTGCAAACCCGGATATGTGGGGAATGGGACCATCTGCCGAGGTAAGTGTGTTACTTTAGAAACACTGTAAAAGTGGAAAACTCTGGTAATGTTTTCTAATAGTCAGCTATGTTCTGGTAACTTGTGATGGCTGGATTCTGTCAATGATTTGCTGTAAGATTTACCAGCTGGCAAATGGAGTATGCATGGAGATTATGGGAATTGATTTGTGCATAAATTCTCAGCAAGAAGGAAATATTTCTTGGAATGCTAGAAGAAAAGAACTTTTCATTTACTGTCACCATATACTGTCATTTGAGCTAGTATCAGCTATTAAGTGATGTTCATTGTTTTATAAACTGTGGATGGTATGTGCTGTCACCTTTGGCTTTTAAAATTTAATCCGTTGCCTTTTAAATTAGGATAATTGTGTTTTATGCTAACATCATATGGTGATTATTTGACTGCTCGCATTGGAATAGAGATTTTTAATTTTTTTTAAATTTTTATTTTTTAAATCTTTACCTTTAAATGTGTATTTTGAAGATTTCTCAGTTATGTAAACAAAAAATACTGATAGCCACGCATGCTTTCTGTGAAGTGGTAGGTCATTTATGTATTGTGGGTTTTTTTGTGTTTCTTTCTGTAGCGAAAGAGAAGCAAATAATATAAAGACAGAGGAAGGAATATGTTGAATAATTGGCTTAGTGAAGGTTGTGTCGTGAAGTACGATCGAGTTGTAACTCATGCATTTATGAATTATATTTATCTCATAAAAACCTATTGTTTTGTCTTGTCTGAAATTACATACTTTCTGAATTTATAAAGAGAATTACAGTAATAGAAAATAATTTTTTTTTAAATGATAACTATCGAAAGTGAGGACTGTACTGGGTAAAATATTTTGTACAGTTTGGGGGCACAAGAGGCTGGACATTAATTTTCCAGAATGTTGTAATTTGGCCAAGCAGTTCCTTAAAGGAGAATGAAGATTGATGTCATTCCTGTTTCAAGCTAAAGTTCTTCACCAAGATTAGCTGGTCAGCTGCTGAATTAGCATATACCATCTGATTGCTTTTGGTATCACTTTGTTTGGATACTGTCCATCTGCACAGGAGCATCCCTGTGTTTAAACTCTAAATTGGTTAGTAAGGATTTAAGAGGGAAACCAAAAATGTTATGAAAATGGAGGGCAAGTTAAACCTTGGTCTGTCTATATTGAAGATGAGCAGGTGATACTGGGGAGAAACTTACTGTAGTATGTTTTTAGTCTTTGATTACAGTAAATGTAAGTTGCAGCATAGACAACTATAGGTTCAGGGAAGTCTGAGTGAACAGCCTGTCTGATGGTGATGATATTTTTTATTTCTGGGGGCAATACAACAAGATGAACCCTTAATCGTATTTCTTTGAAACAGGCATGTTCAGATTTGTTCGTAAAAACTGTGTTTTCACACTGGTTTTCTTCATTTGCACACCTGGATATTTCATTTAATGTGCCAGAAACTCAAAGTAAAACTCCTACTATATATTTATTAATCTAATAATGTTGAAGTAGTGAAATTGCACTGGAGAAATGCGGTAATAATTTCCCCTCAAAATTCTGTTGAAATCTGAGTTGTGGATAAAATAGATATTGCATATATTTTTTAGTATGCCTTGAATTGCACATTTTAGTACGCACCTTGAATATCACTACAGGTGAATGTGGTTGTAGTTGCCTTTTTGAGATAGGTGTCTATGGAAATAGGGGAAACAAAGTGCATTCTCATATTCTGAATGGGAAACATAAATTGAAAAGAAAACTGGAGATTATGGAAAGGAGGTTGCAGTCTAATAATTGTTAAGGTCTCTAGGGATAAGAATAATCTGGCACTGCATGGAATAGTTATTACTGCAAAGCCGCTAATAGAATTGTGTACATTTCAGTAAATAATAAATTGCTCAATGTGAAGTAGTGGTCTGAGTTTCTCAGCCTGTGGTTGCTTGAGGTTTTTACAAGTTTGGACTGCGAATTTAAGAAATGTTCCCATTCTGCCTGTGGTAGCACCAGAAACCCCACTTTTGCCTCTTTTTTTCCAAGTTTAGCAGCGATGCGTTACCAGTTACCAGTCACAGTGGTTTCCTTGCATAAATGCTACGTTTGGCACAAAGAAAGAGGTGTGGATGTGTCAGGACAACTGTAAACTGCTTACGTTGTCCTGTAGTAGTTTTGGGGCTATATCTTCAGGCAATACAGATTGGGAAAAAGACGTAAGCCAGGGCAATAAGTTTAATGTAATACCATCTGAAGATATCATAAACATTTCTCTTCTCCTCAAGTTATCTGGCAGTGCTTTATACATGTTTACGTGTTATAGATGTGTGCATACTTAAAATAGTTGTTCCAACTACTGCTGAAATAACATATCTCTGTAATTCAATAAGGAATCTTATTAATATTGTCCAGCAAAACCATAACAAGAAAAATGATAATTTTATGATGAGAGAAAAGGACTGGCTTTGTGCTTTATTCTACAATCTATTTCAACGATCTATTTTAGCAATGTTATAAAAAATACAATCAGAGTAATGTTCCTCTTTGACTGTACTGTATAACACCGTGATAGTCTTTATAAAAACTCTAAAATACTGTTATTTGTATTTTAGAAAAGAAAACGTATGTGTAGTTAAATTAAATTGCATGGTGAACTAAATATAATGAAATTACTCTGGCAGGAATTTGTGATGTTTGCATTTTTTGTGAACAGTATGGAGAAGTAAAAAGGACAGAAATTGTCTCGATGTGAGTGTTATGATTCCTGGGGATTTAGAAATAAAAACAAAACCCAATGTTGAATAGGAAAGCAAATACTTTTTTTTTTTAAAAAAATCAACCTGTATAATCAGGCTGTCACACTTCTTGAGTAGAAAAATAAATTTCATGCATAAGGAATTGCTTTAGTGTAAATGTGGTAGACTAGACTATGTAATTAAGGACCGGATTGTGTCAAACTAGATGTGGAAACTGTCGTGGAAGGAGGTAGTGGAAAAGGGCGCAGACCGAGACCAAATGCACTTCTGCATTAAAATAGATACTGCCATAGTTTAAGTGACATAAAAAGGGAAAGAAGTGGAGATGAACGCAAGAAAATCTTTACAAATACGTAGTTACCAATGTACAGACAGTGAGACCATTTAATAGAGACAAGTAAGACTTATTTCCTATGGATGCTCTAAAGTTCACTGTAAGAAGTGGGCTGTAGCACCTCAGACACTGAAATTTTGGCAGTAGATCAGAACGGAATGAGGCAGAGGTGAGCTGAAAGGACAAGGCAGGACGATGCTGTGCCGTTAGCTGTGGGAAATTTGACAGAATACCAGACCCAGAATCAGATAGATTATATCTTAGAATTTCTTCAGAAAATGAGAAGTGAAATAGGGAGATCTTTGCTGGAAGAAATGACAGCATTAAAGGCAGAGGACAGAGTTATAACTAGTTGAAGAGAGAGATATTCTGAATCTACAGATTTCTTAAGTTGCTCTTTTCTATGAAGGAAACTTTGAAAAAAAATCAAAAGACCTAAGAGTGATTCGGGAAACAGAAGAAGTTGTAGGTGGGTAACATAAGACCCATGCTATGCCCTTTGACTTGAATTCTGTAAATGAATTATAGAATTCATAGGTGAGAGTGGAATAAGGACAATTGGAGCAATTTCACTAAACTTCAGGATAGGATTTTATAGTGCAGCATAAAGGCAAATAATTTAGGGTAGAAGGGAAAGGTGATAAAAATTGGTTTAGCAACTGAATGTTCTGTTTAAAAAAAAAAATAAAAATGTGGTGGGCAAATGACTGCCTGGTACAACATGGCATTTTGCAGTGCGCCTGTCGGGATGTGTGTTTAGTGGCAATGGTTAGATGAAAGAAGTCTTAGTTTCCGAGGACAGCCAGGTTTATGAATAACCTGTCACCCATAGACAGGGTTCTGTGTGTGAGAGTAAAACTCTGTCATGTCTAAAATGAGTAAAGTCACTGTTACAACTGTAGCCGAAGAAGCAGGGATATTGAATAGAGAGATAAATAGCGTATTTGTACTACAGAGGCTCTTGGTCTGTGTACTGTTGCAGTGTTTCTGTGTGAAACCTTGGCAGGGCTTGACTCTGGGAGGCTGGAAAACGTGTACAGGAACAACATCTTGCTCTGCTTTTTGTCTTGATGAGTTCTAGTTCCAGTTCCACTTGGCAGTGTTGCACCTCACGCTGTTCAAGTGACATACTGAAGTGGGATGTGCCATTTGTTAAAACATGAAGGACCTTGTGCTCCACAGTCTACTTTACCTTAGCGAGATGGTAGGGAATACTTGCTGGGGGATGTACAGCCCTACAGTTTAGCAAAAGGCTCTTACAGAGCGTGTATCTTGTACTGCAGACTAAGTCCAGGAAAGGAGCCAAGATATATTGAAACATCAGCAGGTTTCCTAAAATAATTGATGACATTTGGGATTAAATGCTTTAAAACAAACCAACAAAACCCCACCCACCAGATTTTGTAGGGGCTATAGATCTGACTTTTCAGCATGAACAATGTGCGAGTCACCATCAAGGTTTTGTTGCAATCTGTTTTCTTTTGTATGAGGAGACCTAGATGTAGTATGCAAGGCTTTTCCTAGCTCTTGGTATTTTGTTTCAAATGTTTGTTTTAAAGTATAAATTGTGCCTGTAGAAGACTTCATATATTATCAGAAAAATAGAAGTGGCCTTGAATAAACTTGAATGGTAAATGGGCAATTCTTCTGAAGCATGGACGAGGTGTGTTTGCTGATCTTTTCTTCATATATCTCTGCAGCAGGGAATGAACAGAAGTCTAGCACTTAAACAAGTGCAAATATTTTTCATAGTACTTCTCTATTTTACTTGTGTAGTCTGTCTAAGAGGTATATTTAGTGTGCTATTAATATCTCATTTAGTGGTTTCTACTGAGGTGTAGATTTATTTGAATGATTAAATGAAGTGGATTTAGTTACAGTCGTAAACCTTAAAGCAAATGCGAGCAGTATGACTGATGCCTGGGCAGAGAAACATCAGGTATTGTGAAATAAAAATCAAAACAGTGTTTATTCTAATTAGCATTCAGGCTGCAAAATGGTTTATTTCTGCCAGAGTATGGAATATGATATTTCCCCCGCCCCCCATTACATTCTTCTGCAGCATTTCACACGAGACAAGGGATTACACCTCAGCGTATGGTGAAGTCTTTGAGATGAAAGCCATTTTTTTAAAGTGGCTCAGTTCCTCTGGTGTAGTCTGGAAGTCCAGATTAGTTTCTTAGTGGTACTGTGGTTCTTCGTGTATATTTGCCTTGGAAGCTGTGTTTGGGAGTGCAGTTGTCACTGATGAACCTACTGGTGACTTCACAAATGTACTGGGAACCTGATATGAAAAGTAACCAGATTTCAAACAGTTACTCTTATCTTTTATAAGGTAATAGCAACAATCGTATGGAGTCTTTCTTCATAATACAGTCAGAATGTTTACTGACGACTAGAGTACATCACAGGCTTGAAAATTGCTTGTTGGATGTAAATAAGTTAGTTGGGCTCTTTTACACTGTTCTAATCAAAACTTGTAGTTGGATGGACATGTTGTTTTAACAAATGGCAGCCAGAGCTTTCTTTGATTGCAGTTTTCTGCTTGGTTTCCAAGCAGGTATTTTTAAAAGTAATTCTTACTCTGAAATATATTTAATAATTTGAAAGACGTGCCCATGAAAGAAATAGTGTATCTTCCAATGTGTAGGCAGTATATAGTGATAATGTAGTAAATAGATGACTAAAGACAAAGAGATTTTAATCTGTTATGAAATGTCACCTGCTATGAAAAATACTCAAGAGTACTTCTAGGAAGAGTTAAAGATGAAAAAACCCAACAAAACCACCAGTCTCTGGTTATTTCTGGGCTGGGCTGTTGGCTTTTTTGCGTGTCCCTTTTAGATTGACATCAGCAATGCTAAGGTAGGTTAACTTTAAATGCCAGCAACATGAGACAGTCAGATGTACTGATATCTTGATATTAAAGTATATCAGATCACTGTAAGGTGACTTAACTGCCACTTAGGTTTATGTTTTTTGCATGGGTGTGTGTGTGTGTGTCTGTCAGAGATGGAGTTGAAAGCCTTTATGGAGCGTTGGAGTGAGTCATGAATAATACGTAGGCCAAGACTACAGTGGGAAGGAGCAAACACGTCTTTCTGTATAGCCTTCAATTTTTGTAGCTGTAGGGCTTTGAATGGTTGATATGCCTTATCACAGCTTTAATTGCTGTTTTGGTGTAATATTTGCAAGTGTTATGAAAGAATATGGGAGTTTTGACTCATGCCTCAGCATTCTCATCTTCATTCTTCACAGTCTTGAGCTTTGTGTAGTTTTTTTATACCTAATACACAGCGAACAAATCACTGCAAAAGCAGGTAAGTGCATTCACACACATTTTGGTGTCACATGGCACTTGTGCAAAATGCTGTGCTAAGTGTAAAACATTGGATAGTTACGCTTTTTGAGTGAAGCGTTCTAGTTGTAACTGATTTAATAATTTTAAACCAATATATATTTATATAACAGTGCAATTAGGGTTCTTACAGCTTTTTCATTATAATTTTCATTCTAAAACTAGCATGCTTGAACTCAGAGTCATGACAGTATGATTGAAGCCACTAAATTTTCTATAGTTCTAAATCCACTGTATTAATAAAATAGGAAATTTGAAGTTTTAATGCAAGAATCTTTGGTTTTTTGTTCCTGATTAGATAGTTATCAAATGTGGTACAGTCAGTATAATTGCTGTGTTTGTGTTTGGATTTTGACTTACATGAACTCCCTTTGTGAATTATTTGTTGTATCCTTTTAAAACTCCTTCAGTTCTAATGTTGTTCTTGGTTTGGTTTTGGACTGTAATGATTTAAAATAATTTTGATGAAATTAAAATGATTTATGATAATTTTTTCTTGCCCTTAAAATGTCATTGCCTAGATTTAGTCATCTGAGATGTTGAAATTGAGGCGTAATTATTTTTTTATTAAGAGCTAAGCTATACATATCCACCACTGTGCAGTCCAATTTTACAGCCTCTCTAAGGGCACAGTATTTCCTGCTGATTGGATCCTGCTCTGTGTGTGAGATTGTTCAGGATGATTTAGAATGCACATCAGTTATGGAAATAGATCATTTAAAAACCATGATTAAAGTAACTTGTCAGAATCCAGATCCTGATCTCTTTGCTGTCACGGGTTGTCTCACTGCTCTGGATTTACAGCTAATTTAAAAAAAGTGTAGCACAGGTTTGTGCTTGCTGAAGAAGTGGTCCAGTCCAGAGCAACTGTTTTATCTGTATAAAGGAGGGAAATGCTGTAGTTACCTAAATATTTTAAAGCTTAATCTGACAGGTTTTTCTGCTTGTGTGAGGAAGTCCGAAGGGCTCAGCAGACTTACTCATGAGTGTTTACGAGGGTTCCTAGGTTCAGATTCTGAACCGGAGATTCTCTCACTGACTCAGTCGCTTACTGTCTCCTGTTGCTTTGGTTTACATGCGTATGTTTAGAATCAGCAGTTCACTCTAGGATCAGGGTCCTATACAGCACGTACAAAAGATTTAGAAGAGGATGACAATTTAACAGGTATGTTCCCCACAGTCTCCTGGGCAGTAAAACTAGGATTAATAGGAACATGGGACTATCTCAATATTTTTTGCTTTCTACTTGAAAAGAGTAGTAATAACAGCAAAAGTCTGAAGGTTTTAGTTCATATTTAATGTCCGCACCGTACATTGTATTTATTTTCTACGCTCTGTTCGAGATCACCTCAATCAGTAACTCTTGCACTTGCAGCAGTTGTATCACCTCCCAGGTCTCTGTCACAGAACCCTTTGAGGAGCCCAATCCAGAGTCTCCTGAAGTCAAGAGCAGCATTCTAATGCTGCTAGTATGGTTCATTCATGTTCCCCAAATTATTACTTTTTTCTTTCTTCCTGTAGTATTAAAATCTAAAATTTGAGCAAAAATTGTAAATTATTAAGTCCTCAAACACACCCTTCATTCAAAGAACTCATTCGCTATGCTCTACTATTTTTTTGACAGTAGAGCAACAGACATCGTGGTCAGTCGTCTGGTCTGCAGTACTGCCCGCTTTAAACGTGTAATCCTTATGATGTGTGAAACCCAGTCTGTTTAGACCTGTGACTCTCCTGGCCTGCCCCGGGAGCTTGCCATGCAATTATTTGGAACAAAGTACTTATTTTTTCATGGTGGGTGGGAAAAATCAGTTCAGTAAGAGCATCTTGAAATACATCACTGCACAAAGCCTATGGCAGCATGGGCTTGACTCTGTGCTGCAGTAGGAGCACCATAGCAATAGCAGCACAGAGCTCTCTCCTGTGAAATCGGTTACAGCATGCAACCATTTCAGGATTAATGTATACAGAACAGGCACATTAGAAGGCAAGAGGATGCCAAAACCATGAATTTCTTTCTATTCCCTGTAGAACATAACCAAACAATACTGAAAATGGAATAGAAATATCTTGCCGAAATGTAAAATGAAGAGCATTGCAGTTATTATTTTTGGCAACAGTAGTGCTATTGCACTGTCACCCCAATGCCAAAGGAAGTGCTTTTTCACACAGCACGTTAATTAATTTGGAGAACCCTTGGCCACAGGGTGGTGAGGAGGCTAGACAGACTGAAAAAGCTGCTGCATGTCAGAAGAAAATCCCAGCCAGTGAGTGGATGGTATTTGATTTGAGGAAGGTCATAGGGAATTTTTAGGAAGTGTCCCCAGATCCTTGCCCCGTTCTTTCCCTTGACATTCATTATGGGTTGTAGTCAGAGAGGATGCTGGGCTAGTAAGCCCTCTGGAATGACCTAGTTGATTTATTTTTATGTTCTGTTGGCCGCGATTCATATCGGAGCAATCCCTTTTGGGTAAGCGTAAGAGCCATTTATTTATGTATTATTTATTTGTACAGAGGGGTCACTGAGATTTTTCAAAGGTGGTTTGTGGGGCTGTTCTTCACCATAACGGTGGAACAGAGTCCAGCCAGAAAACGTCTTTCAGCCTCCTGTTCTTATGATTTTCCCACACTACAGTAAACCAGTAAAAACATCTAGTGATTTGTCAAACGTGACACACACAGTCAGTACCTGCTGCAGGATTCAGACTCCCAGACTGACAGGTCTGTTCCTAAACTGTTGGACTGATTTCTCCACAGAAACTGTCAAAAGCATTTTAAAGATACCTAAGGAATCAAACCAAAAGAAACATTAAGACTCCAAAATCAAGCATTTGAGGTTATTTAAAATTTAGGTCACCTATTCAATCTTAAGTCACTTGCATCCACTGCTGAAATACAGTCCTTACTGATAAAATGACAGGTGGTGTGGGGTTTTTGGTCCCTCTGCCTCCTTCAGCGTGCAGTATAGACATATCAATCAGTGAAGGAGATGAACTCCTGAAAGTAAGTAGTGTTTATTATTTTGGTCATTCATTGTGTGACCCTATTAGCTACTGTCCCAGTATCTGTACTGAATTTGGGATGTTACCAGGTCCTTCAGAAACCAATCTGTATTGTTCTTATGAAATATTTGCAGTGGAGTGAAAATGTACCTTAGCTGCCTTTTCGTTAGCTCTCCAGTATCAGTGTGCTGTGTTGGTTTAGTCGTTCAGGCATTTGTCCAGGTTTTCAGGAAAGGCCCGTAGCACGCGCTCTCTTATGGTTTTTCCGTGACTTGAGGAGGATTATGTTATTTGTGGTCTTGCCATTGGAGGAGTGTGTGGGAAAATGGGGTTCGGTTCCAGGTTCCCAGGCAAGTGGGTTCCAGTTGACTTCCCTCTCTGCAGCTCCTGCAATCCTCATCGTCTTCCCATTCTCTCTGTTCCCCAGCTGCAACTTTCCTCTGTGGCTTTGTCCTCACCTGCCTTGGTCTGGCTCATGCACCATTGTGAAATATGATGAATGCTGGAAGAATATTAAGAGGGTGCGATTAAACATTTACAAACTGAAATGATTCAGAGACTTGGCAAAGGGCATAACCTTCAAATCTCTGTCAAGGTGGGGGCCCAGGGACAGGGGAGAGAGTAAAATGAACCCGAAAAACAATTACCTATTACTTATTTTGAGAAACAGGTGGATTTTGTGCTACAGTGCAGCTTCTGGTAGATATTCAGCACAGGAGAAAATTAATTACAAATGGTTTACTTGACCAAATTACCGAAAGTGTTATTTTATAGTAAGGAAAACTTAGATTGCCCTGCATGTAGGTATCGCTTACTTCACATGAGTTATGTTGGTTGGCTCATTAGTTTTGGAGGTTGCATTTATTTGTTGAGCACTGGGAGTGGCAAACCTGGAAGCCCTGCAGGATGTTTGATGGGACAATTTGCATATTTTTATCTGGAAAGATTCTCCAGTTCAACTGCTTCACAGTGATGCTGGTGTTTTAGCCTCTGCAACATGCTGAAAAGTTGAGGCACCCCTGTGTGTGTATAGAGTTCTTATCTAAAGTGTTCAACGATAAAAATAATAAATGTGGCTATGCTAAGCGAGCATATGCTAAGTACAAGAATAATGGCAAGCTTAAGGAGTATACTGTGAATGGTACCTGAAAGAAATGTTGCATTGAAAAAGAATCTATTCCAGAACATACTAAAAAAACCAAATGATGCTTTGAAGATTGTATCATCAAAATGAATTATTAGATGAATTCAGTACACGAACTACAAGAAGAATGTGAATTAAAATAGCTTAGAACACATTATGTGCAGAGGGAATTAGAAGTTAAAGTAAACCAAGTAGAGGTGGGAATTGAAGGGGTCCCACTTTTCAACATGATTTAAAATTCAGTCAGCCAAGAGTAAAAATGAACAATTTGTATGTCATAAAACCTAAGAGTTTTTATTTAGGTATTCCTGAAGGGCCAGAGCTGTGTGACCTATGTTGTTATTCTGCTGATAAATACTTAAGCATCTTAGTGTGTCACCTTGATGGTGCTTGCAGCTTGCAGTTTTCTCTCTCTGTCTCTCTTTCTCTTTTTTTTTTTTTGACTGTGTGCATAAAGATGGGAATTGTCAGGCTGGATTTTTGAAGCTGAACTTCAAAACTGACTATTTATTTGAAGGCTACATGTTACACGCTACACAGGCACATCAAGCAGGGCTTGAAATTTTAAAACGATGTAAAATTCACAAATGTATCTTCTGTTTTTTAAAAGAGTAAAAGTAATACACATCCATATCTTTGTGCACGTCCATCTTCCTCTGTAGCCTGTTAATTATGTTGTAGCCTCAAGGGTGTATGTATATGCCTGCCATAGATTATGGGATGCATTTGCTGCCACTGATGAACAGACTGGATAACTGTTCTCAACTGTCACTTGTACTATTAAAATGTATCCACCCATTCCCTTGAGCGGATGATTTCACAGTGTCTGATGGCTTTGCAAAGGAACTGCTGTGAGTGAAAAGCCCTGGGATGGAATAAAATGGCAGTTGGGTGTGGAGCTACTAGAACACTTGCAGAGTTTAAGTGGGTAATATCCATTCCCCTGCATTAATTATAATGGTTTACGGATGCTCATTAATATGCCACTTTTATTACTGAGACACATGGTTGTACTGCTTTCCTGACACCTATTCTTTCCTCCCTCTGAACAGAACAAAGGAAACAATACTCGTCTGACATTGCCATGACATATGTTATTTCCCAATAAAAGATTGAGGTAATCAAATCAGTCCTGCGTGCACAGCACAGTATTCCCTTAGCCTTCGGAGAGAGGCAAGTGAGAAAATTCTTAATGTGGTAATTTTAGACCTGACTGAGCAAGGTATGTGTCTAACTAAAAGTAAGTGATTGACTCCAATGAGACTACGTACATAATTAGGTACTTAGTTTTTTAGTTTATTCATGCTGAATATGCTTTGCTGTGTTTATATCACACGGGTTAGAATAAACACAGACAGTAAGCATTCATCTTTTGCTGTGGGTATCAAGGGGATATTGAACTCATCATATCTGAGGAAAGGATAACTGAATAGCCAAATCCACTTACTGCTTATCTTTGAATCCTTGGCAAATAGAGTGGGCTTAAAAGAAGATTTAGAAACTAAATTTCAGTGACATCACAGAGACGTAGTCAGAGCCAAAATAAAAATGAGTAGGAATCTGTAAGTGGTTGCTAATGGTTATTGCCAAGTGATTTTAAGTGCTCCGTTATTTACTTAGTCCTTTACTGCTGTAAAAGCACTGGAATTCAGAAATAGCTTAGATGTTAAGGATTGATCCACTGAGTATTTGTACCCGTTGCATTAAATGTTCATCAGGTGAAAGAAAAAGAAACAAAAAAGCACCTGCACACAGCTGGAGTAGAGGACAGGCAATATACTTCCCATCTTATGGCTGCTTTCTGTTACCACTAACACAGGGAGTTATGCATCCTTGTGCTTGCTTTTCTGCTCCCATGTTTCCCATGTCTTTAGTTGTGGGACAAGAGAGACAAAGATGGGAAACCTCTCTCGCTTCCCTTGCCACAGTGCATTTCTTTGTGAAAGAGATGGAGCTCAGTGTCATTTCTTCTAGAGTGAGGGGGAGTTAACCCTTGCTTTTCCCCAACTCCTGGGCTAGTGCTTCAGCAGCAGACAGTTACGCAGGGCATTGGTGATGATGTGTCCTCCTTGCCTTGATTCCTGTGGACCTGTGTGGCTTCAGGCTGGAGGCTTTTTGCGGAAGTTGGCGCTTTCTTGTGGGACTCCCTGACAGGCTCTTGGGGTGCTTGGGCATGAGGACAATGGGGCTGGGGGTCCACGCAGACTGAGGCAGCTTGTTTTCTGCTTACTCCAGCTGACAGCACCTCATTCTGTGCCAAAGATTTATGCATTCTCTCAAGGTTTCTGTGCAAAACACAGGTGCCTGGCATCTCTAATGGGGCTCAGTGGGTAGGCTGGAGAGGTGGGCTGAGGAAGAGTGCTGAATGGCATTTTTAGATGTAGTTACCTAAATTCTGTCCACGCTGCATTTGAGGCATGTGAGTGCTTTTTTTTGGATCTTTCCTTCTGCATTTTTCCTTTACGTATTACTTACATTACTGTTCCTGTTGGTCTGGATGTCTGCTGGGGAGAGTTACACCTACTAATACAGTAAATTATACCTAATGCATGAAATCACTTGCCTGAAAACAAGTGTAATTAACTGTCGCTGATAAAGGTAGATGTTAGAAATTTGTAAGTGATGTTTCTTTGTGCTGAGTACTTAAAACTGAAGATTGCACATTAAGCAGAAGTATGATATACATGTTGAAATATAATTTGAGGTGCTTTTATGATGTGTTTCTAAGCTCTGAACTGTGATTTTTGTATAGGCTTCAAAATCTTTTATGTTGCTGTGTTCCAGCAGTCAGTGAGAAATATGCTGGCCTTCGGTGCGAATAAACTGTGCTGTAGAATGTGACTGAGCTTAATGTTAGCAAACCTGGCATAGTGTATTTGCATCTGAATATAGTTATTTAATTGTTGCTTAAACGTTAATGCTCTTTCTGACACTGTGACCCTGATAGACCTTGTAAACTGTCTCCTAGGTCGTACCAGACAGGTCCAGTCAGGCTCCCGTCTGTTCCAGGTAGGCATGCTAGCCACACGTTAATGAGGTAATATATAAGAGGACAGATAGTCTGTTCTTGCCTTGAAAATTCCATTTGGCAGATAATATTTCAAACTGCTGCGAGAGCTTAAGCTGTTAATTCTCATGAAATTGTGCAGGTATCATCAGAAAAAGCATCTTTGTTAAGAATTTGTTTGTTCCATTTAAAGAATACGTGCACTCTTCTGACACTTACCACTGTTTATTTGTAGCATAGTGCAATGCTGAAAAGCTCGGCAGGACTGATTGCTCTGAAGTGTCATAGGTTGCGTTCATGTGTCTCATATTGGTGACTTCAACATACTGCAAAAGCAACATTTATCTCCACTTAGCTAAGCCACTTAAGCACTTCTCTCATCCACAGACTGATTCTGCTGTACAAGGATGAAAATACTTCTAATTTAAGGGAAATTATTTTAACCCTACAGCTGGTAACACTCTAGTTTATAAAACGTGCAGTACATGGAGGATGCTGGAGTTGGTGCCTATGCAGGCAGTTATTCACATTTATGTGGACAGTGACATTTGTTCCTGAGGGCTGTTGAACACACATTCAGAGGCTTTAACATGGCCTTTTTAGTGAGTGTGGTGATAAATGGCTGTAGATGTGGAAATGTCACAAAAGTAAGCAGTATTAGAAAGGAAGACAGTAGCAATTTTCATGCAATGATATTTGAATTCTGCTTACACTTAGCAAAGGGGAAGACTGAGAGCATCTCCATGTTGTGCAGTGGAACCACGATGGCCAGAGCATGCAAAGGGCACTGGGTGCGGGAAGCTGGGGACTCGCTGAGCCCTGTGCGTCATGGGCTGTGCCGAGCTGTGGAAGCTCAGCGGTGCCCTCGGAGCGAAGTACAGCGGCTGCTTTGCTGCCTCCAGCGTCCTGTCTTGCTCAGTGCTAGCTCAGGTAGCTCTGGAGCATTGTGAGAGATCCACTCTTTTCTTTGTATTTAGTAACCTGAAGTCAATTTATTACTTTCTGTCAGGTTGCCACTATTATTTTCATGTAATTAAGATGCTAATATAATTACCAGAGTTACTGTTGAACCCAACCTACCTGCCTTTTCACGAAGGTCCCCAGTTAAATAATCAACCTTACTCAGTCACGTTAGGTACTTCTCATTAAACTTTAATAGTTTGAAAAGTCTTCCACTGAGTCAGGTGAGACTTCCTCATGAATGTATGACAATTATATTGGTGATAGATCATATAAAAATATCTTCTGCTAGCAGGGTTATTTGCATTTCACTTGCGATGTCGACGAGCTGACGTGAAGTCTCTTTATTGTGTTATTTCAAGGATGCAGGGAAGCAAGTACTGGGTATAAAACGATGTGAAGACACATAGATCTTGTAAGTTTGAACCAACACAAAGCTTAATGCAATTTTTTTTTCCAAGCCCAAAGCTAGTGCAGATGCTTGGAAGGTTCAGGTCTGATCCTCAGCAGTTGCAGATCATATTTATTGATCTCACTATGTAGGTGTGCGTTTGAACAGTGCTGGAAGGAGCATTTGTGCAACACAATTGCAATATTCCTGTTATGTTTGAGTTGTGCCTGCTGCATTGCCAAAATACGGTTTTATTGCAAGTCTGTTCCTTCAAAAATGTATGACTGAAGCCAGAATTTGTATTGTTAAATGAAATGTAGGAAATTGAAGTACATTTGAGTGCAAAACAGTAATAATTTGTTGAGCTGGTCAATTGCTTTAAAACAAATGAGGACTATATAACCCACAAATAAAAAGGAGAGTTGACTCTAGCTTCTCTTGACATGAAACTGTTTTCACTGTGTAGTTAAATATATACTGTGAACAATTCTTAAGATGTGGAGCAGCTTTTGTGACTTTTATCACTTGAATAGCTTCCACTTTGTCTATAGGTATAACAATAAATCACCAAATGATCTAGTAGGAAGCCTCTAAGGCCCAATACTGCAGTGTTGTTGCAGTGAGTTGTGTGTGATTGTGACAGCAATTGCTTGGATTTTGGGGAAAAGTATGATTTATTGTTTTCTTTTTTGACTGGAGCGTTTGCTATGCTGTATAGATTTGACATATTGATAACATATTCTATGGAATTTCTGTGTTAAACAAATTTTCTGAAGCTGACACCAGCTTCTGTGGTGGTGGTTGTAGAATCATTTAGGTTGGAAAACACTTTATGATCATAGAGTACAAACATAAGTGGTTGCAGTGATCAGATGAGGGTGGTACTAAACCTGCTTTGTTGAATGCAGTCTGTATGGATGGGCTGTCTTTGCTTTCATCAGCCTTTTTCATATGATCCCTTCAAATCCAGGTTGTGTGAATTCTGCAGTGCTGTGGTGTACTGCTGGGTTGCTTGGTCTCTCTATGCTTTCATGTAGTGTGATCAATAATGACTTGGTAAATACGTAAAGGGAGGGAGAATCGAGCAAGTCCAGTAGCTTTGTGAGGCAGATACGGAAACCTCACCCACGCTCTGCTCAATGCTGATCGAGTCAGTCTGATCGGTCAGGCCAAAATTTTCTCCTCTCCCCTGCCGGAACCCCACCTTACCCGCGTGTTCAGTGCTTCTGTGCACAGAACAACTGGAGACTATATTTTGTACGCATTATTATCGGTGTCTTAGAACAGCAGTTAAGAAGGACACGGAAACAAGTCTGTTACTAATGCCTGTCACTGCCTGCAGCCGTCACTCTAGCGTGTGGACTGGTAAGAAACAGAAGACAGGATAATCCAAGGAAGCAACAGAACACAATTGTCTGTGTCCCTTCTTGTCTCATGTTTTCCTTTCTGACTTTAATGGCATAGATAGTGGACAGACTCTAGCCCTTGGAGTTATTTTACATTGGGTTTGATTATTATTATTATTTTTTCTTTTTTTCTTTCATTTCTTTCTGACTTCCAAATTGCTGCCATCATTGCCCAGGAGCCTCTGCTGAAAGGTCCTGTGAACTGTCTTGAGGGTGTCCTCTTTGTTGGTTTGTAGAACAACCGGCTGAGTTGTGGAGCAAAAGCTCTAGGTTTGCTTTTCCACAGGATGAAGCATATTAACTGTTTCAGTGCATTTATTTTCCACCAGCTCCAGTGAAAGAGTATATCAAGATCACTTTTTCTTCTGTCTCCCAGCTGGCAACATAAAATGTTGCTTCCACACCAGGACAGCATTTCTTTTGCTGACAGGCAGTGCTGGAGGTTAGCCTTTCTTTTTAGATGATTGGGTAGGATACCTCAGTGTATTTGGTTTATTGATTTTTGAAAAATACATGCTGTGAAATTAAATGAACAGTTAAATACTAAACTGTTAGGAAGAAATGCCCCTTTTGTGTCTTTTAGGTTAGAATTTATCAAGACAAATACTTGCCATTTCAAATTCTGCATGCCAGCATAGACAACAAAGACAATTACCTTAAAATGTTTTTTTCTTTGCTAGTTGATTTAGTGTGAATGAAATCTAGATTGACAGCCCTAAAGGCAGAAGCCCTCAACTCAGTTTATGCATAGTATAACACTTAACAGTACGAATGAAAATTGCCATTCCCTTTGCAAGGGGTGGGTTGTAGACTCCAGGAGACCTAGTCTTCAATGGCTGGCAGCAAACTTGTAAAATATGGTCAATTATTTTTATTAGGCTTTGTTACTGTGTCACCACTAAAAGTATTACTTTATTTTTGTGATCTGTTTTAGTGTTAGAATCTTCATCTTCCTATCTGCACGAACCTTTATGTCTTTCTCATGCATCTTCATCTTTGGTTCTTCGCTTTCTGTTTCCTCTTCCCAACCAAGAAACTTGCTTCATCCTGTGCTTTGTTCTGTTTCTGACCTTCAATGAGGTGAATATTCTGGTGAGAAAGTTACATTTCAGAATTCTTTGCCACAAAAAGTTGGTCACAGAATGTTGATTTTACACATTTCAAGAAAGGCATTTTTCTCTTATGCTGAATATTTCTTTTCCGACATTAGAAGGATCTCTACTTGTGAACTTTAAATAGGAATACAAGTGTGGCCAGCTTGTACAGTGAGAAAATGTTTAATTTCCAATTAAGTATTGGGGCAGCAGTGCCTTGGGGACAGAAAGGCAAGAGCGGGGAGGAATTCGTCAGTGGTATTTGCTGACTGGGTGATTATTAGCAATAGGAGATACTGAAACTTAATTAGAGTTTCTGATCTGTAACAGTGTATTAGGTTTAATTAGGTCTGGACGTCTAGTATTTTACACTTTTTCTTTTAATTAAAATGTATGAATTTAAGAAGCAAAACTTCTAAATCTTACAGTCTGGACAGACCAAGAGGAAGAAGAAACTCTATTGTCTACATTATGCTATATTAAAAAAATAGTGGTAAAAACTGAGGAAGGTGGAAAAACAATGGACTTAAATGTCTGACCTGTAAGAAATGAAATGAATTATACTAGTGTACAAAGCTAGGCTTCTTGGCAGAACTCCAGCTGATACCTACATGATCCGATACATACCAGTTCATCCTATTTTCTGTTGCCATGGGGTCACGCGATGCTGTTGATTGTCCCATCTTTCACGTGAAACATAAACATCAAAGATCCAATATGGACAGCTTTTAGAGTCATGCAAATGTGATCCCTGAGTGTCCAGGGGAAATTCCAGTTGCTGTTCAGCACTGATGAGCTCTAGAGATCTGTATCTCACCAGTGGATTCCTCCACTAGATTTTTACAGTGTGGTTTCAGGTTTAGGAGTGTTACCGAGAAGGATGCTGCGTGAAATAAAGCATACAATTTAATGCACACAAAAATGAAAAAGATGAAGTAACACAGGGAAATGCACACCAATGTGTATGAAAGCACTACTAAGATTACTCTAATTACTCCCGATAACAAAATATAGTGATAAAAATGATACCCACTACCGTATGAACTGAAGTGCCTTGGAGTTACTTTTTACATTTTAATCCATCCTGAAAGGGAATGATCCACCACTAAGGCGTAGCTGATGGTGGTGATAGATGCAGACCGTTTCAGCAATTCTCTCTGTCTTGACAGCTCTACTCACTCATTTGTGGCGCTTAGACTGCTGGGATGTATCTCCCTGGGGTTTGTTTTGTATCTCAGCAGATTTTCTCTCTCAAGTGATGTTTTTGTTTGATTTTGTGAGAGAACACGCTTATTCCTTCTTGGAGTCTGGATGGAAATGGCACAAATATAGTAACTCCTCACGTAAACTAAGTTCAGCTTGTTCTTTGTTCTGTTTCTGACCTTCAAGTGACAGACGGTCTATATTTAGCACAGGTCAGGATTTTAAGTTGAATGTAGGTGCTAATACATCTTTCATTCAACGTAAGGATCCAGAAAGAAGGCATGAGGTGTGGTGTAAGCATTTTAGCTGCATTAATATACGTTGTGGAGTTGAACAGGAAACTGAAGCATGGAGGAGGCAAGCAGACAGAAGCTATAAGCAGGTTGTGAAGAATGGCTGACGTGCTTGTAGGGTTGTGAGGGGCTTTCTTCAGTTGTGGGAAACACGTGGAAGAGCCACGCGCTGCTGGGGGAAGCTGGTAAGCCCTAATGCCCTGGTATATTCCAGGGATCTCTGTGCTGCTACTGAAGTCTCTGCGCTGCTATTTTCATTATGTTCCTCTCCCTGGGGTCATGAAATGCCATTCTTAATTGCAAGTACCTAAGAGTAGTTTAATGTACTCCATAAGGGCAATATGTTGATAAAACTTGTGTTGGATTAAAAGCCTACATGTTATAGGAGCATATGGGAAGAGAATAAATGCCCAGGAACAAAAGTAAGATCCTCCTGGGTGGGTGCCAGTGAATCAATAATTTTGTTCTGTTCAGGGTCTCTCTTTGGGGTTGGCGTAGGCAGGGCAGTCTGCTTGTGCCTGTCTGGAGAGCAGGGCAGGCAGATGGAGACAAAAGGTTATTGTTCGGAAGGGCAGATACTGTTTTGTAGATGACTTGAAAAATAAGTAGAGGCAAGATTTGTAAACTCTGGAGTTTAGTGATAATGACATAAACTGTAACTTTAGGTCTTTACTGCTTCTTGTATTGTTTTGGTTTAAATTACACAGCTGAGTATCATAGTACAGCGAATGGCAGTCCAGAAGCTTGTGGGGAAAAAAACAGGGCAGAAACCCATCTGAATTTACGACCGTGACATGTTTATCGAGTGCAGTGGTTTTTGCATCCTCCTGTTGCACCAGTCACCTGAAGAGTAAGGTCTTGGCAATCACAGTAATTGGCGCTAGAGAAGGTTTTGTAATGAGAGGCTTGCAATTGTTGGAAAATATCTTTGTGGATCTGGCCTTTGTTTTGGATTCCTTCTTGTCATCTTTACCTGTGCAGAATGTCTTCATGTTGTGTATTTCTAGCAGTTGTAAATGGGGAATAATTTATTACTGCTTGTGTTACAGAGAAAAATTGTGTCTCGAGGACAAGAATTGGTAGAACTTACAAATGGTCTTGACAGCACCACCTGCTGCAGTACAACAGATGTTTCTTTTTTTAAAACTCGATCATTGTATCCTACAGTGACTTAAATGGGTTACAGCAAGGTTAAAACTTTGTCCTCTGTAATGTTCATAATTCACAACTTTCTTGTAATAATATCGTATTGTTTATAGAAATTATTCCCATTTGTAGCATCTGAGTCTTGGACATGTTACAGATCTGGTCTCTATCTCTGTTATCAGAAGGGTGCAGATGGAACAGTCCCTTACCTGAAGATGTTGTTAATGAGTTAACTACTACACAAACATAAATATTGATCTAATAGCCAGAGTTGTAGTGAAGGAATGTATCAGCTTTATATTACCTTATTATAACTGCTGGAGTTTTTTGATGTGGGTTGTTTTTTGTTTTTGCGGGGGGGGTGGGTGGGTGTTGGTTTGTGTTATTAGAAGTACTGTTCAGTCTGTTGGAACCTTCGAGCTGAACTACCCCTTTTCTATCCTGCTTTTGCGACACCTGTTTTGCTTAGTCATCCATTATGGTGATTTTACATGTTAACAGACATGTTTATTGGAGACTATAAAATCCAAATAATTGAATATTTATTGAATTTCCCTATGAACAGATTTTTGCCTTGAAATTTACTTAGGTTTTGCTGCATGCTGATAAACATGAAATGGAAAGATTGATTTTTGAAAGACTGCAGCATTTTTTTGCTGGTGGTAAATTGCATATGGAATTGAAAAAGTATAGTATACTTCTGTTGTCTATCGGCAGCATGACAGTAATCTTAAAAAGCAATCTCTGCCAACGAATGATGATGTAGAAAGAAACCTTTGCACTCAGTAGGCTTCCTCATTACTGCAACTTCTGCATAAAATAAACAACCACAGAGAGCTTTGTTATGAAAGCTCAAGTGCTCCTGAACTTTGAGACAGGGACTTGCAACATAAAAGTGTGTTGCCTTGTTTCGGAGATATGTTTATGGCTGTCCTGAATAAAAACTCTTTATATTTGGCACTGGAAAAACACGTATGCTCAGTGTCTGCAGCTTGTATTTTAGCAGCCTGGTTCCCAGAAGGTTCTACAGGTATTTTGATTTCTGACTTTTGTTACACTCTGAACACTTGTCTTAGGGTAAAATTCTTTACTGGGGTTGTTGGAATGACCGTTGAGCAAAGTCTGTTGAGGTCTATGAAATTTTTGATCCTTTTAGGTCTAAGTAGTCTTTAAATGCAAAGTGCTTCCTGGGATTGTTGATACTTCTATACACCAAAATGTAGAGCGCTTCTTTCAGCAATGTTAACTGTGCCGTGGCCACTGTGGGCCTCATTCAAGTCTTTGAAATTCAGGAGGAGCCTTTGCACTGAGTTAGTGAGGATGGATCTAGGTCTGTTGCAGGATGTTACTTGATGAGAGGGTAGTATTGAGAGCGTGGTGTGAAAGCTAGTATGTATCATGATAGGTCACCATTCAAAATACCAAAAATGGCTCATTAATCTTAACAGTTAATATATTAATCATGACTTATGGGGGTTTTGTGAAGACTTTCACCCAAGTTCCTCTCCAGGAAGAATTATGTGACCTTGTGGATTAGAGTAATCATCCACATTAAATACTATAATAGCCTAGGAACTGTGAGAAGCTGATTACCGGAAACTTTTCTGCACAACTGGGGCTTCTCATTTTGGAGTAACATAGAAAGTGAGGTGGTGTTGGTCTATAGCTTGATTGGGAGGTGAGAGTGAGTGGCTACTGTGATACAGCTGAGAGAAAGTTGAGGTATTTTTACTAGAAGCAAAGACGCTTTCGTATTGTACAAGAAATCATGTGAGAACTCATTGGAGAGACTGTGTATAGTTTTGTCATGGCTATTCCAAAAAGATGGTTTTAAACTGGGAACATGTTCAGTGATGGCTGCAAGGGTCTGTGTGGGAATGCAGAATCCATCTGATAAAAATGGATTAAAGAGAGTTGCTTTTTTCAGCCTAGCAGAATGAAACTTGTGAAGTGTTATTCATACCATGTACATATTCAGTGAGAGATAAACATCAAGGAAGGAGAAAATGTTAGAGGACACTTGTTACAAAAGCAAATGATGCAAAATTTTATAGAATAAATTCAGCTTGGAAATTAGAAGGAGGTTTGTGACCATTCAAGCAGAAGGGATGCCAGAATTTTGTTAATGACTGATTCCATATGCAGTTATTGAATTGACAGATCTGAAGGGAGAATAGCCTTGGGATGGGCAAGGACAGAGATGGGCTGCAAGGATTTGGTAACTGCTTACACTGCTGCAGCTGGAGCAGCACTTCTGAGCAAAACTTTACATGCCCAGCTTTACTGTTAGTTGTCTGTGTATGAATGAGCAGGGGTGATTGTCGTTAAAAGTCACCGTGGTGATGTTTATGAAAAATGTTTATAGGTAAGGTCTTAGTGGTTTACTACTATTGTGTGCACCTGGAAGAGGAGGGGGACATCATCTGCATGAGGGATGGTATCTGCCAACCCTGGCACCACAGAAGGAATGAAACCAGCTGTGGCATCCTGCTTGTTGCTGTCCTTGGTGGGGATTGACCTTGGTGGGGTGGTTTGGGATTGGAACAATCTCTGATCCTGTTCGTCAGCACTGTGCCTGGATACAGCCCTGCACGTGTAAGTTCTCCATGACTGCTATGGGGTATTTTCTGCTTGATGATAAATGAGATGGTGGGGTGATTGATCTGCCAGACCAAGACGATGCCAAGCATCGGTCAGACCATGAACATGATTCCAAAACACAAGGAAGAAACAGTTTTCTGACAGTGATAAGTTACGGTGTACTTACTAGGTCAAGGTCTTTTGCTAATGAGGAGGCTCAAAATGACAAGTGCTTTTTAGGTGAACTGTGCTATTTTAAGGTTTTAAAGAGACATGATACAGCTGTGGTTTACATTTCAATGAAAAGGATCAAAAAGAAAAAATCTCTGTGTATGTTTAATAGTTGGATTATTGAGTAAGAAATCTAACCTAACAGTTAAACGCACTGAACCAAAAATGTGAATGAAACCATTTACCACTTCGCCCAAATAAAGAGATGAGAACACGTATATCTTATTTCAGGCAGAAACTAGAAGTTTAGGGAAACAGAAGGTTTGGTTTTGTGGCACAATTAATTGTGTGTGGATGAGGTAGCACGAGGAGGCATGTAAACGAGAGTCGACTCCCTAGTCAGAGTATGTTCCATGTGTTAACTCAGATGTGAACAGTGTGATGGTATTTGTGGTTTAAGATGCTGGTTTGTCTTGCTGTTTTACATGGCTGTTGTTGTTTGAGTATCTGCGGTACATATATAGACCTCAGTATGTAAGTAGATACGTGAAAAAGCAAGGGGAAAAAAAACACCAAGAAAAAACCAAGAAAATGCTTACCCGGTTCTTTCATTGAAGAAAATTCTCAATGAAAAAAGACTCGCTTCATGTACTGATGAAGTGCAGCTGATAGATGCAACGTCGTGTGCAACAGACTTTAAAGAGAGAAATGAGAAGCGGCCTGAGGTGGAGCTTAAAAAGCCAAACCAACAAAACTTCCCCCACCGCACCCATCCTGTTCTTATCTGAAAAGGATACTGACTGTATAGATTAAATTGATGCTTGTCTGTGGCTGCGTTTGTTCTGAACCATGTAAAGAGAACCTAAAGCCAGAAATCAAAGTCAGTGACCTGATCTGAATGAGGAAAATTAATGTGATAAAAATTACTGAAAAAAAATCAGATCTCACCAGCACATATGGAAATGTTTAGAAATCAATACAGCTCAAGCCAGAGCAGTAAATAAAGATGAACACTGCAGTCAGCTCTTGTATCATTTAAGCATCTGGTCTACTACAGTTAATGCCAAATTTAGTTCATGTAAAATAGATGTAAATGAATGTCTGTTGCAAAAGAGACTAAGAAGTTAATATCTGCTAAATGGAATGTTGCTGCGGCAGAGTGACAAGAAAAGAGATTTCTGAATTATTGTGCCGAAATCCCAAAAGCCAACAGCATTTTTTGCAGCTGCAGTTGGGTTAACAAACAGGATCCCAGCATCTTTTTGGAAGAAATGCAGTCAATGTTTCAGGAAGATGCATTTTTGCTATTTAAGAGACTGGCTAAGCCATATCTATTACATTTTGTCTAATTCCAGTCAGCATTCTAAATATGCAATTTCTCTTCCAGAGCTAAAAGCAGGCTAGCACAGTATCTATCTTGTAGAAAGATTTTCCTTTCTGCTTCACACAATGTCACATCAGCTCTAACATGGATCTGGGCAGAAGGGATATGAGTGCTTGAGTGCGTGGTGCTCTCAAGCAGATGGGCAGGCAAGCAGCAGAAAAAGCAGGGCTGAGCGAGGATGCAAAAGGGAATTGGCCAGTACCTGTAAAGACTGTAGAAATTCCTCCTGTCCTCTACTCTCCTTCCTCCCCACCACCAACCCTGCAAAGAGGTCCCAAGTTTGGAACTGAAACAGTCACACTTCCTCCCTGCAGTTTCTCCTTGGACCATGCGGAAAAGCTCAATTTATGTCTCAGATCTGAATTTCAGAAGATGACAAGCATCCTTTTTGCAATATTACGGAAGTATTTGATGATAGAAATAGTTTCTGTGGGTTAATTGTATTTTTGTTGTTGCAGTATTTACAAGTCCAAGGATTTGTAGTAATAGCCGTTGGGTGATGCGCTTGTTGGAAGTAGTCCAAGTCCTGTAATTTGCACCTTTATTATACAGCATCAGAACAGTTTCCTCCCTCTCACTTCTCTGGCTGTCTACCACTAATCAAATGTAGCAATTTCAAGGGAAGAATTGTTTCTGCTATCAAAAAACCGTTGTGCATGGTGATTGAGAGTTCCTTCTTTCTTCCTGTTGTTTGTATCTTTTCAGTGGGAGCTTGTATTTAGGTGGTCCTCTGGAAGCTTAGTATTTGTCATCATGTCAATATTCCTCCTGCTGAGGAGGAATAGAACCTTGGTTTATGGTCTCAGCTAAGAAGTTATGAATTATGGTGTAAAATCAGTTTTTGGCTTCAGTACACTGGACAGCAAAACATGGTGTGTGAAAGCTAAGTTGCAGTATCTTGCTTATCCATGTCAGAGTTGAAGTACTTCTGCTATTAGACGTTCTGAAATTCTTAAAAATCCAGCAGTGCACTTTCTAGTGAGTGCATCACAACGATGTCCTATTATTTTTATTCCTGATCAAAATGTGCATATCTGTTCTTGTGATATGAAATGAAGATGACAGTATAGATCTTGGTGTGAGTGCATGAGGGATCGCACATGGGAAACAGCACATCCTAGGGCTTTGCGTGCACACTGTTAGGTTCTTATATTTCCAGGTGTCATTTTCTCAAAAGATTCAAACATAGCCAAGACTAGACAAACCATAGAAGTGAAATGTAGAAGGTCTAAAGACACCTGTTTGGTAAGGGTGCCCTGCAAAAAATATTAGAGACTCAGTGATTATACCCTCCTTTATTCCACTTCCATTCCATGGCAGTAAGATGAAGCGTTATGTCCATCTATTTCTGAAGCCTTCTGTGTAATGTCTATACTACTTAGGTAAAGAAAATGTAGCTGCCTGAAAGACTTCAGAGCAGCAAATGAGTAGGACTCTTGGAAAAAAAACCCACCCATTTTTGAAGCCCCTTATTAATAAGCTTGTTGATCATCTTGGTCAATACCACGAATAAAACCTTATGCTAAGGACATGTCTGTCTAGAAGTGTTGCTGGGTATTTTGGTCTTGGAGAGGGGCTGAGGCACTTTGTCAGTACTCTGGCTACTGCCCAGTTACTTCTCTCATTTTCATACTAGCTGGTAACCTTGATGGAAACACCAACAAGATGATGTGCTCTAAATTTGTTATTGAAACTTTTTTTAGTTTAGAAATGTCCCAGAGGTGCCCTTTCAGACTCTTTTCAGCTCCTACATCCCCCAGGTTTGGAATTACTGCTGCCACCAGGCTTTTAGTTCATGCTTCTGCTGACAGTGTGTGATTGACTTGTTCAGGCAGCAGCTGTGTCCTGGAGGAAAGGAAATCCTTCTTTAAATGAGGATAGTCCATACTGGAAAGACATCCCTGTTGAAGTAAGGTCAGAGAGGAAATTGCAGAAGAGGTTCTGAGTACAGATAGACCAGAGTAGTTAGAACTAGTTCATCTGTGATTTGTGACTGCTTTCCTACTTTTAAAAGGTTATATCAGAATACCAGCGTAGATCTATACCAGTTTGTACTCTGCTTTATTCTCACTGAGTCTTTTGTTCAGCTTCATTGAAGTTCATCTTCCTGTAAGGATTGTTTTTGTTTGTTTCAGTGTATTAGGGACCACTTCATGTTATCCACTACTAAGAGAATTTACTCCTGTTTAATTCCTCAGTTTAATTCTTCTGAGGCTTATGTATTTTGACACTAAGACAGCCTCTGAACAGTCAAAGATATCATGCTGTGTGCCCTCTTCATCTATCCACACGGTTGCCTGTGGTTAGGTGACTTCATGTGCAAGGTGGCCTCCTGGTTACCCACAGGTATGTGTTACGTGCTGTGGCAGGCAGGCAAGGCTAGTCTAGGTATGACCTTAAAAGTCCTTAACAAGCAGGTTTCCATGCAAGCCTCTTTTTCTCACTTGTAATGATTCCTCTCTAATGGCGCATGATTTTTTTTTTTTTCCTCTCAGCTCTTCTAGGAGAGAACAAGCTGGACTGTAGATTCTTGCAGATAATATTTACCCATTCTCCTTTCAGCTTAAATATTTTGTTGTTTGTATCTCACTTGAAACTTAATTTAGAGGTTAAATTTTGTCCACCAGTGGTATGTGTACTTATCAAAGCTGCAGTAGACTTTGGGGAAAAGCTATGATGCATATTAGAAATATATGATGTTAGCTGAATTGCAGGACTGTACCACTCAAATTGCCACCCCTTGCATCTGTGGCCATCATTAAATGTGCAAAAGGCCAAGCTGTAACTAAACAGTACTGTATCTGTGTTGGGGGTGTGCCAGTGGCATAAATGGGGAAGACAACAGCATGTAATAGCCTTCTGGACTTGAAAGCATTATGCCTTAGACTGATCTGCCAGCTCAGATGCTTGTATGGGAGAGCGGTCACTGGAGTTTCAGTCATTGGAGCTGGAGCTGGTATTTCTTATTTTCACCAGACTTGCAGAATGTTCTTTTTCAGTTACTTGTGCATCTGCACTGACAGTTTATGATGTTCACGTACATGTGACATCTTTGCTACAAAATGCCTTGAAGAGCTGTAATCACTAGGGTGAATGATCAATTTGTAAGTGTAGAAGTAGTGGGACAGTATATTTACCCTTAATTTTACAGGTGGATTTCTATTATAATCTGTATAGTTAAGATTTATAATTCTAAATCGAGTCAGGACCATTGTTTTGTATCTCTTCTGGTCACCTATTAGCCATTGGAATCTGCTTTCAGACATGCTTTATTCTTATGCACATCATATGCATAATAACACAGTGACTTTGTCCTTAGTGTCATTTCCAAAGATAACTGCTATTTCTTTTAATCTGTGTACAGTTTTAGATGTTGCAGGTTAGTTCTTCCATGTTTGGGACTCTTCTGCCTCTTGAAGTCAGCAGGCACGGCTTTGGGAATTGTAAAATTTAAAAAGTAAAAGACATGGCCAGAATTCCTGTGTAGTATTCCCTTTTTCTGGTGATTAGTTGTCAATCAGATTTAAAGTATCTAGGGGTGCTGTCATTTTTCTGTGTGTATTTTCAGTTTCTTACTCCTTCCACACTTTCACACATCTCAACTTCTTTTGTTTTGTTTGCTTTCTTCTTCCTCTGTTCCTTTCTGCTTAGTGTTACTTCCTGAAACTTTTGGAAAGGAGAAACACAATACAAATACAAAAAGAGAAATACAATACAAAACTCTTGCATGGAGTTTGAGCAAAGCTCCAGGTTTCCTGCTGGTGATTCTCACTCCTCTTGAAGCCCAGCTGGCATTCCTTCCCTTCAGAAACAGCTGAAGATTTTGTATCCAAAATACTAATCAAAGAGCCCCCCCTCAGCCATTTCCCACTTGGGTCTGGGGTGCTTTGTCCTCACACATCTAATTTAGCATGTGCTTACCAAGCAGAGCTCTGTTCAGTCCCATCAGTTGTGACACCTGTTGATGCTGATGGACCCTTTTCAGCAACGGAGAAGAAAGGTGGAATCGGTGCCTTGCTGCCAGGCAAGGACTTCCACAATCCCTTTGCATAAAGGAAAACCTTTCAAATGAGGATCAATTCCTTCTTGTTCCTTCAGGTGTGCAATTAACTTGTTATCTGGAAGACAGGTCAGCAGACTTCCATTTTTGAGATGAAGGTTTAGACTGAATTTGCAGCTCAGTATTGCAGCTCACTTGCTCTCACGATATTATTGTTACTTTGCCACAGTTATGGTTTTTATATAGATTGGCAGCAGCTTTTACAGGCAGGCTGAACTTCACAGAAACCTAACTTAAAATGCACAGAATGAGAAAAATGCCTCTCTTGTAAGGATCCTGCTGAGCTGATAACAGTCTACAGGAAGACATCTATTTAAACAGAAATAAACATGCCTTAGGATGCTTGGATCCTATTTTCAGCTTTATTAAGCTATTTTCGGCTTTATTAAGAATGCTGTGCTTAATTTTTCCAGCATTTCCAGCCCCATTAATTTAGTTTACACTGCATTTGGATCAATTAGTGCACTTGATGATAATGCACTATTTGCCTCTGCCTATTTAAAACAAGAGAAACAACAGGGTGAATTTTCAGTGTATTAAAGAAACTGGAGTTCCTCCAAAGTCTCTGATTAGCCCAAATGGCAAATCTCAGAGGCTGGCCAAGCGGAAACAGAAATTCCATGTTGGGTAACTGTCCAGTGGATCTATCTTCTCTCTCCAATGACTTCTCAACCCAGTTCTTCTAGTGACATCCTGGCTTCAGGATATTTGCCCCCCAATATGCATATTCTCACGAAGACTATACTTAACAGGAATACCACAAGTTAATAGTAATAGAGGTAGAGCTACAGAGTGCTCAGCAAAAAAGATGAAAGGAAAAAAAAAAAAAAACTGCTTAAAACCTGCAAGGATTTAGAAAGACTTCCTGATGTTATGGCAACGCTATTATAAACCAGTTGAGATCGCATTCAACTTGCCTTTCATCAGTAAGCATCTTTACATTTTCTTCTTGGAGATTAAAACACCCAGGGATTAGGACAGTAGAGAAGGCAATCTCTCCAAACCTGAGCTGCGTGATCTTACTCGGTGCATAATCAAAATGCTAATAAGTTAGATTTCCACTTCATTGGTTCTCTGTGGCCTGCTGGATGTCATAAAAGGGGGTCGAAGTTGTTCTAAATTCTCATGTTTCATTTTTGTTTTAGAGAAGTGCTTGCTGTGAAAAGCAAATGTAAACCATGAGGTTTATTACAACATTTTTCAAATACAATAGCATATATTTAGTATTGTTTCAGGTCCTAATAGCAACTGTTCCTGGCCTCTGCTCAAGAATATTGGCAGCATTGAATTGTAGTTATAAATGTAAACCAATGCTTGCTACAGTTTTATTTGGGGCATATACATTACTGAAGTACCAAGGTGCAGCATGTGCATTCTGTCTGCCAGAGAATATGATTAAGATGATTCAGCTTGGAGAAATTGCCTCTATTTATCTCTGCTGCAAAATTATTTTGGAGGTGGTTATATTGTGTCATTACACTGTGATCTTTTGCTTTTTCATGAATGAATAGTACCCCATTTTGCCTGGGTGTTTTGAGTGTTTATTGTTCCCATGGGATACTTTTTTATTTGTCTTTATTTGTCTTGCTTCTGGTCTGTCACAACATTTTTAGTTTGACGCAGATTACTTAGAAGTTTGCACATGGCGAGGCTTGTAATCTCATTTGCTTCACCAAACTTCATATACAGCTCTGAGAAACATTCCTATTTCACTGAAGGACCTCCTCAGTGGCACAGTACAGATAAAGGTAGATATAAGTCACTGTGAAAATTGTACTGTGATGCTGGATTTGTTGATTTATTCAACAATAACAAAATACAAAGCAACAGGTGAGTGACCTAGGCTGAATTTCCTTGAGCATCTAACTGATACGGAAGTACCTTATTCCTTTATGCTTCTTTTGGAAACAACAAAAATCAGTTCTTCCTTAAGTGTCTTTGTTCAGCTTCTTGATGTCATAAATGTGTGTTTAAATGCCCTGATACTGGTCAGTTAAGTAGATGTGGTTGTGCATCCTGAAAAAGCAGAGTTTTTTAACGGAAATAGCAAAATCCCAGTATTATTTGTATCTGATACTCCACTGCAAGAAACAGTCTTTCTGCCCAGCCCCTAGAGCTTGAGAATGACTGCGCTGGCTAACGTGCCACAGTGTCCACAATTGAAAAGGTTTATTTTAGATAGATGTAGTAGGCTGTGGCAGTATGCTATGGGCACGGCAGTCTGAGGAATCTTGCCCTGTGGCTGACGCTAACTATTCTGTGGATAAATAGATGAGTTCAGACTCTGGGTTGCCTTTCAGAAGAGAGCAACCACAAACCTATCAGGCTGTGCACTGCTGTGCAATAGATTTATCTCTGTAAAGGTTTGGCGCTGCTGTCCATTACTTACCGTAAGCCTGTTTGGTGCTGGTACGATCGCCAGGACTCTGGCTTCACAATGACATGTCAGTTCCTGAAATCTGGACTTGTCAGCTGTAGTGCACACAAGAATGCTACTCATTTTAACTAGAAGCTTGCTTTCTGCCCAGTGTGTATTTTTATTTAAAGTTTTCTGTTTATGTAACAACAGGACACCATTATTCTGGTACTATCCAGCAGCACTTTGTGTATTTTTCTGTGTCACGGATGGAGCGATGCACTTGACTCATAAAAGAGAAGCGGCAATACGTTTATTGCTATAAAACAGCAGTTTAACAAAGTTTGATAGTAAATGCGACAATGGTTTAACAAGATTTGATGGCAAGGTACACTTGATTATTTACTGCACAGAGGACAAGGTCAGACAGAACTGTTAGGGAGAGACCTTCCCATTGAGTCACGAGGTTCAGAAAGGGACCCCCTTGCATTCTAAACTCCTCCTCAGAGGGAAGTTTAGGTGCAGCTAGATCCAGACTTAGACTTGGTCAATGATTTATATCTTATGGATTATATATGTGCAATCAATTCTTTGTATCGCTTAGCTAAGATTGCAAAGTTTAGCATGCTATTAATTGCTTACCAAGTGTCTGTTGTGGCAAAGAATCTCTCAGCCTCGAGGAGTAACCCTGAGAGGTGTCCCTACTCAAGGGGAGATCCTGGTGTGCAGCCTGTTGCCATGAAGAAGAGCTCAACAGGCCCTGGGCTGTCCACTATTTATGGAGTAAGATAATTGACTTACAGTCATATTTGCGTACTGACTACAGACTTGGCTCGGGTTGGACCTTGACCAGCACTGTGGTTAGGTGGGCCCATTGCTCAAAGTAGCCCTTGGCTATTGGGTTGTTATTTCGCTCCTCCAAATCCACTTTGAGGTGGGTACGGCCGTACACGCAGATATGTGACCAGGCGCATCCATTCCGACTGCCACTGGTGGTTACCAATTCAGCATTGGTATGGAAATACAGGTCAGGATGCAAAGGGGGGCAGAGCACACTGCCACAGTTTGCTGTTAATGACTGATTATATACACCGTGAGAGATTGATTTCCTTTGGCTATGCAGTATTGTTCATAGTGTAGAACACACCTAGTAATTTTACTGAGAGATTTCTGAGGGAAAAAAAACAGCAACAACACAACAATAGTGTGCATAAAGTTTCACAGAGCTGTTCAGAGAGCATCTTTTCCCCACAATTTGACTTGTTTTGTCAGTGTACGTTCATGATGATCACTTGATTGCTGCTCAGTGAAACCATACTTTTTTTTTTTTTTCCAAGGTCAAACTTTATTTGACTCAAAAAGTGTTTTTAAGCAGAAATGACTTCTGTACTCAGCCAATTGTGTGAGAACATTGTAAATTTAAGATTTCAGGATTTTTATTTTCACTTGAATGGAGATGAAGCGATTTCAAAAGGAACCTTTACTCTGCTGGAGTTAATATTAGTGAGGCAATAGAATATTTAAGTACTTGTGGTTCTGTTTCTTTGATTTTGTTTTCTGCCTGGTATTATTAGGTATGTTTTCAGCTTAGCACATGTGTAATTGGAAACATGAATGTCTTCAAAATAAACAAAACTGTTGTGTCTGACATATATCTTCACGTTACATATCCATATCGCATTCTTGGCTCGAGTAATACACTTTGGTGTTAAGCGAACTGTCATTTAGAATTATGCTTAGGGTACGCTGATTTCCAGTGAGATATATGAAGACTAGGTACTATGTGAGAGAATATACTACAGTGTATTATTCTTACGATTATTTTATGAATCATGGTGTAGCATTGCTATATTTCTATACCTGGTGAGTGACATTTTCATATGGACCTGAGTACCAAAACATTGTGCAATTGCGTTAAGAAGTACATTCTCCTTCAGCATCATTTACACTGGATAGGTAAAATAAACAGGAAGTAGTTTCCATTCTAGTCCAGATTCTGATTGCTCACAGTGTTAAAATATTTGAAGATGACTTAATGTCAATGCATCAATCTAATCATTTTCTTTTTGTCTTTGCATATTTCCTTTGTAGCTGTCTGTTGATGCTTGAACCCTACTATTATAAGTGAGTTAATCCTCACAGAAGTCACTCCTACTATTTGTGACTTGTTTCAAGGAGCACATGCTTTGTGGAGCTCATTTGCTTGTTCTTTTAAGATGATACTTGTAGATCTGAAGAATATGTTTTCGGAAACTGTTTTTAGAACAAAGATTTTAGTGAAACCTATTGAAGCTCCAGTAAGCTGCATTGGAGGGCATGACATGAGGGGGCTAAGATTGTGTTTTATGAAGTCAGGAGCTCATCATCTGCCAGGGCTGGTGTTACCAGATTGCAGAAACCCTCGGTGTGAAGGATATTGAGAAGAGAAACATGTGTGTACAGGAAGAGTAACTGTTTTTAAACTGCCTCGCTGTCCTTTATAGAAGCCAGTCACAGCAGGCAGCTGGAAAAGCTAACAATCAAATGAATCTTACCTTCTTTCATGTCACAGCTTACACAGGGAAGAATTTCCACAAATTTCCACACAGGTCATACAACTGTGCCTTTGTCTTCCTCCAGATCACTCCTTAAGCCTTATTGTTAGTACGGTGTCTGCCAGGGACTGTGCAGTGGTACGGCTGCTGTGTAGCTGTGGTGGATCCCCAGAGCCATTCATCTCAGAGAACTGTGAAACATATGCACGTGGTTCTCCCTGAATTTAGTCAGGGAATATTGCAATTAAATCACGTTCTCTGCATTCTAAAATGTTCCAACAGAGAACAAAATTTAATTTTTTTTGTCAGGAAATGATTAAATGGGATGTTTAACCCAGACTTGGTAAGGAGGCTAACCTCTCCCAAGCCAAGGGCTGAATTTCATTATGTGGAAGATTTCGTATTATTAAAGTTTATTTTTTAGTAATTTTTTAATCTACAAACGGTCTTGTAATTCTTATGCGCTTTAGGATGTGTAGCTGGGACACTTTTTGTACATAACTACCAAATGTATGTAAGAATATATATGGCATGCACATGATCTCAAGTCTGCCAAAAGCAGGCAAAGCTGTTTTTGTTGTTATTCAGGGAAGCATGATGTTATGAGCAAGTAGAAGTGTGTGCTACAACAACAAAAATAAATGCCATAGCTTTGCTAGTTCCCCACACAGCATTTAATGGGTATGAAGCAGTTTAGTCATGATATCAGGGAACTGATACATCTGTTAAGAGAAATGCATTTTATGCACCATAAAATTAAATGTTGCATTGCCAAGCAATATAGCAAGTATTCCTGTAGTCAATTTTTGCAAACTAAACATTGTAAAATGATATCCTAAGAAGGTGGTACTGGAAATCTGTTTTGAAAACATATTCCATTAGGAACACACACTGTACTTGATGGAAGGATTACAGCTGCCATTTATAGTGCTTTATTTTTTCTACATTAACAATATACTGTGTACCATTAGCAAACTAAAGCATAAGAAGGGTATTTCACATTTATGTTGAACTTTATAATTCTAAATGAATCCAAAGTACTAAAAAAATCTGTAGGGCATATGCTCTGTGGTGCTACTGAAGTGCTATTATCAGGTTGTGAGGCAAGCAAACGCTATCTGTAATGTTTTGCATGCATCAGGGAAGAACATTTTGGCCAGATGCACCAAGCTTTAAGTACGGCACTTTTGACAAGTTCCAGCACCTTTAAGGCATGCCTAGGCCAGTTGTAGAGGTTTTTCATTACTTTCATTTCTTGAAGGACGTGACATTGTGAGGGGGCCCATACGGCAAAATACAGAGTGCACTGATGCAGAATCATCGAAGTGAGATTTGTGACCAAGGTGGCATTGCTTTTTAAGAAGCAACTAAGGATCTATATTTCATATTCCTTTCCCTTTACCATTCCCCAGCATGTTACTGCCCAGCGAGTTCTCCACAGAAAAACACAGCAGAGAAAGGGAAAAGGTGGCAGAAACTTAAGTCATTGTTGTACATACTTTCTAGGTATTAGCTAAAATGTTTGCGTGATTACGTGTGTATGTAAGGACACAAGTCAGCAGTGTGATTTTATACGTTGTGACAGAAACGCACTCCTTCGAGTCTTGTAGCTTAAGAATTTCGGGGGTAAATTCTTAGTCACTGTGTAAATTGATATAGATTTGCTAATTGACGCTAGCAGAGAGTGTGGCCCCTTGGGTTTCTAAAATGCTCTTGGCTCAGTCAAAGATTATACACACAAAGATTGTATTTGCTTTTATGCTCTTACTTGTTAAATTCGTTCTTTATTAAATTATATTTCTGTAGTTAACACCGTTCTGAAAAAGTGCCTAGCAGGTTCAGGTTCTTAATGCGTCTTCCTCGCTGGGGGGTTGTAAGGCTTAATTGTTCATAATGTGTAAAAGCTTGAGATGAAAGGATTTATGTAAAAGCAACGTATCATGATGATTATAAGGCTGATGGTGATGCATATCACACCTGCTGTCACACCAGCTTGAGCAAAAGCAATCTCTGCCTTTAGACAGAAATTTCTGGGTAACGGTGTGAGCAATGTAACTTTTCAGTGCTTCTTTTTTCCCTATTGAAAAATGTGGTGGCTCTCTCAGATAGGTAAAAATATTTAAGTGTATTCTCTTCTGCCTGAGCCTTGCGCTTTAGGATAAAACATATTTGGTGAGATTATTTTAGGTAAATCCAAATGGTGAGATGAAATCTCTTTTGCCACTGGGAATATTAAAATAATTGCTAAAACTTTACTACTTTTTTTTTTTTTTTTTTTTTTTTTGAGAAAACTTTGCTTCTGTGGTAATATTTTAGCTACTGAAAAAAATTCTGATTTAAAATGTAGATCAGAAATGAGATTAATTGTGTCCTATTAATAGTTATTTGCGTTCTCTTTTTAATCCAACAAATGCAAAGGTCAGAAGAAACGTAGAAGAGTGCAAAAGTTATCTGAACTTCAGACAAATCCATTTTTTAGCGTGGCATGGTTTAGCAGTGTGTTTGAATCTCTCTTCCCCCACCTCTCCACCCCCCCACCCCCCTTCATTGTTCTCTTTATTATTCTTTCTTTCCCATATATAAACTTGATTTGAACGAGACAGAATGCCCTGGGGCATTGCTTATGGGATACAGGACTTTTCATCTCTTGATTGCCTTCTTGGCAGTGTCTTCAGTGAATTCAAACCTTTATCTGTTAGAGACTGCAAGGTAAGCTAGATTCTGTAAATTGAGATTAACTCTTAATTCTGTTGCTTAATGGGGAAATGTCTGTATCTAACAAGGCATCTTTCTTGATAAAGAGTGAAGGCTGGATGGGTATTGTGGGCGAGCTCTGAAAGCATCACATACTGAAGTCCTTCTTGTGTAGTCAGAGAAGTCTGATCTCTGGAACTGACAATTCCCATCCTTCTGGTGCTGGTCAATAAAATGCAATCGTGCTTTGAAAAAAGGCATTTTATTTTGGGTGGAGTGTCTTGGCAGGATGAGAGAGATTTAAAAGATGATGCAAAAGCCCATTGGAAAATGTTTTCAGAGATATCCCTGTAGCTGTTACTTGCAGCATACCAGAAGTATCATATTAAGACAGCGAGAGAGAACACCTAAATCTGAATGTGCTTGTTTAAAGAAACAATGCTTAAGGTCTCTTAATGTCTCCAAGTTATTTGTCTTTACGAATCCCTGATCCAGACCAGAAAATCCTGTTGCTGTTTTATTTCCTATTTTCTTCGTCTCCCTCCCAGTAATGTCACCTTCAGGTAGCTAAATGCTATCAATAATACCTTGATTTACTATTGCATAGTCTACAGCTATCAAAACAAGTATTTGTTTTCAATTTCAATTGTTATGCGTGCAATAAGGTACCAGCAACCTTCAAAAAAATGTTGCTGAATGTAACACTCAGAGGCTATGAATGTACCCTAAGCCACACGCTCGCTTCCAGCCACGACTAAAAATACTTTCTTAAAGTTTATTTACCATTTCAAAAGATAGTATTCCTCATATAGGAAATTACCATAAAATAATGTTTTATTAACATTTTAGGCATATTTTTTTTCACAGCTTATTCAATATTCTGGTGGTTTTAGTGACTTGATTATTTGAGGATGCTAGGTAGCCTTTCATTAAGCAATGTAGAGTAAATCTTTCACACTGGGACAGAATGTTTCTTACAGGTAAACAGACTTGTGTTTTATTGGTGAAGGTGCCTATCTGTGCTGCAGGGCAAAACAAGAAGAGTGAGTTAAAAGACTATATACCTGTTAGGGTATAATCCAGCTAGTTTTGTGCTGAACATGTCTATGGAGTGCATTTGTATGGACTGGAAGGCTAAGATCAGACAACTATAAAACATACACAGCTAGAAAACTATTTTTATGTTGTCTGAATAATCCATATACTGTACTAAGGTCAAACAGACCTCAGATTGCATCCACTGTTTATTGAATTCAGGTTTTTTTCAATTAGTTCAATGGGATTTGAATCAAGGTCTTTCTGAAGTTGTGATAATAGATCAGGCAAGGGAAAAAGCTTTTATTGTGCTTCTGGAACATACTTCTTTATCCTTAAATTAGGATTGATTAAGCATAACTGATTTCTAAAGAAACCATGAGCCGCAGTATTGCAGCCAAAGTGGAAGCAGGTCAGAAGTTTCACATCCTCTTTTTCTTGCTTTGTGATGCTTACAATTTTTAGTAGTGCTCTGATTTGTTTTGATAAATCCACTGAAATTTAAATTAAAATATATAAAATTATAATTTGTGTTATGTTTGTAAATAGAAGTTATTCTATGCCCATTTGTTAAAAAAAATACGGGAGTATAAGCAGCACATTGATGTGCTGCAAAGGAAAACTCCAATAATATGCTATATCATGTCATTTCTCAAAGTAAATTTCAGTTTTGTTCTACGGTTTTAACTGTTAACTTGAATTTTGAAAGATGATGTTCAGTTTGTTTGCAGAAGTATTCTGCCCTCTTTTGTCATGCTTAGTATTGGGTTACTAGAGAGACAGCTGCAGCTGACTTAAAATGGTGCACTAAAAATATTGAAGAGTCTAGCCTTGAGGAAACAGGGCAGTAAAATGGCAACAAGAATATTTATTTAGCACAGAATCATCTGGGGATGTGAGAGATGCTTTCAAAAGTGTAATATATCACAGGACAAATTTTATTATATTACTTTTGTCTCTTACTGCTTCTATTGATCTTTTTCATACACATTTTCGAAAATTGTCACATATCTGTCCTCAGAGCCATAAAATAAGCTTGACATCAATAAGTGTTTCATATATGTCCTTTTACCAGTGAAGTAGAATGGACAGATTCTGTCCATTCAGGATGCGTTCTGAATTAATTTAATGAAATATAGCTTGTTTGTTCATTAGAAAAGATTTTAGGTGAAAATGTATCGATCAAGGTGGATAACGTACACATTCAAAACTAAGTTCCATGACTGGGGTAATACAAAAGAAATTATTAGTATTTATCACTGTGATTCATTGTACTAATTTTAAGGAGTTGATGTTTCATTTTTCAAAAAAAAAATCCAGCATCTCGAGCCAAAGAGCACTTGAGCCCACCTTGAAAACATCCAGATGGATGGCCTGCTTCTTGCATACAAATAGCCACAACTTGATTATATAAGTCGAACAAAACACCAAGCACAAAGAGAATTTAACATCATGGAACAGCAAAGAAAGAGCCCTCTGCTAAGAGTTCAGTGCCTTCTGAGAGATATGTTTAGCCTTCCAAATTCTCTTTGATCTTAATTTTGCAAGTGCTGTGTGACACAGCACTGGGTACCTGAGAAGGTTCATTGCTACATCAGCTAAAATAGCCTGTTGACAAACCCTACAATGTTAGTTCACTGCTTTGATAAATACTATTTAGTATGCAAATACATACATACACACAAACTCACACACAGTGTGTGTGTATGCCTGTATCCGGTATCTTTGACATTTCATCCTGATACATTCATTATTGGTTTTAATCCCTCTAGGTACTTTTCTGGTTTGCCCTTTTTCCTTCTTTACTCTCACTGTGCATCGCCTCCCAAATTTGAAAGAATACCTTTATACTTTTCTGAGTGCTTTTAAAAAAACCCATCTCCAAACCTTAATACTGAGTTCATTGATCTTTGTTCAGACTTAGCTCTAAGTAGTACTTTTGTACTACCAGGATCTGGAATTTTGACTACATTAGGCAGCCGTTATGCTAATTACATTTGTGAAGTACCTCTTATATGAGAGATCTCTAGAAATATAAATCAGGAATAATAACTTTACGATCAGCTGGTAGAAGACCTGAGATTTATAGGCTCTTTCTGAACTGAACTAACCCTCATACGTACCACACATAAAATCTGAAGCATAAATCAGGCTGGAAGCCACTCGCAAAGGTGATGAACTGCCCAGCTAGGGATTTGTCTTCCAGTCTCAGATGTGTTCGTTCGCATCCTGATTGCCAGACTGACTCGCACTCCCCTTCCTGCCCCGACATGTGGGGTGAAAATTTTCCAGAACAGTTCTTTTGCCCAAAATTCATTCCTGCCAGATTTGTCCTTCTCTGACTCCAGCCAGCTGTAAAAGGACTCCAGTGGCATTTGGCAGACTTTGTGTTAAATAAGTCACACCCTGTATCCAATGGATGTAGTTCAGTGAACCAAGAAGAGTTTTGTGCTTTTATATATGATGGTGTCACACTTGAGTACAGAGAAAAAGAGCAGAACCTCTGCTGCTCCTTTATTTTGTTTGCGTACTTTCTCCTTTCTTTATCAGCTGTCCTCTAAACCTGCCTCAGCAACTGGTATCATCTGATGATTCTAGTGTTTGGTTTACATAGTTGAATTGTTATCAACCGCGCCCTTGTGTGTACTTGGCTGAGTAAATGCAATCAGCTAATGAAATTGTGGTCTTTCCATCAATTGATTATCAAATTGCTTATATAGTTCTGCTAGCCCATCTCTTTTCCAAAGCTGCAGGTTTTTGTTTACCCAGGCAGTCTGTGCCTGACCCTTCCGTGCCTTTCCTGAATGTCTCTTTTTTGACTTGACATGCATGTAGTGTTTGAGTATGGCCAAATATCAGTGGAATTCATGGTCATTTTACTGACCACCCTGTTGAAAATAAATTGGTAAAAAAGCATTTCCAGAACATTGGAAAGCTGCCTGGAGAAAAAGGACCTCGGGGTGCTCGTTGAAAGCCAGCTGGACATGAGCCAGCAGGGTGCCCAGGTTGCCAAGGAGGGCAACAGTGTCCTGGCTTGTATCCAAAACAGCGTGGCCAGCAGGGCCGGGGCAGTGCCCGTCCCCCTGCACTGGGCACTGGAGCGCCTCGAACCCTGGGCTCAGCTCTGGGCCGCTCGTGCCAGAGGGACGCGGAGGGGCTGGAGCGTGTCCAGAGAGGGAGAACAAAGCTGGGGAAGGGTCTGGGGGCTCAGGGGGGACCTGATGGCTCCCTACAGCTGCCTGGTAGGGGGCTGCAGGCAGGGGGGTTGGTCTCTGCTCCCAAGTAACAAGCAACAAGACAAGAGGAAATGGCCTCAGGTTGCGCCAGCGGAGGTTCAGGTTGGGTATCAGGGAAAAAAACCACCTCTTCACTGGGAGGGTGGTTGGGCACTGGGACAGGCTGGCGGGGAGGTGGTGGGATCACCATCGCTGCCTGGGGAGGTGGTGGGGTCACCATCCCTGGAAGTGTTTAAAAAATGCATAGATGTGGTGCTTGGAGACACGGTTTAGTCGTGGCCTTGGCAGTCCTGGGTTAACGGTTGGACTCAATGATCTCAAAGGTCTTTTCCAACCTAAATGATTCTATGATTCTTTGACTTCAAAAGTACAAGAGAAACTAGTACAATTTTTTCTCCTATGCTGCCCTGTGTAGCGGTCCCAGACACCTGCTCATTTACAAGGTGAACAAATATGATGCCAAGAGAGGATGGTGGCTGCCAAGGCAGTGACCAGGAGGTGCTGTGGTTTGCATTTTGGGTAGGGAACACAGCACAGAGCAAAACGTCTTCTGTGAGTGACTGTAAAGGATGGTCTTGCTCACCCTTTGTTACTTTCCCCCCTAGCTCCGTGTGCCAGTACCTAGTCTTTGAGCAAGTAAAGGTGTCACGTTGAAGTCTCTTTGAATTTCAGTCTTCTAGAAAACTGCTGGAGGTTTAAATATAGGGCGGCATTGGCAGTACACCTGCTGCTGTGTTAGATCATGAAGTACAATTTACGCTCTTTGCCACAGGTTATTTAATACCCACTGAAGCTGATGCATGCATATGGGGCCAGCTACCAGCTAGTTTGGAATGAGTGTGAGCACCCAGTACTTTGGGCCCAAATGCAGAAAAACTGGAGGTTACTATATCACTACTACACAATAGAAGCTGCTATCTTGTATGCTGTCTGAAGCACGTGGTCTCCCCTTGAGCTGCATTGCAGTTGCCACTGCAAACTAGGCTAATGGCTACCCTGCACTGCCGTTGTCTTGACAAGCTGTGGAGTACCTTGCTTACAGAAACAAGCTAGTGGTTGGCTCTGTCTGTGATAAACCTAATGTAATACAGGAGTACGTGTGGGTTTGGCCCATATAAATACATACAGTATACCCTGTTGAAGAAAACTGTGTGTGCTTTCTTTAATTAACAGCTTCTCTTCCCTGTGATACGGGCGGCAGGAGTTTGCATTTTTGGTATTGCTATATTCTTTCCTTTTATGCAAGCTATGGTACGTTTTATCTTTTTCTGCAGTGGTGTTCCTTTTGGTACTAATGGAACTATTTTTTTCAACACTTTTTGGGGTTTTTTTCCTTGACTAAAGAAGAAACAGGGGAAATCATGAGGGAGAGAAAAGCAGTGGAAGAAGCCAAAAGTACCCACTGCTAAGGCACTCAGTTTTGAAGCTCTTCCATTCCTTTGTACTGTCAAGTTGTAGAGGTCGGCTGCTTAGTAAACAAATTGTACAGATGTTCTTAAAATGTGGGTGTTTGTTGCTTATGGGTGGTGTTGAGATGGAGATGAAACAGGGATTATCCGCTTGATAGAATTCTAATCAGTTGCTTCTGAGTTCAAATTTTCAGAATATGAGAATTTGCTCATTCTCAGATGGGAGAAGATGAATGCTAAATAAATGAGGTGCTTCTATTTCAACTGAGTTTCCTTTTTTGAAAAGTAATGGACAGATAGGATCAAGGAGAAAGAAGGGAGTATGGTATGTTATACCTCTGGTTCCATTACAGTTTGTCATTTTATATGCCTCTGGTAACATTGTTGTGGGTGATCTATTTAGCTGTAAAAGTAGGGTTTATGCTGTACCAGGGCAACATCAAGACACTGGCCTATTAAGAGGTGCATTTAATAACTGTATCTCTGTATTCAAAATTTTATAAAATACAAATGCATCAGTAATACTAATATTGTGATATTTTATTACATCTATAACTTGACACCCACAAATCTAAGGGCCCCGATGGGATGCACCTAAGAGTGCTGAGGGAGGTGGCAGGTGTTATTGCTAAGCCACTCTCCATCATCTTTGAAAGGTCATGGAGGAAAGGAGAGATGCCTGAGGACTGGAGGAAAGCCGATGTCGCTCCAGTCTTAAAAAACGGGCAAGAAGGAGGACCCAACTACAGGCCAGTCAGCCTCACCTCTATTCCTGGAAAGGTGATTCAACAGCTCATCCTGGATGTCATCTCTAAGTATGTGGAGGAAAAGAAGGTTATTAGGAGTAGTCAACATGGATTCATGAAGGGGAAATCACATGTGACCAATCTGATAGCCTTCTGTGGTGAAATGACTGGCTGGGAAGATGGGGTGAGAGTGGTGAATGTTGTCTACCTTGACTTCAGCAAGGCTTTTGACACTGTCTCTGAGCTTAGCTATGAGGATGTTATGGGAAAATGTGGGTAGGTGGGTGGGCCGCAAGGTGGGTTGGGACCTGGCCGCATGGCAGAGCGCAGAGGGCTGTGGTGGGTGGGCAGAGCCTGACGGGAGGGCTGCAGCTCGCCGTGTCCCCTGGATCAGCGCTGGGCCCCATCCTGTCCAACGGACCCAGCAGTGACCTGGGGGAAGGGACAGAGCGTGCCCCCAGCAGGTGGCACGAAACTGGGAGGGGTGGCTGATAGACCAGAGGCTGCGCTGCCACTCGGCGGGACCTGGGCAGGCTGGAGAGCTGGGCGGAGAGGGACCTGGCGAAGTTCCACAGGGGCGAGTGTGAGGTCCCTCACCAGGGCAGCTCTGCGGAGAAGGCCCTGGGAGTGCTGGTGGACAGCAGGTTGCCCCCGAGCCAGCATCTCCCTTGTGAGGAAAGGCTGGGAGAGCTGGGCCTGTTCAGCCTGGAGAAGGGAAGGCTGAGGGTGGATCTTAGCAGTGTCTACAAATATCTTGAGGGTGAGTGCCAAGAGGACGGGGCCAGGCTCTTTTCAGTGGTGCCCAGCGACAGGAAAGGGGCATCGGGCACAAACTGAAGCACAAAAAGTTCCATCTGAATATGAGGAAAAACATCTTTGCCCTGAGGGTGGCAGAGCTGGAACAGGCTTCCAGAAAGGCTGTGCAACCTGCCTGTGCAACCTGCCGTAGCAGGGGGTTGGACTAGATGGTCTCCAGAGGTCCCTACAAACCTGACCATTCTGTGATTCTGTGTGATTATAGCTTTATAGAAAATTTAATTTGTGTATATACAAAAATAATATTTTATATATATATATATGATTTATTTAGGAAGGTGACTTTTGTGTCTATTCATGGTCAAGTAACGTTCCTTTACATTTGTAGATTTCTGTTGTCTTTTAGAAAAATATTTTTATATATTTATAAATATAATTATTTCTATTTTATTTTATAATAATTACTGTATTACACTTGGCAGTAAGAGGTATATGCTCAACATAAGGGTTCCACACTGCAGTACCTGCTTTCCTATAGTAGCACAATGGAGTATTGTACTCTGCTATCAAAAAAAATCAGAATAATCAAAGCAATTCCTTCAGCTCTGTAGGAAAGAAGACTGGAACCCTCACTGTCCAGCGTTCTCTGAGTCTTGTAAGCAGAGGTGCTACAAAGAGATTACAATTTTTGGGAGCAGGCAGTATGAAATATTTGAAGCTACTGTTGGCATGCCTCCCTCATGCTGGCTCTCTTGTTGCATTACGGCCTAGATCTAGGGAAGAACAAAAGGAATTTACCAAAATGTCAGACGGATTCAGCACCTTGCACTCAGGCTCTAGCTCTTCTTTTCCTTCCTGAATATGCCCACAACAGCCTCCCTGGGAGAAGAGATAACTGTTTAACTGGATAGAGGAAAAGAAACTGTACCCCATGAATATGTAAGGCAGTAGGCATGCATCTTGTGCAGAAGCACGGTACCAAGTTCGTGGGTACTTTCATGCTACTTTTTGTGGAGCTCTGCAGTGAGACTCTCCTGTCCCTCCAGCATTATCACAAAAATGACATACCCAGCAGATTCATAATTTTGGCTCTTTCTGGTCTCTATAGATCCATCATCAAAGAGGACATGCATCAAAAATAAAGCTCCTTCTCTGCAGAGAAGTTATGTCTATTTAGGAAAGGCCTTTGTATGATAAAGGCTTTTATTTCAGAGGAAGAAATCTGTTAGCATTACAGAGATCTGTTCACTTTGGCAGAAGCCTCCTGAAATCAATAGATTCTGTTTCTTTCACATACGGAATACTGAATAAGACTCTTAACGATGGAGGTTTACCCTCGTAGACCCTAATGGCACCTTCACTTAATTTTCCTGGTAAAACCTTTATTGCAAATTCAGTAACCATTCTGCTTTTTAACAAGGTTGCCAGCCTGCAAATGATTTCAGAGACAGGATCTATTTATGGGGAATACATTATCAAACTACGATCCATCTAAGATTTATCTTCCTTGTGTTAACTTTCTTTGAGTAGGAGGGAGTCTGCAATCAAGGTTTATAACTGCTCATTCTGTGGTACTGGTGGGTGTCATCCCCCATCCTCTCCCTCCCCAATAGAGTTTTGATGCTGAAGGGTCTAAACTACAGTGGAAGACTAGATCCCAGAACCCATAAGACTTATAACAAAGCATAAGCACCAAAACAGGTAGTTTCATGGGTGTGGGCACTCAAGCTGATTTACTATTCAGTCACTGAGCTGCTCGCTGTTGGGTTCTCTTGTCTGTAAGGCATAGGTACAGAAGTGATGTAAAGGTTTTCCTTAATTACTCTCTACTGCTAAGGGTGTGAAGGAAAAATGTCATTGTTGGAAATGAATGAATTTTGATAAAATGTTCTAAAAGGCTTCAGCTAGAGGCAGAACTGTTAGAGAAAATAGTTCAAATAAGTGAAGTTTGGTAAAATTGCTAGCAATTGAAACTGAGTTCCTATTTTTAGAGGTTTTGAGCGTTCTTAAAATTCAGAGTAGTGCTATCAGTACTGGATATAATACTCTTTTTCTAGCAGTTAAGGAAAGTAGCCCGTAGACAAACACTTTTATTTTGTAACTATGTTCTGAGATTTGTGGTTTTGATACTCCTACTTCCTGTAAGCCTACAATGCAGGAATTAGAGGGTTTGTAGAAGAACCATCTGGGGAACAGCAGGATAATTCTGGCACTCTTCCTTGGCGTTTTCTTTTCTTGCATAAAAATGTAAGATTGAACCACCTCCCCAAAATCCACCAAAGCCTGAGCAACAAAGACAAGCACAGTTTGTATTGCAGAGGACTTCTCAGCTTCTGCAAAAACTGAAAAGAAGACTTGAATTCTTTCCTTCTGCAGCCATTGCCCAGCTTCTTCCTGAGCTTCATCTGCTGACATCCATGTAACTAGCTAGTGCCTGGGTGACTCCTCATGCAGTGGGCACTATGGAGTCCCTTCTCACAGGAACCTGTAGTACAGCAGTTCCTCAGGGTGTCTCTGTACAGATTTTTTAAAAAATTTTTTTCAAGTTGCTGATTTGTGACTTGTAAAGGATAGGGGAATTTCAAAATGCTTGACAAGTAAGTGCTAACACATTTGGATACATGTATAGGAGGTGTGTTTTCATACAGGTATGTAGGAAGGACTAGAAAGATAGCGGGTTTTGACCAATCTCAGGTATTCCCAGTCTTTATCTCCCAGATGTGAGTGGCATGTTTGGCTGTGCCTGTAGATGTCAAGATCTAGCTGCTGCACTGACATAACAGATTTTGCACTAATAGGAAAATCTTTTGCGCTACCAGCCCTGTCTCGTAAGCCTTTCTCTGTTAGTAATCTTAAAGTGGAAGAAAACACCACCTTACTGTGCAGGCCTAGAAACAGGATTTATTGTAAGAAGCAGACATTTCACATTAGTAAGTTGGTAGTATTGGTTATGGTGGCAAAGAAAGTGGGTGAGAGCTCTGAATAAAGCCCTCTTACCTGCCTATCCCTATCGGCTCTAACAACTTTCAGTGGGCACGCATATTTGTTATAAATAATAAGTGTGTGTGGGTGTTATATCCTTTATGACTTCTTTTATTTTAACAGTCCTGTGTAGTTCTTTCCCAGTGCAATGTGGCATATATTGTGGATGAACTATTTGGTTTTTTGCCAGTGTTTTCCTTTTTTTGCCCTTTATATCTGCTTTGCTGCAAATTCTAGTTCTTTGGATGTCATGCAGAAATGTAGTACTACTTCATGAAATTCTCTGCTTACTCTCAATTTCAAACCAGAAAAAATGTAGGTGAAGAATTTAACTTGTACCTTCTCTCAGAATGCTGAGACTAGGAATGAGCAAACATTCTTTCAAGAGCTCCAGAGGGAATCTTTTGAGTCTCATCATGTTTTTCATATATTTTCCAGCTGTGTATTTCATACTAGTGCTTTCAACTTTCTGCACAGTTATACTTTTCTGCAAATATTTATATGCAAAAAATCACAGAATGCTACTCTTAAACCATATTTCTCTTTTTCCCATACAGTAGAAAATTGACTGGTTTCAAAATAGATATATTTCAGAAGATTCCCATATAGGGTGCGTGCATTGATGAGCAGGCAGCATTACTGGGCAAGAACCATGCTTTCTGCACACCGCTGCCTTGTGCCAGTCACAGGAGAGTTTATGTTCTACTACCATCTTCTCTAAACCACTTTAGTGTTCTTCTCCCTGTGTTATCCTCCATAAAACAGTATGGCATGCCATGAATTATGTGTTTAGAGTAAGGCAGATCCATCTATCAATTCAGTCAAGAGATATGATTATGTGCTTTTTTGCCTCTAAGTGGTTAACAATTGCAAAAGATTCTTTTTCATGCTTAGTACTTTATTCACTTTATTTTTCTTTTTAGTGCGTTGGAAAATAAATCTTAAACATTTCTTCTGTTATCTAGCACTTTAAGCCTTTTCATAGCATTTGTAACGTCTCTTTGCCAACACTCCATCTGTGATTTTAGCTTGCAGGAAACATTTCGCAATTCTGTTATTAGCTTAGATGCAGAGAGCTGCTGTTTAAATATTAATTGTAACTTCCCTCATAAGTGCAGTCAAACCCACTGAGTAACTTGTGAAGTTCAATAAATAATCTAGGAGAGGTTGGGCAGTGTGTTGTGGATAGGGTCTGCTCTTAGTCTTAGCAAAGGTCTTACTCGAGTTAACAGTACCAAAGAGATCATGCCCTGATGCTTGCTGTTTCCTTTCCTCTGCTTACCTCAGTTCTGCTGCTTGTACACACACATGTATACACACACACACACACGAAAGAAAGAAAAAAGAATAACATTAAATTGCAAGCATACTTCTTGCAGTTAGTGGACTTCCTGCTAAACCTGCTGTAAGCGACAGAAACACCACACAGTACTCGCAAGAAAAGATATGAGAGCCATCAGTTGTTTCAAATCCTAATTATTGTACAAATACGCTTCTAAAGTACTTGTGTTTTGCTCTGTCAGGAATCACAGCTCAGCAAAAGGCATTATCTTGTGGTTGAGCCCTTCTCTGTTTTCAGTCATGATGCTGACCCTGTTTCATTTCTTGATTCCACAAAATGTACTTTAAGCTTAAAAATAAAATAAAAAAACCCTGGAAAATAGTGTGGGTTTACAGACATTTCAATAAAGTGTATTTGATAGAAGTGAGAAACAAAGTAGTTAACACCATCTGACCAGAATGGTTTCTGTGGTTCACCAGAGCATCATAATTGTAATACTCATATTGGGTATAGCTGAAAGATCAGCCCCATTAAAATTGTACGTTGTATTTTTCCCCCCTCTCTTCTTCTTCCAGATGGTTATTAATCTTTTTTTGGTGAGGTGGTTTGCCTACGGTGTAATCTGAGATTTCTCCTCATGTTATTTAAGTGAGTTACTTCTTTTTGTGTTTGCAAGTGGACTGAATTTTAATAAGTTGAATTCCGTTAATTGCTTAGAATTTAGATGTGTTTCTTAGTATCTTGCAAATGTGTGCTAAAGTTAAAACAAATTAAGTGGTACCCACATATACCTTTTCTTTTTCAGCGTTCTGTGAAGAAGGGTGCAGATATGGTGGAACTTGTGTAGCCCCTAACAAATGTGTCTGCCCTTCTGGATTCACAGGAAATCATTGTGAGAAAGGTAAAGCTTTTTTTGAAACACACCGCCTTCTTTGGTAATGAGAAATATGATATGCTGAATTAAGAAGTAATTACTTACCATTCATTCATTCATTCTGCTTGATATTTTCTTTTCATTGAAGATCTCACAGTTCCATAGCTGCCTTTTCCTAACTGAAAACTAGTCTTAAATTAAATATGGAAAGTTTTAGACATTCAGGGGTGTATCTGCTTTTGCTTCCAGTGAACACTTTTAGTTAATTAGAGGGGATGGCAAATGAAAAAAATTTACTCCACCTGTTTCCTGTGGTGCAGGCTCAAGGTTACCTTCTGCTTCTTCTGAATATATTGTGCAGATTAGACTGGAATTTGGATGCTTGCTTTTCACCTAAAAGTTATCGAATCCTTAAGATTTGATTTGTTTCAAAGTCACTGAGGCCACCAATTGTCAGAACCGCAGCCTATTCAAATATATCTCACTAGTGATGGTAGGATTGTGCCTTTTCCTAGATTTTTTCAAGATTTGCTTCTGACAGCCTCAAAGGCGGCCCACCTTTCTGTTCATTTCACAAAGATCCGGTTTGTTGTCTACCTTAAATGAGAAGGAAGGGATCTTACAGAATTTCATGTAGGACTCCTAACTAGATTCTTTGTACAGCAGATTTGGGATTTTGTTTTGGTTGGTATTTGTTGAGGTTGTATTTCACTTAACCCAGTGATAGAGTGTTTTTGCATTGCATGTTTGTTAATAAACCTTTTTCACTTGCCTTTACTGGTGGAAATAAAGTGGATTGTTAATGCAGATTGCACGATGCGAGTATGTATGAGATTATAATTGATGAGGTTTTGGGGGTTTTTTTTGAAGGATGAGGGGGGAAAAAAAAAGAAATCGAAGAAATAACTGTTAAAGGATAAGTTAAATCACTGGAGCCTCTTGTTACCCAGAGTTTATTCAGTAATTTGTGTGTAGCAGTATCTGTTTTATACATTGCTTTTCTATTATAATACAAAGTGACTTAAGTCCAGTTGGCAACAAATCTCCTTTGAGTAGCTTCTGAAAACTGCTAAAGCTTTTTATGGATGGACTCAAATCACTGCATACTAAAATCCCATAGTTTCTAGTTGTCGGCATTGTTTCTAATTATTTAAGAATGAACTAGGATGGTAATATTTTCATATCATCTTGAATAAATTTGAGTACTGCATCTTTTTTGCCTATAGCCTTTGGGTTACTTGTTCTAAATAGACAAAAGCTCCCAAGCCTCCTGATGTTCAGGAGTAAGTACTGGCAATATACATGAGGAAGTAATACAAGCAGTTTCTGCTTCAGAGCCCCACCTACCACAGCTCCCCAGCCTCTAATCCTGCTAGTTACCCTGTCCCATGTATAAGTTGCTTGTTCCTTTCTAAAATGTCTATTAATCAGAGGGATGCAGGATGCCAGAGATGTGAAAATAAGGTACTGCAGAACCAGTACCTGCACTGCCCAAGGTGCCCTGCCTACCCAGGGAGCCAGTGGCTTCAGGTCAGCTTTCAGCTCGACTGCCTAGGTTTCTTTCACCAAAGAATCTTAGAACTCTTTTTTTTTTTTTTTTTCCCTTACAGCTGTAAAGGCACTTTCATAACTAGAACACAGAGTTTTTAAACTTTCGAAGTGATGGTTTAAAATTGATAAATGGATGTCATAACCATTGTTGACTCCTATGTTTCTCATGTCTTTTATATTGTTTTGATCTAAAATATGAGTTAGCACACCAAGTAAAGGAAACATGGCAGGCATGGTACTCTCATTATATCAAGAAATTTAGAGGTAGATGTCAGAAGGAGCTAGCTCCTGTGTGTAAAATCTATATGACTTGAACCAGAAGGAAGTTTATTTTTTATTTTGAAGACGTGTAGGATTTATCAGTGTGCTACAAGTGAAGCTAATGATGGTAACTCTGAGAAATCTGATGTGCAAACTGGTTTGAGAATGAACAGGACTTCGGGTATGGGAAGCTGTCAGATTTTAGTTGTGTTAGAGGGTTTGAAAACTTCAGCAGATACACCTTATGTCATATGCATATTTCAGTGGCTGAGTGCCTATCAGATCTGTGTGAGAACAGCTTCAGCCTTCTGGAGGTGCATGTCCTGGAAAAACTTAAATGCTTAGAGTAGAAAGGTGATGAACCACCTTCGAAGCAGGCTTCCCTTTGCTTACCTGCTTGCTCCTCGAAGATGGAGCTCTGTCAGGAAAAGTAGGCAGTTCAGTAAAGACTTCCCTCATAGTCTCTTAGAGGATATCTAAAGTATTCAAAAATCGTGTTTGTCTGATTGATATATTTTTTTTTACCCCCTGTTGTCTGTAATGTTAGAAATAAGCACTTTGTTATATTTAACATACGGTAGCACTCCCTCAATCATTATGACATGGACTGAAGACAGTGAAAGGGTGGGAAATCACTTTAAATCAAAGCTTAAATGTTCCTGGTAGACCTTTGTCAGCTGGAAGCTCATGGTGAACTGATGCATGTCGGAAGTAAAATGATGTGTTTTGGTAATGTATTCTGTTCGCCACGGTGCATTTAAAAATGTCCTTCAAACCATCAGCACAGCAACTCCTTCTGTGTTATTTGCGAGCTGAAAGGACTCATCACCGGCTAAAACCAGTATGACCCAAACTGGCTTCAACATCATGTAAGGGATAAAACGAGCCACTAATTAGAAATGTTGTTGGAAAGCAGGTGTGTTTACTTCTGAATATGAATCATGTTACTCATCGTTTCTGACTGCCTGGTTGAAATGATGATACTAGGTTAATTAAAAATTCAGAGGTATTTGAGAAGGGTAGGATTTATGTTGGTAATTTACTCAGGTGAAATTAAAATACACATTTAAGGCTTATGTACGAATACATAATTCAACGTGCTGCTAAGAAGAATTACCTCTTGTCAGTTGCTATGCCTGAAATGAGGAATCATCGTAGCAGTTGTGGGGCTGCCTTTTCTTTTTGAAGGTGGACTGCAAATTGATATCCAGAGATACTGTCAAGAAATTCCTCCTTCCATCCGTTCTTTATAATAATGCTGTTTCTTGAAGTAATTGCTTGATGCTTCTTACAGAATTTTTGTAATTTTTTGTTTATAATCTGCTTCTATCTTCCAATCAATTTTTTTTGTTTATTTTGTGTTTAGCTGGCCAGGGCTGAAATCAATGATCTCTGTGATCATTACCATTTGTGATCATATTCAATGCAGTTGTGGTATCTGTGCTAGAAAGTTTTTACGTTAGAATTTTTGCCGACATTGCTGTAAAGTTTCAGCGTGTACGTGCCTGGTGGCTGAGCTGGAGATATGCATCCTTAACTGCATGTAACACTGTTGGCCTAAGCCCAGCGTTGCATCCTTGGCAGGGATCCCTGTTAAAGGCTTCTGAGAGACATTTTGGTGTGCAGAGAGGAATGCAAACACAGTACTTTGCGGGAGTTGTTGGCAGCATGGACTCAAATGCCCTAATTTTCCATCCAGTGATGTTTTCTCCATCTCCTGTTTTTTGCAATATTAAAAAAAAACCACCTACCCATCATTCCTTGAGCTGCTTTTCTTTCTTCATGGACGAGCCACAGGTCAGTGGAGTTTTAACATCGGTTTTGTAGACAGGATTCGCCAATATTCTGTATTTGTGGAATGTTACTCACTACTGCCACTGATGAAGTGGTGAGGATGAGAGGCACGACAATCTATGATATCAAAGGTATGAATAAACAGAAGATTGAGTGCCTAGAAGCTGCAGTCATTCCTTGAACATCTACCTGCACGTGGTAGAGTCCTGTGTGGGGGCCTAAGAAATGCATACAACTTCTATACAGCTGTGGGATGGTGACCAGTGGTGGCAGAAGTTTCAGCTAGGGCAGTTAGTTACTATATCTGTCTGTACAAATTATGACTTTGGGTAATAAGCAGGAAATGGCAGAAAGGTTTGAAGCAGTGGATTCCCAACCAGGGGCAAGTCAAGGGAAGTGCTGTATTTTTTCCAAAAGCTGCAGGAGGGCTTTTGACAGGGGTGGGGCCTCACCTCCAAAAGAGATTCAGAACAATTGCACCACATCTTTGCTCCCCTGGCTCATGACAGCTGCTGTCTGAGCCAGTACGCAATGAACGGGCAGTGTGTTGCTGGTAGATTAGAAGGAGGTTATGTAGGCTGGAGCTCCGAGGGGTAAATATTTCTGTGGTAGCTACATGTGTATTTATGGTCTTTGTAAAACACTGGAGAGCAGTTTTCTCACAGAATGATAGAGTGCTGTCAAATTACCTGCTGATTGTAAACAGTCAGAAGCAGGGGTAAGACAAGGCAGCAAAGTATTACAATGTGGTAATCACTGGAGTTATTTTTTTTGTGTTGTTTTGGACTGTGCATACAAAGGATTGTCTGATGTTGGGGTGAGAGGTCATTTTTCAGTATGTGCCACGGCTGAGAAATGTGCTTTGAATCCCAATAATTATATTGCGAGTGGAAAAAAAAAATAAAATCAACATTTGCAGTGTTACATAGGGATTTTTCAGTGCAGTCTTGAATTTCACAGGTGTGTAACAAAATGGGCTTGTATCTTGAAGTTGAATACGTCATGTGTGTGTCATGAAAACGAGGGAGTCTTTAGCTGCTTTGTTTCATAGTAGTTGGCAGCATCTGGAGTTGTTGTCTAAGAAGCTGCATGCTTCTTTGTGTAGTCGTCTCTTAAATTGCTTCTTCTGGAATATATTGTCTTCTGCAGTCCTTTGGGTAAAACTCCCTACAGTCTGTATTGCTTTGGACCCTAGAGACAGGGGGAAAAAAAGGTGAGAATTGTATTTCTGTGTGCTATTTCTTTGGTTCCTGAGCTGGATAAATCTTTAGGTGTGTAGCTATCAAAGACATTTCAGTTGAGGATCCTGGTTTAAAAAAATAAGCAAATAAAAACCAAAGCAAAGTGGAGAAAGAGATTTTTCAGTGAGTACGGTAAGCTAAATGTCAAAACTCCCTACCTTTCTCTATCTAAGATCTTTTATAAAATACGAAGCAAGGTTTATTTTGGGAAATGAACCAGCTGTGCAGTTGTGGGCTCAAGGCTTTGCATGAGATTCTTTCTAAAGCCTCTCATTTCAAGGTGAAGCAAAACCAGTATAGTGTAAGATAAGAGGGGTGAAGTGAATGATGCTTAGCTTATTACAGAAAACAGTGGTTGTGGTTGATATGACACTCCTGAGGGTGTGACAGATCCAGGGAAGGCAGGTGCTCCAGGTGGCTGAGGTTACCCTGCTCCATTTGCTGCCAAGCTGTTTACAGCCTTTGCCCCAGTGGTGCTTATTGCGAAATGGCAAGGGGTGACATCTTAATGTGATAGAGGAAACAAGGCTGTCATTTGTAAAGATATCAGGGAATAGATCAAAGAATATCTACTAGAAAAATCTAATTATGTTTGTCTCTGAGGATCAAGGGGACATCTGTCTGCAAATCAACAAGTAACTCTCAGTGGAAGAAAAAAGATGTTCTATCTCATACTGCCAAGCCAAAGAAAAGTGAAATCTCCCAGACCAAGAACACCATTCATCCCCCAAGCTGACCATAGTGTGAGGAAACTGGGCTCGCTTTTGTAGTGCTTACACTGCCTCATACACTGTAAAAGTTTAGTCTTAGGAGCCAGGAAAAGTACTAAGGAGACACTGTATTTGCGGTGTGGGTTTTTTTTGTTTTTTTTTAGTTGTGGTTTGTTTTTTTTTTCCCAAGGGATATTTTTATATTGCTTTATTATTTATTTGTTGTGTTCAGGTGTCTGGGTCTATGGTTTTTTGTTTGTTTGTAATGAAAGGAATATCTGCTCTATTAATCTTTTATGTTAGCTGAGATGATATCTTGACATTCTAGACAGCAAATGGTTCGAACACACTAATGTTTTATTATTTATATGATTTGTGGTCATATATATTGGGTTTCCATGGCAAGGTTTTGGTAGCAGGAGGGCTACAGGGGTGGCTTCTGTGAGAAACTGCTAGAAGCTTCCCCCATGTCCAATGGAGCTGATGCCAACTGGCTCCAAGACAGACCCATCGCTGGCCAAGGCCAAGCTAATCAGTAATGGTGGTAGCACCTCTGGGATAACATGCTTAAGAAGGGGGAAAAAAATCCCTGTGCATTTTGGCAGCCAGAGGAGTGAGACTATGTGAGAGCAACAACCCTGCAGACACGAGGGTCAGCGCAGCAGGAGCAGAAGGGGCTCCAGGCGCCGCAGCAGAGGTTCCCCGGCAGCCCGTGGGAAGCCCCCGGCGGGGCAGGCTGTGCCCCCAGCCCACGGAGGTTATCGGGGGGGCAGACCCCCACCTGCAGCCCGGGGAGGGCCCCACGCCGGGGCAGGGGGTGCCCGCAGGGGGCTGTGACCCCCTGGGCAGCCCAGGCTGGGGCAGGTTTGCTGGCAGGACGTGTGACCCGGGGGGGCCCACGCTGGAGCAGGCTGTGCCTGAAGGACGGCCCCCCCCGGGAGGGACCCACGCTGGGGCAGGGGGTGAGGGGCTGCAGCTGGGGGAAGGGCTCACGCTGGAGAAGTCCATGGAGAGCTGTCTCCTGTGGGAGGGACCCCATGCTGGGGCAGGGACAGAGTGTGAGGAGCCCTCCCCCGAGGAGGGAGGAGCGGCAGAGACACAGCGTGTGATGAACTGACCCTAACCCCCTTTCCCCATCCTCCTGCACTGCTCTGAGGGAGGGGGAAAGAGGAAATTGGGAATGAAGGTGAACCCTGGAAGAAAGGAGGGAGGGGGGGAAGGTGTTTCAAGATTTAGTTTTTATTTCTCGTTACCCTGCTCTGATTTGATTGGTAATAAATGGAACTAATTTCCATGATTAGAGTGTGGTTTGCCCATGATGGTAATTGGTGAGTGATCTCCCTGACCTTATCTTGACCCATGAACCTTCTGTTAGCATTTTCTTTCCCGTCCAGCTGAGGAGGAGGATGATAGAACAGCTTTGGTGGGTACCTGGTGTCCAGCCAGGGTCAGCCCACCACCTGATAAAATATCTCTTTCATAGTCTTCTGACTTGGAGTATTTTTTTTAAGTCACAGAAATTGTGTTAGTCTTTCCCTGCCTTTGGTCCCCAAAGCTTGCACTTAGAAATTGGGTAGTATTATATTGCTTATGCTTGCTGCTCTGGGTTCCTACAATTTGAATTTCTCCACTCAGATTCCCCTGACCTCACCCTGACCAGTGTCTATATGCCAACTGGACATGTCAGGTGTTACTTAAGGATGTGGTTTTATTTAGACAAGAGAAAAGCATGATTTAGCTAGTTGACATCTAATTTGCATTTGGATTCATGCAAACCAATGTAATCAAGAGGTAATTTCTGTTGATCAAACTTCATAGTGCATGTAAGATCCAAACCTAGATTCTAAAATCTTTATTCTCTTGCCATAAACATTAAGAAAAATACCTTTAGATAGTCTCCTGGCATGCCATCTTTCTTTGTGTTCCAGTTCCTGTTCTGGACGTTCTTGGATTAATATCTTGTGGGGACCCACTATAGAACTTATTATAGAGCTTACAAAAATAGCTGGTATGTTTTATTACTCTTTAGTTACCCCAGTAGTGAACTGAGAATACATGGGATACTTAAAGAAATGAACTAATGTGATTTCATTAAGTCAATAGCTTTGCATCTTCGTTTTCTTACAGAGCAATAGATTTGACTCCTTCACTTTTTCTGTTTTGCTGAAAAGCAGGCAACGAAAAAATCTAAAAAGAAAATGACAGTAAGTGCTTTGGAAGGGAAGGAAAAGAGCAGGAAAGTTAGGACGAGGTTGATGGCTCCCCTAGACCTCCGGTGATAAAGAAGCAATTAACAGAAGGAGAAACTCCAAACAAAATTATACCACCTCCTTTAGATTCAGGTACCCTGCCAAAGTGTTGGATAGTAACCAGTGTTCAATCTCCTAAAGAGCTGTTAGCAATTGTCGTGAAATTAGAGATGAGCGGTCCTTGTAGCAGTATGGGGTGAACTGACTGAATATATGTTAAAAATTGACTTTTTGATGTGGTGAGGACTAATAAGCATAGCTTTCATAGAACCATTTTAAAGCAAAATGGCTCCTTAGTGCATTGAAATATAGTGATTGAGTCAGTCAGGTTCCACATGAGAGACACCCTCTGCCACAACTGAGTTGGAGTTTCAAAAGGCCCTTCACAGAACAAAGCTGCATAAACTCTGTGAACTTTAAGAAAATGCAGGAGTATAAGAGCACCGTTCAGATGAATACTTACGTGAGTGGTACAAGTTTGAGCATCTTTGCAAGCATCCTTCCCCTGAACATATTCTGTGAGCCCCCATGTGTCCCCATTTCCATGTCACTAGCTGCGTGTGGCAGCCAGCGGAGTTGGCCAGCCATTGTCTGGCTCGGAGTAACTTCCAGCACAAAGTGAAGAGGGAAGTAAAGTGAGACTCCTCATGTTTACCTGGGGCTGTGCTTGCTGCATGCCCTGCTCCTTAGGGAGCCTCCCAGAAAAGACAAGGCTCCTGGAGTTGCGCCTTACACTACCTGGGCACTGTCATGCAGTGACGTACCTTTGTGATGGAGAACTTGCCTTTCGGTGGTAGAGGGATGCAGGTCAGAAGGATAAGGTGCATTTCCCTATGTTGGATGTAACTATGCAAACAGAGGGATGTTCGTATGGTTTGTTTCCATCACGTGCCTGGAAGATGCAGAGCACAGTGCAGGGGTGAGGGCAGTATTCACGAGCAAAAAGGAGGCGCCTGTCTTTTGTGAGAGAAAAGCGTGCTGGGACCTCTCTTTGCCCTCTACTTAGCACCTGGAAATCACTGGGGGAAAGGGAGGTTTGTTTGTTCCTGTTTTCTTTGTTTGTTTTGCCTGCTGACACACACAGAGTGTTAAACGTTTAGTCATCCGTAAGTTCTAATTATGTACTACAAGAGGAACATCATGTTTAGAAAGAGACAGGTAAACTAAGCAGTAGTAAACTCTGAAGCTCTAAATGTAAAAGCCCCATATTCCCTCTGAACTTCCTACAGCCCACAGCCTACATAGCCGAATTTTGTGTGAAAGCCTTGCTCAAGCTGCTGCTTTGGCCCTTTCGTGAAGTGCTCAGTCCCTGACTTGGTGTTCATCAGTGTATCGCCAGGGGCATCTCCCTTCTGTGCGGTCGTATCTGCTGCAGTTTCCTCTTGGATTCTTGGGACCCAGGCAATGGGATTTAAATTTATTTCAAGTGGCAGAATCACCGTTGAATACATGAAAGAAAACAAAGAACCCCAAAGAACTAAAAAATGGGAGCAAATACTTATGTTTGAGCAAAAAGATATATTAATATATTAATGGACTTTTCATTTTGCAACTAAGAAGTTTCCATATACGAAACATTTGTTGTGATGTGAGCTGTACAGAAAAGACAGTTGCTTTAAAGTACCTACTTCATGATGAACTAACTACAAACCATGTCTCATTTTGCTATGGTTAATTAAAAAACCCCAAGTAGTCTGCTTTGAGTGCAGTAAAGTGCCGCTAATTTTATAACCTAGTTTGTCAGGACATTCTGACCCCCTTTTTTGGTTCTTCCAGGCAGATGCCTACAACCATGAAAAACAGATTAATTCTAAGGAGAATTATCAGAATAGGTGGTGGACTAACTAAATATTAAGTAAAACCTGCCTCAGTCTGTCCAACTGCAGGCAGTATTTAAGGGACATTACTGAGTTTAATAAACTCTTTGCCATCTTACTTTTTCTTATTAATAGCCTGCTCTGGAGTGGAGAGCCAACCAATGAATATTTAAATTTGCTGATAACCTAGAAATACAACTCTGAGATGTGCAGAGAGGTATTTTTTTAAGGCAGAAGTTCTCTCGGCCTCAGTGGGAATTTCACCTGAGTGGAAGCCTTAGAATCTGGTGCAATTGAATAAGGTGAAATGAAAAATAAATGGCTCCAGTGAAATGAAAGAGCATTTAGATAGAGTGGGGTTTTTATGGGGAACAAGCTGTGTTAGTTGCAGTTACCGATGATAAATATGCCATTTTTAACTCCTTGATCTACGGTACAAATCTAACTAGCTGATCTAGGAGTAAGATCCCATTCAAACTGGGTAGAGAATTCAGTCTTGTTAGAAAATTTGTACAAGTGAGAATTTTACTCTCTAGAGCCATGTTTCTGCTGAAGTTTAATACAGTAAATGCAGACATACTTCGTGAGTGATCTCATTGAAGTTAATCAAGGTGTAATGAGAGAAAGTGTGCCTCAGTCATCAGAACCAGCATCAGAAAACAGTTTCTTTTGAGAAATAATGTGACGAGTGAAAGGAGTAGAGCAAACAATGTGCTGATGTTGTAGCAGTTATCGTGTATTCCATTCTGACAACACATCAGTTTTCCTACATTTTTTCATTTTTAATTTAAGATTTTTTTTTTTTTTTTCCTGAAAAATTATGGTATGAGAAGAACACTTTAAGCTGGTGGAACTGATGCAACAGGAAAAACCCTCAAAGTGTAACCAGCGAGATCTTTTCCCGTGTTGATAGAAGTTCATCACTACAGAAGCAATAGCCACCTCCAGTTGCTTTCATTGGGCTGACATTTAGAGGAAGAGATCGTGTCTCTATCCATGTAATCCTTGGAAGGCAAATAAAATGGCATAAATCACTTTCTTATGTGACTTATGTAGATTGCAGCTTATGTACAATGAGGATAACTAATCCAATTATTTTGCTTTAGGAGTCAGGGTGAAAATGTGACTTAAACCGTCATTAAAGGGAGTGTCATCCTTTCTTTATTCACTGAGGTAGCCCCTGTAACATCTAAAATTGTGTTGAATTTCAGTCCTTTTGAGTATCTGTTTTTGTAAGAGTAACACCCATGGTTTTCAACAGTCTGCTCTTGGAAGGCTGCAGAATTGGGTTGTTGTTATACAATACTATAGTGAAGAAAAGCCTACAACAGAAGGAGGTGGCTCTTTGCAAAATCTGCTAAATTTATATCAGTGTGTGGACTCAAGAAAACAAGTTTTTCTTTAAGATTGTACTCGTGTATGTACAGAGAAGAAATTAAATATCAAAAGTTTTGCTGATATGGAACTTTACATACTTTCTTTTCCCCTTCCAAGGCTTTTTCTGTATTAGGTGAAACATTTTTATTGTCTGCGGTCTGATAGTGATGTATCAGTTCTGCTGCAGAAAGTACATGATGTACCCAAAACCTCCCCTTCACAGTGGACTTTTTTGCAAATGATCCAGAGTATTATGCCTTATGAAATACCAAAAAATCAATGGAGTAATACCTGTTGGGTGTGAAGAGGGCCTATGAATCTATCTCCTAGAGCGTGTGGCATTAAAACCTGTTACAGATTCAGAGCTCACCAACTCACAGTGCAAATTCTTGTTGCTTTTGTTAGGCTTTTGTTCATGTGTGTAGTCCCCAGAGAAAGAATATGCAAGATGTTAAAATAATACTGTGCTTAATGTAAGGTACATGTGAAGCATAAAAGTAGCTTGGATTGTTCTGGCTGAATGTTTTCTTTGCTAGCTCCCTTATGATTGAAGTAGCTTTAAAATAACAGTCATGCTCAACCTCAAGGAACTATTGTGTCAAAGTTATTCTCAAACTTTTTATAATGTTATGATAAAAATCTGTTCAGTCCTTCACATTTGCAGAAATAGAATTCTTCCTGAATGCATCAATCTTTTTTTGCTTTTAAAAAAGAGAACCTCTGATTTAGCAACTCAGGCAGTTCAGTAGCTGGAGTTTTCTACTACTTACGCTGTGTAACATCTGAATTATTTCTTTCAATGTGTAATATCTACTAAGTAGATCAGTCATTTCAGAGACAAACATAAATGATGGAGCTTTTATGTGAAAGAGTGAAATCCCCTTTCTTATTTGAATTTTTTTTTTTTTTTTTCCTGAAGAGACATTCTCTGTATGCTAGCAATCTAATCTTTGGAATGGTACTCATTTATCTTTTGAATGAGACATGAAATGAAAGCCCTAAACACTTCTGGTCATTAAAGATCCAGTTGAACCTGTATCCTATTTCAGCTCAGATAATTACATTCTGTCTTCTTTAGCAATGTCAGTCAGAGAAATTACTTGTTTGAAATAGCCGTCTGGTAGCATGGAGTGGCACCCATGCCTGAACTTCGTAGATGGCTACGTTTCTGTGGCAGGTTACAGATCCTGACAGCTTTTGACAGCGATTACATGATTTTAGATGTGAATGACACTTAGGCGGAGTACTAGCATGTAGGTATGGGAGGGTGAGCTTAGCTCACACTGTCCTTCTCATTGCAGTGTCTTGGAACTAGTGATACCTCTCATCTGGCCAGAACAGTTCACCAGGGCCAGTTATACGTTCTTGCATGCCTGCCGCATTGTCTTACTGTAAGCTGGTAGACAGCGGGGGTCTTAGAGCTGAGAAAAGCGGGAGGGGCAGTCAGACCCTGACTGGGATCCCATGCATCACCCTCGCATGCACTGCACCCACACAGCTTCTTTATAGTAGCCTACTGCTTTGTTGCCGACTTGGGCTGAAGGTACTCCTCAGTTTGAGAGGTTAAATAGATTGTTCTCATTTTCAGGATAGTATTTTAACAAACAGCCAGGATGAGTCTATCCTTCCTTTTGCAGTTGAGCAACGGACCTTGCACACCAATGAAAGTTTGCAGGCTCGGAAGTGAAATAGCTTTGTAGACATGAGGAGAAGGTTTGTTCTTCTCTTAAGTGATATCAAAATTTTGAAACTGGTCTGCTGTCCATCAGTCAGAAGGTATGGCTGCTACGTGTATTTTACTTGCTTACATGACCACTTATGAAGGCTGAATTCCGACAAAGAGATGTTTTATGAAGATCTCCTGGGTTCCCATTTGATGCTATGCAGCACAGGTGGTACTACAGTGTGAGAGAGACGTTCAGCTGTTGGTAATGGTTTTTGTAAGGAACAATTTCTCTCTGGCAGTTCTTTGTGATTACATTTCCTGGAAGGAGACTGAGTGGTTTCTTTGGTGTTGGTTGGTTGCCTGCTTTGTTTCTCTTTACTATAGACCAAGGAAGGAACATCTCATGAACTGTGCCAGCCCTTGCAGAAAGTTTTGTAGCATGACAGGACGGTTCCTTTTTTTTCTGCCAAATACTCATTCTGTCCCTTTCTACAGCTGTCCTGTCCACTTCTTGTGACAGCCCTAGCTCTGGAAAGCCTCAGCCTGTCCAAAATGAATTAAAAACAGGGAAAAATCCTTCCGCATACCATAAGGGATTTTTATTTTGAGTCTGTTACAACCCAGGCAGATGGTGAATCCTACAGTTAATGGAAGCTGCTTTTTGGGGTGGGGACTTGAGTTGCCTGCTAAAGCCTGTCTTTCTGTCCCCCATCTTCAGTTGCTTTCTTTCTCACCCTTGGAATGTCCGACACAGAATTTTTCAGTTCTTTCTGATAACTGCATGGAGAAAGTAGATTTAATTCATACCTCAGACATTTTCTTCCATTTTCTCATCTGAAATCTTGTTTCTTCGTAACTTTTATGGAGTTCACAGCTGATGCAGTTTGTGAGATGTGTATGCTGATAGCAATAACTCCTTCAGCAGTTCCATTAATCATTTATAGGCTAGGGAGTCAGATACAGTATGATAATGCCTAGCTATTCCTAAGGCCTCCCCTTTGAGATGACTGAGTCATATGTTTCTTTTTTGAAGACAGCTTTGATTTTATTTTTTTTGCTATCTCCCCTCCCCCCTGTCTTTTCTCAGCAGGCTTTATTAGGTGTATTCATTACTGAATAAGATGAAAGTCAGTTCCATGTGTAGGGAGGGATGGTGGTAGATCACTGAGGATACAGAATCTGATCAATAACGACCAGAATTCTTAATATCTAATGTCTGTCTCGCTGATTTGACTGTGGGGAATTTTTTAGATCCTCCATGATAATATAGTTTACAAATTTAAAAAGAATTGAAAAATTACACAAGAAGGAGGTAGTCCACTGCTCACTTGTCCAGTTGCCACAAAAAGATATCTCTTTGTTAAAGTTGTAGGTTGTCCTAGTACTAGTAACAGTTTCCTTACTGGGTGTTAAATAAATTATCTGCTGTATTAAATCCATTACTATATCTTGCTACAATCAGAAAAGTGAAATTGGTCACTTATTAGTCTATTTGCTAAATAGTTACAGCAGTTAACTGATTCACTGTAAAAACAAATTGCAGTAGCTCCTGTGGAGGAAATGCATCCAGGGAGAAGGAACATCCAAAATGGGAAATGTAATGTAGCTGACACTGTTACTCTGACTCTTGTGCAAAAGTGGAAGACGCCTCACTTCAGTGCATTTAATGTGATTCTTCATGAATGCTATATCCAATCTAGCTGAAGAAACATATATAGTATGTTCACATTTCCAGATTTCAAGTTTCACTCTACCGTATATTAAGCACCAGACTGAAAGGGCATGGACAGTTTTTCTAAGCCAAAATGAGAAATAAAATTAGGAAAGAATTAAGGGAAAAAATTTGTGTCAATCAAAGATAAAAATGAGAAATTTCATAAACTGCTTGTATGAGCAACAACGGTTTTTTGTTTTCCTCTGAAGGAAAGATAGTATTTTTGAGACATGAAGAAAACAGTCCAACCAAAAACCAGAAGCAAAGCCTAAGAATGGAGAGTCTAATTCCAGTCTTTTGGTCTTGTGTATATCATATATATTGGCACATTTTGTGAATATTTGTATTGTTTGGGAATGCTGCCACAAGGCAGCAGAAACTTGCTTAGCACAGAGCTAGAATATGTAGAAAACCATACCATCTTCAAATGTGTTTGGAGTGTTACTAGTTTATTTTTACAGCGTAGAAGGAGGATAGAAGAAGGGGGTGGAAAACCCAAAACCTTGACATTCCGGAAAGTTAATTGAGGAGTTAGCATAGAACTCCTACTAGCGTAGAATGTATGAAGTGTCTTGCATCAGATACGACTATATAGTCTGTTTATAATCCCATTTAGAAACTATAAACAAGAAAAATTATATTGACAAGTTATATATTTCAAGCAGACGTTAGCAGTAGATACCAATTTGGAGCAGGTCAATCATAATAATGTAACTCAATTGTCATATTGTTAATTTAAAACAGCATCCTTTTTTGGTTGTACCGTGTAAAATAGCACTAATATGAGGGATTGGCAATTTATGGACATAAAGATTATTTCCTTTTTGGAAGCAACTAGTAATGAATTTGTCATACAAAAAGGGTGGAGATGATGGTTGTTTATTGATCTTAGTAATCAGGTCTTTCATGAAAATCCTTGCGCTGTTTTCCTAAGACACCAGGCACATGCACTGTAAGGCAAGGGATGAGCAAAGACCTGGTATAAAGTCATCACGAGTCTTGGTTTCCCTTTCATGAGTAAAGATCCTGAGAATTTGGCAAGGTCATCTTCAAGGACACAGCTGCGTTAAGACAGCCAGACAGAATATACTCTGTTTCTTTGGGTTTTTAAAGGCCGGGTAAAGCCTCCTTAAAAGACAAGTTTATACTGGAAAGATGAATTGATTACTCTGTTATTAAGGGCTGACTTGGCTGTACATGGTTCCTCCTACTTTCAGAAAGAAAATCACAAGCAACCCCTTTAGTTGCACCTATATATTTTGTGAATATATAATGTATGTATAACACAGCTTGTATTTGACTTGATGTGTTTTGTAAGAACTCCTGAGAAAGGACTGCAGAATTTGCTTGTAAGTGTTGGCAGCTAATCACAGTATTCAGGAATTATCATTTATTTTTCTTCTACTTTCCTCTCAAAAATACCCGGTGTTGATGTGAGCATTCTGTTACTTCCAGAAATTAATTTGAAAGTGAGATAATCTAATCTAAATTCAGTGTAAATATAAATACTGCTAAAATATGCTCTCAAGACTAATGTAGGATTATATGTGTACTGTGGGGTGTAGGTCATTGCTTGTTTTCAGAAAACAAGGATTTCTGTGTCTAAGTTGTACATTACTAATTCTAAACCATAGTTTGTGATTTTTTTGTATATGTTTGCTCTTTGGAGATCAGTACAAACAAAATACTACATAGTCAGCCACTTCAGATGTATTTTTCTTGTGTTTTCTAACAATGTATACCTGTGCTGAAGTGACCTATCCTAGCTCTGTAGAATCACACAGGTGAGTCTGTGTAGCCTTCATGGGGAGGGATTCTTATATAGTAGTGAGGAAGTGGAATAAAAATCATATTTTCATTATTCTAAATCTGAGTATTTTCTGTAGTATGGCTTTGTGCACATTTATGCATTCAGAGTGGCTTAGGTGGGAGAGGATGGCTGACAAAGGACATAAGGGCGCACCATCAAGTTAAAGTAAGTGAGGAAAAGAGAACTGGTATTTTTCACCTGGTGGTTCTGTGTGCGTTGGTGTCAGAGGCAGCACTGTTAGTTGCAACATCGATGTCATGATTTTTCCAAGACCTGTGGCACTTCACCAAAATGTTGTTGCTCTAACAGCACCTCCATAGCTGTAAAGTCAGCACCACAAGAAAGCAATATGCTGATATGGTGCAAACCAGTTTCTAGGTACCTATTTAACCTTCTCTCCATGATTTATTATTTTACCCAGGTGTGGATAATGAGAATATAAAATGCCTTTAGATGGTTGTATGAATGGCTAAATATACACGTTGGGTAGGCTTACATTAGAAAGGACTGTGAATTCCTTTTTTTGTGGAGCTGAGGATGGTGTCTGCAATGCTTGAAGAATAGTAACTGACTGGTGAAAAGAACTAAGATGCTCTTGAATTGTGGTTTTTGATTTTTTTTTTTTTTTTTTTTTTTACTCTTGCCTCTGATAGATGAATTTACGTGGTCATGCAGGTAGATAATATAGCATAGATAATTCTATCCTTGTGGTGCTTCATAGATCAAGCTTTTGATTTCATTGTTCGTTTGCTCTGAGCGGTGACACTGGGGGTATTACAGCATTTAGATGTGAGGGTTTCTGAAATGATGTACTGCAAATACGGCTTCAGACTGTAAACATGTATTGTAACTGTGTAAGAATTATCAGGTGAATAATACTGTGAAAATATTTTGGGTTTTAAAGAGAAACAACCCATATGTTGGACTTCTTAGTGTAATTTAGAATTCGGTATAAAACCCAGATTAGTAATATTTAAAAGGAGAGTCTTTTCTCTAAAAATCAATGAGTGGGTATAATTATTTGTTTTAGCAAAAAGGTTTAAAAATGAGAAATTGTCCACTGGTGTGGAACTGTCCTAATGCTGCTGGCTATGAATATATTATAGAGCTATATTTTTATACAAAACATTTCCACCCTGTCATCTTCATTTAATACAGTCATTTTCTGCTCTATTCATTTCACCTGGGTTAAATTTTGTTTACACTCTAATGCAATTTATGTTACTGAATATGATTCTCATAGGTCCCTCACTCTAAGAGTGACATAGTACTAGCCTGCAACTTGCCTTCGTTTCTGGTGTCTTTATTACTGAAATCTGCTTACATCAAAAGCATATAAATAACGAAGCTGGCAAGAATTTAATGTCATAGAAAATCATCTCAGAACAAAAGCCACTTTGTGTGTATATCTCTGTGTGTGACTTTTTAGGCCCTTGTATTACACTACCCATATTACTTGTTTGCACTGAAACCAAGAGAGGAATATGTTGCTGAAGATACTTCTGCAATGAGTGTTCAAGGTTTGAAAATTAAAAGACATATATTTCCTTTGATTAGCCTTTTCATTAACTTCAAGCTGTTTTGGCAGACTTTTTTTACTCAACCTAATTTGCTCTTGACATATATTAGTATTAAGTCATGCTTTCAAATGCTATATATTGTTTTTAATAGTAAACAATATTCTATAATTGACTTTCAAGACTTCTGAAAATAATACATTTTTGCACAGAAAACTATGTAGGCTGGTGCCCCAAAATTCTTATGAGGGAAAAACCCACTTTGCTTTACATCTCTTATCTCACAGAATGCAGACAGTTGCCTGGATTTATTTTCTTCTTTCTTCAGTATTCTGGAAACTTTTGTTTTCCCGTTTTGAGGAGATCTGAAGTTTCTGACAGCAGAGTACCCACAGAAACGGTTAGGACTCAATATAATGCACGCAAGTGGCAGGTAAACATCCTGCGTGCAGTGTCACTTGAGCCATCAGGCTTCCTCGACACTCTTTCATGCTACGTTTTGTACTGGTTGTTTTTGTCCACTGGGGATGAAGGCTGGCTACGGCTTGTGCATACGCTGCTCAGTGTGACCTGTCTGAAGCAAGGCTTGAATATATGTCTGTGTTCAAAAGGGGAGGAATTTTAAATCGCCAGTCCACAGACAGAGGGTGGAGCAAGGTGTCAGATTACGAGCGTAACAATTTTTAACTTTTCTCCAAAAGAAAGCTCTTGTGGTGATCTTGTGACCTCTTGTTTCCACCATACTGACAGGGAAGAGTCTTCACTGGTTGTTCAATTAGTCTGATACAACAGGTACATGAGTAATACTGTTATAGGGCAGTAAAATTCAGACATGTTCATAGTTGCCCCTTATGTTCATTGAGGCCCGTTATTACCTGACTTGGGTTTTGTGCATGTGAGCAAGATATAATGGAGATAAAAACTGAGCAGCCACCTCGTACAGAATAGCAGTGAGAGTACTAGAGTGTTTTCTTGAAATTGAAACTGTGGGATTTATTTCTCCAGCACAGTGTACTGCTTTCTAACCCCTATTTTATTGTGTGAAAGATAGATGTTAGTATCTGTTCCTAACTTACAACAGGATGCCTCAAGGAAGAAAGTATAGGAGATGTATCAGTGGTTTGACTGCTGGAAGTCTGAACAAGAACTGTTTGAAACTGTTCTCGCAGTTTCAATTCTTTGAAACCAGATTGTTCACCTCCATGAGTACTGTGGCAGCTACTCCTCTGAAATCGTCATTTGTCTGCTACAAAAGCAATGCAAAATGAAGGACTGTCATTCCCCACATGTGATATTTCTTCTCCTGGCTTCCAATTAAACTCACTCATACATTTAGCTGCTCTATTGATTTTTTTCTTTCCTTTTTTTTTTTTTTTGGTGGATTGAAAGAAAACCCAGTGCTAAAACATGGATTATGCAAAACCCTTTGATACAAGCTATAACTATAATTGTTCTTTCTTCTTTGCCTCATCCTTCTTTTCTCTGTGACTGTAAGATAAAATGTCGGCCCATAATTGAAAAGAGTCTGTGTGATTTGCTTTGTCAACAAAGGTCTGCTATCCCTGTTTCTTCCTGCTGCAAACTTTGTGTTAGATTTTGTAGGGCATATCTGGAAATTGAGCACCTCATAAATCTGATGGCAGTGAGCTCCTATGGGACTGTGCGGTGTTCGTGCCACAGAAAACTGTGGATTTCGTGGCTGCTGCTGTTTGAAATTGTTCTTTTTACTGAAAGGAGGTTGTTAGTAGAGTTAGACATGGCTCCGCATGGAACTGAGGAGAACATAATCTTCATTGTGGCTCACTTTTCTGCAGGCTGTTGCCTCGGTGCAAAAAGACTCATTTGCCAAGAGTGGAAAGATGAGAGATGCTTTCTCCAGGTTTAGAAAAGAGGATTGGATGTGTTGGCGTGTAACTGATAAAAGGAGGCAGCCTCATCAGTTTTAAGCACTCTGTGATTGACAACTTTCAACTGTAGTGGAGCCTGCTTGGGTCTGGATTAAGAATGTTGCGATGATGACTCTTATTTACTGATCTTTTTGCTTGATTTTGTGTGCTTCATTCTTGGTGAACCAGAGCATTTGAGTTATTTTTGATTCTCTTACTCATCTCCTCTGCCCTTGACTGTTGTTGTTAATCTCTGCAGCTAAACAGTGGATTGCTTTGGCATTTGTCTTCTCTTACAGAATCAACATCGGAGAAAGGGGAAAAAAGGGAGGGAGACCGTAACTTAAATATTTTTAACTTTAACAGACAGCTGAACTAGAGGCTTAGATTGTTTCAAATCCATATAATGCTCAGGGAATGCTATAAGCACTTCAACAAATACTAATTAGATATGATCCTCCATGTGGTTTTGTGTGTCTGTTCTTAAAATGCAGCAAGTAGTCCGTGGAAGGGTGGGAAAAGGCCTCTTTGTGAAGACAGCTTCTTGTGCTCTGTGACTAAAATAAATTATGGCTCTTTTGGGCTTGAGGTACACATTATTTTGGTCGCTCATAGATCTCCTGCTGCTCAAGCATACTGGGAAACAAATGCATTTCTTCTATAAGAAAATAAAACTCAGAGTTAGTTTTCTCAAAGCTTGTTTTGATCCTCTGCTGAAAACAAGATTATTGTGTTTCCTTGGCCGCCCCAGGTTGTCTGTTGATCTTTCCTCATCTAGTCTGAGACCATATAACAGAGAAATAATGAAAAAGGATAGCCATATCAAGGAGATTTGTAGGTCTTGAGTTTCAGAAGGCACTGTCCTCCTTGTTGATTAGCATTCCAGATGAATTCCTTTCTTCCAGAGAAAAGAAGGCTGTATTTTGCCATGCCAAATTACTGTATTATTGTGAGTTACATATATATTGTTTAGGAAGGAGAATAATCTCAGATTTATTGAGGGTTTAAGCTTGAATCTCTGTATATGAAAAACCACAAGCTTATGTATGTATCCTATAAGACTATGCTTATTTGGTCTTTATAGTCAACGATACAGAACAAGAGTACTGGCTGTGCTAATCGGGAGCCATATGTAATTTCCTGAATATCATATAATTTCTCCTGGTGCTTTGAATTAAAATATTTTGGACACTAAAATGTTATTATTCAGTTATTACTGTTGTACTTGTTCATAGCAGGTATGGATGGAGTTTTTGAATATTTTTCTCACCCAGAACACATAGTGTGATTTAACCTTTTCTCTGAAACACAGTATTCTTCTATTTTTGGGAGACCTTTCAGTCTAGTGAAGTCTAAACAAACCACTTGAGCACCAGGAGAGCCAAAGAAATGGTATAAAATGTGCTGCTGTGCATGAGGTGTGCAGTTTTACCTTCTGTATCCTCTTTCCATCTGACCCACAAATCTGAAGGAAAGGTAACTGGTAGCAGCTCAGGGTGGATGAACTGCTGAAGAAACAACCTGGAGGGTCATGTGTGGAGTGGGCAGAGCAGCAATAGCTTGGGTTCAAACCTCGTCTACTCCAGTGCTACAGAATTGGCACAAATGCTCCCTTAGAAAATCACAGTCAACACAGGAAGTTGAGTTGGATGATAGGATATTAAGTATACTAATAATAGCAGGGACTTGGCAAGTACATTTTGTCACCGTTTTGTATGTTATCGGCATATTTTTAACTTGAAAATTCTACAGAAATGTCACTTTGCGCAGAATGCACAGCCACTGACTAAATCAAAGTTTTATTCCCAAGACTGCCCTGTTTCTCCTTCAAGGCGCCGTTTAGGCTGTGTGTGTGAGCGAGCTGGCCATCTCTGGGTGAGGTTGACAGGCACAGTCCCAGAGCAGTGGGAAGGGACAGAGCTGCTTTCTGGGCAGGTCATAAAGCGTATGGGTTCCATAGGTCTGACCTGGTCTGACTTGAGGCTTGGAAACAGGGTGGTGGTGGACAATATTTTTCTTTCTTTAATTACAAGAATTCTGGTCAGTTATGATTTTGTGGGTATTTCCAAACTATCTGCATTGGACAATGTGTTGATGCATTTCAGATGTCAAGATGAGCAAGATCTGAAATACTGCTTGTTTACAGTACAGAAGCATGCAGTAGTGTCATTACCGTTGTTAAAAATTAGTATATCGAGGTACCCACCATCCAATTTTACTGTTGCGAAATGACCAGTTACCCATGGAGACAATTCATGAAAGCTGACCTTCACAGTCCTTTGATCTTGCCACAGTCTGGTGAAAATTGGGATTTGTTTTTTTTTTTACTGTCATTTAGGGTTATGTATGGCTGGAGAAAAATGTAGTTCTATTGACAAAATGAACGTGGAGAGATGTGGTAGAACTCCAGCTATTAATTAATGCGAGAGCATTGTTCTTTCACATTAGAAAGTTTCTTAGAAATGCCTTGTAATTAAAAGGCAATTATTATTTTCCAATCCAAAGTCCCCCCACCCCACCCACCCCACCCCCACCCCACATGTTCGTTTTGATAAAGTGTATGAGTTAATAGTCTTATTTCTGAAAGAACTCTAATGACTAACCTTCACGGGTGATTTGTCATGATTTTTAGGAGTCTAGGTAATACTGTACCAGTACAAGGTGAAGAGAGATCCGTATCCAATTTAGAAGTGCATAAAATAGGTCCAAACAAGAGCCTGGTTTGCAATTATGTTCAGTTGACCTCATGAACAGTAGGAGGCATGAATGCTGGGAATACTTGAAGTTCCCAAATTAATTTTCTTGGTCCTAGTAACCTGCAGATTAGCTACCTAGTACTGTTGCATATGTTGCTTTAAAAATCTCACTAAGCACCGATGTCATAATTTTGCATGGAAGTAGTTACAGACTCTGACTGACACTTCTATTAAAATCCTTTGCTTTTCAGAGTCTATTACACAGCCATAAAAATCATTTGACATTCAAGGTCTCTGCCTGAGCACCCTTTTTTCTTTCCCTAATACAAAAGTTCAAAAGACACACTTTACTATTTTTTACCTCTGTAATAAAAGAAGAAAATACACTGGGTTTTGAAACATCACCTTCTCATATCCCAGCCACTGCTAAGTTTTAACCAGAAGTTTTGATGGTTAGAACAAAGTAGTGTTTCTTCTTTCATAGGAGCGGCCCAAATGGCTGGTTACGCTTCAGGCTAGGTTTACACTGAATTTTATCTCTGCATGTTGTTGGAAGGCCAGCCCGGCTGGGAGGTGATACCTCAGGTGGGTGACATCCTTGCTGTGTAGAGGGCCGGTCTGTGGGTTCACTGCGCTCGGTGCTTCTCCGGGGAGGTGGGTGCGCTCCTTCAACCCCCATCCCAGCCTCTCTGAGCTGGGAGGGAGGGGGAGGACTTGTGAATTCCTTTCCTGGCACAAGTCAATAGAGGCAAATAATAGCCGGGAAGCAGTAAGTGGCATTTCCTAAACCTCCTCTCAGAAATGGCCGTCCTCTTCAGCCAGCCTAATGCTGCTTGGCAAGGCATGTTACAGCTTAAATGCTTTGGCTGAGAAATGAAACAAGAAAGGGCATAAACTCAGGCTTAACACCACCTTTACAGTACCACTCCACTCTAAAACCCAAGTTGCCTTCTAGCAGTCAAGAAATGGGTGTGCTGGTGTGGGCCGTGGACTTGTTCTTTACCTTTTCCCACACTGTGCCCTCTGTGTTGCCTAGGTTTGCGGTTAAACTTTCCTCTTGTCAGTTCTGAATCTTCTGTCTCTTTGCTATTCATGTGAAAAAGCTTGTATTTCTTTCCACTCACAGTATCGCCTTGCTAGCTAAACTCCAAAGTATTTTTGGAAAGTCATAAAAAACGTGAATGGGATAGGCTTGTGTTATTTTAATTAAGAATCAAACGTTATCTAGGAGTTAACAGACACCACTCTAGATGATACCAGAGCTGTCTGTTTCTTCAGTGAAAATGTCATGGTGATATTCTTCAGTATCTTGTAATATAATTTATATATTCCATTTTATGTATGTATGGTTTGTGGCACTTGGCATCTAACGCTCTTAAAATTGATATTTACCAAATAAAGAATGCAGATAACTGACTTAAAATATGATCAAATATATTGCTGTCTTTGAGGGAAAGAATTTGATTTTGTGCTGACTTAAACTGGTTTTATACTACTGTAACTTTTGTGGAGTTAGATGGCACTAATGAATTATTGTGGAGTACATTTTCTTGGAATCTGTGACTTCGTTATTTTTTTTTTCTCATCCTTCGGTTGGTGTTTCTCCTTGACATGATGTGTAAATACTTGATCTGTGATCCTGGCTGAACAGAAGAGTTATCCCCTGCTCAGGAGGTTGTTAGGTTCTAGGGAGCTGGCAAACTCCAGTTCTCTGAGCTAAAACTCTTTAGTGGGAATGTTCTTCAGCAAAATCCCAGACGCTATGGGAAAACCAAGGTAAAAAGCTGAGATAGAAAAGAATCCCGCCAAGTTGGATCTGGTGAGCTAGTAACAACAGCAAGCTACGGAGTTTTTGCCAAGAGGAAGAGGATTAGGAGGGCTTTTACGAATACCAAACTGTGCTGAATTCATAGTAGAATATACAAATGTATCTCTTATGGGCCAGAAAGAATTTTAAATGCAATATTTGGGACATTTGGCTCCTTTTCTTCAACGCCAAGATTCAGGCTCAGATATGCGTGTTGCCTCTTCTTTCTCCCCAAATAGCTGCATTTAGCAGAACTCTGAAGTAATGAAAAAGACTTAAAGAAATAAGTATTTTCTCGCTCCCTGGTACTGAGTTTACTGAAGTCAGTAACTGAATAAGGAAAACTTGGAGAAAAAAGAATGACTTAGAGCCAAATATGCTGGTCAAAAGACAAAATCAGACTTATAGAAAATAAGCCGGGATGGGACCTTAGCCAGGTCTTTTTGAGCTCTTGAAGGGGAGCTGCCCCTTTTCTTTGCACATCTGGGTAACATGTTAAAAAATCTTAGTGGATGGAGATTGCACAGTTGCCCTAGATAGCCAGTTCATGTGCTTCTCTGTCTTCACTAGTATTGTCTTAATGTTTTAAATCTATTTTATTACAATTCAAGCATACTACTTCAGGCCTTTTCAGATTTGAGACCTATTTTCATATCTCCAACTTATATTCGTCTGTATACTATTTTCATCTTTTTTCCCTCAGTGTTCCCTTGAAGTCATGCTTTCTAGACCTCTCATTATTCTTGTTATCCTCCTCTCTGGATCTTCAGTTGGCCCATATCTGCTGTTAAGCTCGTTGCCTGCCCTTTGGTGGACGTGCTGCAGCCAAGATCCGATCAGGAGTGCTGAAGAGAAGGGAAGGATACACAGTACTTTTGTCTGTTCCTTCCAAGGTGGTTGTGGCTTTGATTTCATTTCCATATGGCATCGTGTTCAGGTCGTGGTCTGCTCCAGCTCTTGCTCTGCTGTGTAGTTCCGCTTGTGAGGGTGGTCAGGGAATGGGAGTTGGGCCAACAGCAGTGTTCAAGGTAGAGCAGCCTGAGCACAGTGACTCACCTCTGTCACTTCTATTTATTTCCTGAATATTGAATTGCATTATTTACCCATTTTCTGCTAAGGAAATCAGAACATTTCTGTATGACGTTGCTGCTTAGCAGTACTCTGAAAGGGCTTTGCAAGATGATAATTTTGTAACCCTGAGCCTTTAATTTCTATTTATTTCGGTAGTCAGAGGGACCTATGTCTGGTTAAATGAACTGTTCAGATTTTCCATCAGAATTATCTTTATTCTCTCTGCACACATATAGAGCTTAATTAACAACACACCAAGATTTCATGTATGGCTATTGCAGGCGTAAATGTCCAACGCGCTTTTGTATCTGTTTGTAGGCTATGAGCAGAATTGAAACCGCCTGTAAATGTTTCCAATTTTAGATGTGAAACGGCTTTTACAAACCCTTGATAACGTTAAAATAATGCTAAAAAATAAATGAAGCATTATTTGACCTGAAGCATGATTGTTTCACTTTCCAGTGTTGCAAGCAAGTAAAAAGCCTAGTTATTTTGACCCACTCTACTTAAAATGTTAATTGTGTAATATAAAGTTTAGAGATCTTCTGCCATTGCTAATCTCAATCTTCATTTCTCTTCTTAATTGCACATTTCAACAAGAAATCGTAATGTTTTTCAATTAGCTCTAGCCATCTATTGGGTCTTATGTGAAGGAGAAGATAGCTACTTGTAAGCTATGTGGTGTATATATATAGATAGACCTGGCTGATTCCCAGGAACATTGTAGGAGATGTTGCAAATGTAACAAACATTTTTGAAAAGTATGTATTGAAATGTCAATAGCTTGCTTTTCCCCAGTCCTTCCTGTCTTTTCCTGTCTCAGAGAAACCCATGTTTTGTATTCAAAGTGCTGTTAGGCTAGGCTAGGAATAAACAAGTGTTCTTACTCTGTGATGGCTAGTTCTTGATAGTTAACAGAACAAAATTGTAATGGAAATTGGGCACGTTCTGTTTACACAGAGAAGGGAAAGCGGATCACAGGGTTTGCCCTGTGGTGTCTGGTATTACAAAGAGTAAAAAGTGCTGTTGTCTTTAGAATGTTATCGTATATTAACAATTATTATTAATAAAATAATAAAGTCTCTAGTATTTTATCCAACATAAAGGGCTTTTGGATGATCTAACTTAGTTCCCACTTACCGTGGGTGACTGTGTCACATAATCCTCTTTACAGATTTGTCAGATCTGTTCTAAAATTAGCTATTAGAAAAAAGAAAAAAGAAAGCAAATACCTTGCTACTCAGCCTGCAAAGATATTCCAGATATTGCTGATCATCTGGCTGGAAACCTTCCACTGATTTGCAGCTAGACTTATTCCTGATGGTTACTACTCGCATTTGTGTTCTGTTACTTGTCATTCTTTGTCTTAAATGAAAAAAATCTTTTTATTATTTGCTTCTAATGAGCTTGTACAAAGGAATAATATCTCTTCTTGGCTTTGAATGTGCAAGACGAAATAAGTGAGGAACACTACATTTCATAAAATAGATTATTGATTCACTTGTATGTCCTAGTGGCTTTGGGGTTTTGAGGGCATTTTTGAGCAGAGTTGAAAAAAATTGTGTTGAGATGTGTGTCACTATGCCTTGTTTTATGGCGTTAATGCTTCTGTTGTTTCTGTTACAAATGCTTCTGTTGATAAATTCTAGATAGCTTTTGCCTTTTTCAACAAAGCTAATCCTCCATATCCTGTGATCCTCTGATTGATTAATATGGTCTTTATCCTCCTCGGTCATTTCTCGCTGATAATTTCCCATCTTTTAGCAGAAACATTTATTACTAGGCTCTCAAGTAGAATCACAAGGCACTTCACATCATTACTTCTCATTCTGTTTCTATTAGGGAAGCCCTTACAGCCTGCCCCTTCTTTCAGAATGAAATTCCAGTATTCCCTGGCACTGGCAGTGCTTTCCAAAGTTGTACCAGTCATACTGACCAAAGTTGTATCCCCTTTTTTTGTGTCTTTGCTGGAAATACGATATGAGCTACAAGACAAATGTTTGAGGAAGTTGCCTCCTCCAGTTCTCTTTTATCTCTGATTAAAAAAAACAGACTTCCAGAAACATGAGGGATAGAGTTATTCCGTGTTTATTGGTGAGTATATACTGAGATGGCATGGTTGGAAAAGCCTAGATCTCCAAGGAAATTTAGTTACTTGTAATGGGGCTGTGACAAGGTAAAATTAGATGTCCTATTGTGCAGTCCTTCATTAAGTTCTGTAGTTGGATGTCTGTGAACATTCCTATTTTCACAGGTAAGATGTCCTAGAGGCCGTAAATTCTACTTCAGTATGAATCCGAGCTATCTAATCAGGGATGCCCAGCCCTGCACTTACTGCATGCAGAATACACTGTAATTAAAACCAAAAAATAAGCTTTGTTGAGACCCAACATGCTAACCCAGAGTGCTGTAAGAATCCAGCCCTGGGGCTGGGCTCTTGGCTAAACACACACTCGACCCAACAGTAGCTGCTGCTTTTGGTCAGAGACATCAGGCAGAGCATTCCTGTTTGTGAGTGTACATGGCTTTCAGAGTGGCTAATGATATTTTTGACCTCAAATTTTTGATTGTGGGATGACTCCCTGTGCTTGAGGCATTGCACGTCTCTCTCTCCTCCCAGGGAATGATCTGCAGGAGGGTCCCTTGTAAGGTCTCCTGATGTTGGTGCTCCACACTGCAGAAACCAATAAAGATTGATTTGCCCAGGGTTATAAACATGGATATAGTTTCCTAGGAGGGTGATTAGGTGACTGCTGGCCTCCAGTAGCAGTAACTTTAATCCAGGGATGGTTACATGTCCATGTTTCTCTCATTGCTCATCTCTCCGTGTCTCGTGCTGCCTGAAGATTGAGAGTGATGCTCCTATTTGCACTCTGGCTCTGCCTCTCCCCATCCCCAAATAGTCTTTGGGGTATAAATGTAAATAACTTACTATGCCCATCATTACCTAGCAGATCAGTGACACAGGCAGCAGTAGGACACAAGCACTGCAATGCTTTCCATTTCGCTTTTTGGTTGTAGGATTTTTTTTAAAGTTGGCAAAATCCCAGTAGGCTGGGGGATGAGTGCAAGGATGTTCCTTGTTATTTCGAAGCATCTGCCTGCCTTTGTAGATGGATTATCTTGCTGCAGTCGGAGCTGAAGGAGTGAGGCACAGAGCAGTCTTTAAACAAGGTTTTACAATTAGCCTCATTTCGGAGTAGAAATTTCTTCTTTATTAGAAGTACTAATACCTGGAAATATAGCTCTATAATGATAGGGTATCTGGGACTGATCCAAACTGTTATCATCATTCCACACATATTTTCTCTAGCTTCATAATTTGTTCTCTTTTTCTTCTGTTTTCTTTCTCTGACCACCTTGCTTCCATCTCTTTGCTTCTCAAAAGATTAAAGGGCCAAAATGTTGCACCACAAAGTTCTTCATCATTTACGGAAAGTGTCACATAGTTTAATTATAATGCAAATTGAGAATGATTTATATGTAGAAAAGACATTTCATTTAGTACTGAATAGCAGGAGTGAAAATTACTCTGTTTTCTATCTATGAAATTGTCCAGTCTTTGCTGGATTGCACATTTTGTTCAGGCTGTTTAATACAGTTTAAAGTTCTATATTAAATATTAAGTGGGATCCAAACTGTCACATTTACGAAGTGTTGCTGCATGCAGGGGTGTAATTTAATGGCTACTGTCAGGAAATAAATTCATAGACTATAGATTTTAGTCCTGACTAAGCCACTAACTTAAGTGACTGGAGGTGCTTCCCTCATTTCTCCAGGCTCATTTTTCTCTGTCTATGGAACGTATATCATGACAAGTACCTATAACATGTTGGGTGAATGACTTAACTCAATTTGTTGATGCAACTAAGAAGTGGGAATTTACTTTTGGAGAAAATGCTAATGTGTCAAAACCTAAATTTTGGTATGATTTGAAGTATTTTGTCCTGCGAATCTAAAAATATTCTTGGAAACTCTTCAGGAGTGGGAATATTAAAATTTCATTTTTGGTATTGCTGTTTGTATATTATATCTTGTTTTTCTTGTTGGCTTGTTGTGGCTTGCCAGTGATACTAGTGCATATATTAGTGTTAAGCCATTTTTTTATGATACAAATCGGAGAAACAGAAACAGGTAACAACTGCCCAAATTCTCTTAAAAAATGAAATTAACTAAAATACTGTATGTCAGCACTAGGACTGCATACTGTCTTAAGAAGTAATATAAAACAAGAAAAATACAGAAGTTTAAAATCCTCATCAAATAAAACTTACAATGGCTTTTCAAAAGACAATGATGGAATATAAGATTTATTAAAGTTTTTTTGGTGTAAGAGGAAACAGCATGTAATAGTCAATACAACAGAATATGTATCAGAGATTTTCTGATACTGTTCAGATGTAGTTTCAATAAGCCATTGAAGCAGACAGCTGTTTTGCTGTCATCTTGCTAATGCATATTAGTAAACCATCCCTAATTATCAATATAGTAATCGGTAGGCAATTATGAATCAATGAAGACCACAAGCTTTAGAGATAAGCTATGCAGTGGTAGAGAAAAAGACAAAATAATAACATTACGCTGTTCAAGAGGCAGAATTTAATGATCTATAGAGGTGAAGGGGACTTTTAAAAGAAAAATACACAGTGTTTTGTTAAAAAGTGATGTATACAAATAAGAAGGTGGTGAATATTAAGAAGGATAATTAATGTGAATCTGAGAAATCCAACTGGTTAATTGCGCATGAAAGTTTTTTCAGTTTTCTTGGAAATGACAAAAACTGTTCCAAGTTAAAAGGAGCAACCGGCAACATGATCTGTGTTTCTCAGCAGTGTCAGAGCTGGGTCCTGTGTAGAGCTAAACCAATAATGCACTCTAGCCTCTCTCACTTATGGCATTGTATTGGAACTATGAAGCAGCAGTAGAAAATTTGGAGAATTATTATGACATTGGATTTATTTTTAATTAAATTCTCGAGACTGTTAATGTGCTGCCTGAAATTGACTTTCTAATCTTTTGCACACACAAAAAAATGAGATCGTAAAGTTATTTGACTGAACATATTTGGTAATCATTCTCCCCAGAGATCTGAGGCTGACTCATGTTCAGGTGAATGTTTCGATTTCCCTTTCTACATCCCACTGTAGTTGAATATGTGCACTGTCCCTGAGAGCTGACGGGAAGGATATTGCCTCCTGGATCTGGGAAGGGCTGGGAAGAAGTATGGTGCTCCAGGAGGGATGTGGTCTCATCCCCTATAGAGGCAGGATCTGTTCTCTGTGCTGGGGAGTAGAGGCTCTGCCAAGAGGCAGGTCTCTGCTCTCCGGTGAGGCAGTTGAGGATCCACGTTTTTTTAGTAAGCTTTTTTAAGTACATATTTTGGAATGAGATCAGATACGATTTGATGTTAACCAGTGGAGACACTATTTACCGAAGGTAGAATGTGGTACTGTGGAGTTGTTCTGATGGACATATCTGGGGACATGCTGCAGGCCAATTCTTTACACACTCTTTGTTGTCTTCATTGATGTTTGGCTCAGGATGCTCATGTCCCTTGACTCTCATTTAATCAGAGGGTACTTGAGTGGTATTGTTTAGCGCTGACATTGTTCCCTTGCACAGCATTCTCTGATGGACGCACCAAATACCCTTCCACAGGAAATGTCTACGTTTCAGAAGGCTGCTTTAGTGTTCATTTCCATCTTGCTTAATAACATGTCAGTAACAGTAAAGTGATGATATAGGTTACTTCCAGTGACATATCATAATGTGAAATTACAGTTTGGGTAATCCATTTCTAAAATATTATGCGTAGCTACTAAGTAATGACTAAAGTGCTTTACACACACACACACACACCAGACACGCACATCAAAGCATTTCTTATTAGTGGTGCAGTGAAACAGTTTGACACTTCAGTTTCAGTACAACACAGCCAGGAGATGCTTTGATGTAAGTGCTGAACTGCTCCTTTGCAACAAACAGGACACACTTTGAAGCGGAGAAAGAAAATGGAAGTTTCATTCAGAATTAAGTTTTTCATCCTTGCTTTTTTTTATTTTAAATTTATTTTTTATGACATGAAATATTTGGAAGGTAGTGCTGCATCTATGGGATTGTGTCTCCTTCCTGAAAGTGCGGCCCATGAAGCTCAGGTATGGCCCTATGTATCCACATCAGGATGGGAACTGCATTAGGGGACGCAGTACCTTTCCAGTTATGCTAAGGTGAAAGCACAGCAGATCTGAGATGGGAAGCTGAACTTTTTTTCACCGCGGTATGGTCTATGGTATTGACAGAGCCAGGGATGGGCTATTGAAAAATTCCTCCGTGGAAAATTATGCCTCACAAAGTAAATCAAATGTCTGTGGTCAAGGACACTCTCTCTTTGTCCTTGCCTGCGTAGCTATATGCCATGAAATAGCTGCTGTAGATAGCTCCGGGGCTGGCAATGATTGGTGAAGGGATTTCTTTGTATACTATCTGCTATTTTAATGGCTTTTAATGGAGGAAGCAATTTTTTTTATACATTTTTGAATTAAAAGTCACAGTTAACCTGAAAAATAATACATAAATAGTCACATCTTCCCAGGAAGCCCAGTTCTTACCTCGTGTCTTTGGTATGATTCTAACAACTTTAAAAGAGGCGCTTCTGATTAAAAGCAATATAAATTAAGGTAAAACTTGGACTTCTGGTGAGAAAGGTTATAAAATATAAAAGCTATGACAAGTCTGGAGCACCTCTCCTATGAAGACAGGCTGAGAGAGATTGGGTTGTTCAGCCTGGAGAAGGCTCCGGGGAGATCTTTATAGCATCCTTAAAGTACCTAAAGTGGCCAACAAGAAAGCTGGAGAGGGACTTTTTGCAAGCGACAGTAGTGCCAGGACAAGGGCTTTAAACTGAAAGAGGGTAGGTTTAGATTAGATATAAGGAATAAATTCTTCACTGTGAGGATGGTGAGACACTGGAAGAGATTGCCCAGAGAAGCTGTGGCTGTCCCATTCCCTGGCAGTGTTCAGGACCAGGTTGGAAGGGGTTTGGATCAACCTGGGCTAGTGGAAGGTGTCCCTGCTCGTGGCAGGGGGGTTGGAACGCGATGATCTGTAAGGTTCCTTCCAACTCAAACTGTTCTATGATTCTAGTCCCGCCTCAGAAATGAAGAAATGTTTTACAAGTGCTTTGGCCAAAAACTCTGTTGCAGAGGTCTTTTAAAAAAGAAGAATTCAAACGAGAGATGAATGATCACTGGCATGTGCAAGAAGGCGCAGAGCTTGTTCATGGTTTTGCCGGCAGAGAATGTGGGGGTTGTTTGGCTTTGAAAGGGTAAGAATACTGTTCTGGTATAGTCAGAGCAACCAAAAAACAGCCAGTCTAGGACAAAGCCTCAAAGCATGTCTGACAAAAAGGAAGCTGTTGTATCGCTTGGTGTATTGAATACTTCCTTCTGCTAAGTTTGGCAGCTTTTTAAAATTTTCTTTGTAGTGTCACCTGAACTTTTTATTCTATACCAGGGAAAAAAATAAAAAAGAAGAAAGAAAAAGAAAACAGGAAGGTATAAAAATGGATAAAAGAACAATAAAAAGCAGGCAAGGGCTTATTGTAAAATATATCTCCCTTAAAGCATTGTTAGAAGCACTGTTTTCATGTCTTTCAAACTGTTTCCTGCATCCAGTGCCTCCCACTGGACCATTAGAGCGGCCAAACCAGCCCCAGTAGCTTACTTGCCTACATACCAGCCAAACAACACTGCCCTGAAGATGACCTCTTCTAATTCATCTTCAGCTTGCTGAGCAAATGACCTCACATTGGTCCTGTGGAGCCCTTCCCCATAGCTGATGTGGTCTGTTACAGTTATTATTGCTGCTAGTGCAAAAAGTGCATCAGCTGACAACACAGTATCTCAAGAGGGCACGTCTAAACAGGAGGCCAGTGTCCATAGAGCAACAAGCAGAGAGAAAAGTGAAGGAAGCATGAAAGAGGCCTTGAAAACACCTGCGGTGGCCAGGGAGGAGACAGCTGCCTGGAGAAAATCAATCAGAGGGAGACAGCCTGCTCTGTGGGAACCTGTAGCAGGCACAAAAGAAGGAATTTCTGAGGCTAGGGCTGTATTAACAGGAGCACAGCCAGGAGACTGAGAGCGGTGATTATCCCCCTTTACCCAGCACTCATGAGGCCGTATCTGGAGTATTGTGTCCTGTTTTGCCCCCTCCAGAACAAGAAAAACACCAATAACCTGCAGCCTGATCAGCAGAAAGCCATCAGGATGATCAGCGCTGGAGCACTTGCCCTGTCCAGGGACCCTGAGGAATGGGGCTTGTTCAGCCTGGAAAAGACACAGAGACCCAACATCAGCCACCAGCACCCACAGGAAGTTACTAAGAAGAAAGAGCCGGGCTTTTTACAGGGATGTAGGGAGGGGAGATGAAAGACAACAGACAAATAGGAACAGGAGAGGTTCCAGCTTTTTCCCCATGGGGAGGAAGCCCAGGAAGGGCCGTGCAGTGTCTGTTCTTGGAGGTTTTCAAGACCTGCCTCTGAGCAGACTGGTTTGCCATCATGGTGGGCCCTGCTGGGTGCAGCAGCTTGGACCAGAACCTGACACCCCAGGCAGCCTGAATGAATTTGAGATTCTGATGCATAATTTAGATTTACAAACCCCTTCAGCACAGTTGTCACTGATGCCTTTTCATGTTGATGCATACATTGCCAAGTGAAATAGAATTTGTCCGACCCTGTTTCAATGGGAGAGGTTACGGTTGTCTGCATTTGAGGTAGTCAGCTAAACTTCTTGTTACGTAGTCAGTGGAGAGAAACAGGTATTTCTAATGCATGATGCATCTTCTCCTAAGGAGGCACCTGAAGTAGGTGTTAGATGAATTGTAGCCTGAGAGCACCCAACTCTCCATTGATGATAAATGGGGACCAGATAACTGTCTGTAATAACATATATCTAGACATTCTAGACATCTAAAGCTAGTCGAGATGTATCTCAGTCTATAGTATTTTTGCCTGAAGAGGTTTTTATGTTTTTTGTGGGAATCGAGATTGTTGTGGGAATATGGGATACAGTTAGCCCTCTATAGCTTCCTTCAGTTGTATAAGATGAGCAAACCTGTTGGAAACCCAGACCTTTAGAAGTTATTTCAAAAATCAGGAACAGATTTTTCTTCTGCTGTAAGTAGAGGACAGCAGGATAATGCCATTTTGCTTTGCCTTTTTCTTTCCTTTCTTTTTTTTTTGTCAAAGGCAAGATGGGCCATGCATACCATGTGGTATCTGACTGCTAGCCAATGGCGCTGTAATAAAATAGCTAACTCTTAGTTTAATGTTCACCTTTCAGTAGGAAGGAAATGCCATTAAAAGGTAGGTAGCAGTGGACTATGTATGCCGGTGCTTCGTTGTAAGGTCAAAATCAAAGTAACTGAAGAAGAAGAAAGAATTGTGAATTAGGCTCCTGTGAGCTCCTGCTGAAATTCTGATGTAACACAGAAAATCCCGGTAGTGCCACCCCAGCCAGCGGGGCGATCCTGCCCTTGCGCTGAGTGCCCCCCCCAGGTGCTGCCTCCCTCACCTGTTGGTTGCTCTGCCCAACAAACATTTTATATTTGGCACAGGTAAGGCTGCCAGCCTGTGTGAGCTAGCAGCTGGTGACTCAGCGCTTTTATTTCTAATTTTGTGGGGTAAAAGCTCAGATACGCTAACGAAATACACATGGCATTTTCTGAAGTAAAGAATTTCCCAGGAATACACTTAAACATGTTTGCTCAGTAATGCCGGTTCTTTCCTAGCTACACTTTAGAAAGGCAGAGCTGGCTACAGTGGAAGAGGACTGTAAATATTCCCTCATTATTCCAATTCCTTCTTGTCTGCTAGTAGTTTACCCCTTTCACCTTTCCTGGTACCCTGTGTTTATCAATCCAGCAGGATGATTCTGTGGGAGCAGAATGTTAAAATGTTAAAATGTTAAAATACGGGTGTATGTTAGTGGGTTAAACCAAATGAAGACAATGTCTTAATGGCAGTAACTTTTTATCAGCAGTTGATCATTTTGGATCAGATTATAATTTAGATGGATATTTGGATGCATTTCTGAAACAGCTGTATGCTGGCTGTGATGTGGTTTGAACTAAAATTATTTTGATGACTGAAAATCTGTGAGGCCAGAGACCAAATTTTCAGTTACTGAAAAATGAAGTAGCTTTGCCAAGAAAATGTCCCTAGGAGCATAACAAATGACCTCTTCTTAAGAGAAAAAGTAGATGTTTTGACTTTAGGTTAAAGAAAATAAGATTTGCATCTGAAAAACTGGTGAATTTTGGGGTGGTATGTTATGTAACCGAAGGGTAAGTAATGAAGGCATCTTTTTTATTGTATTGAATAAATTAGAAGGTAGGCTGTAGGATTTCTAAGTTGGCACAGGTTAAGAACCAAATGAAATACACATCCTGCAATTTGCCTTTTCTCTGCTGTATTTTATGATCAGTAGATCTGTGAAAACCTTGTTTTGGAAAGCCAGATATTTTATATTCTGTTTTGGTGGTCCGAAGTTCCTTGACAATGGCATGCTGCATGCTTTACTAGTATTTAGTGTTCATCTATTATCGAGCGACCGTTGGCCTAGGTCACTGTCAGGCAGTAAGCATCTTTTTTTACTGACTCTCAAGTGGTTTAAATCTTACAAACTGCAACATATTAGGTGCTTTCATGTGGCCCTAAGAATAATTTCCACTGCCTGTTACCGTTTGTTGGCTTAGGTCATATTTCCTACTGTGGAAAAGCTTCCCCTACAACCCTTTTCTTGCTCATATCCTCTGATGTTCATGGCTACACCATTGTCCTTGTTTATGACATGAGTCACAGTCGTCGTACTGTCTGGAGCAGCTCACCTCACCCAATCTTTGATCTGGATCTAATGTATATGATGGAGACTGTAGTTTTCATAGAAACATTGTATGGTCCTTGTGTGAGAAGGAACATATCCAGTGCGATGTCCTGGTTTCAGCTGGGATAGAGTTAATTTTTTTTCCTAGTAGCTGGTACAGTGCTGTGTTTTGGATTTAGTATGAGAATAATGCTGATAACACACTGACGTTTTAATTGTTACGAGGTAATGCTTACCCTAAGTCAAGGACTTCCCAGTTTCCCATGCTCTGCCGGTGAGAAGACGCACAAGAGGGAGGGAGCAGAGCTGGGACAGCTGACCCGAACTAGCCAAAGGGATATTCCGTACCATACAAAGTCATGCTCAGAATATAAACTGGGGAGAGTTGGCCGGGGGCCACTGATCACTGCCTGGGGAGTGGCTGGGCATCGCTCAGTGGGTGGTGAGCAGCTGTATTGTGCATCACTTGTTTTTCTTGAATTTTATTCTTCTCTCTCTTTTTGTTATCTGCCTTTTCTTCTTCATCATCATCATTATTACCGTTATTATTAAATTTATTTCAAATATTTTACTGTTCTTATCTCAACCCGCGGGTTTCACCTTTTCCGATTCCCCTTCCCATCCCACCAAGGCCCGGGGTGAGGGAGTGAGTGAGCAGCTGCGTGGTACTTAGTTGCTTGCTGGGGTTAAACCATGCAATTAGGGGAAAAAATCTAAAGTGACAGCATAAGTGCTCTGTTTTAAGTGGGTTTTATTTTTCTTTCCTCAAAAGTAGTCTTCCTTCTAAATGCATAAATACATATAGGACAGCTTTATTTTATTTTTTTTTCTGAGATGCTCACTTTTTTGGATTCTTGATGTTCTGGTATCCTGTGTGCCATTTCGCTGATGATGAAGTTTGGAAACAGAAACTCAGCATAGACATATATGCATATATAAGAACTCTTTGTAAAATGACAATGTTCTGTATGTTCATTCATTAATCTACATACTATCTGAAGTATATATTGAAGAGCAACTAAAGGTTTCTGTAGTATCAAAACATTTTGCTTACATATAAACAGAAAATGCAGAGAGATTTTTCAAGATCAAACACGGGGCAATAGTAGCACCAGTGTTAAACCTCAGGTAGCTGTTGTTTCTAATCCTCAATTTACTCATCTATCCAGATTCATTCACTGAGTGTTGGGAACTGCCCAGTAACCCCAAGAACTAGTATTTAGTATTATTATGTAGCTGTTTGAGATTCTACAAAATTCAAAATGATCCTTCTAGTGCAATAAAGTCTAGTTTTACGTGCCAGCTTTTGCAGATATGTTTTTGCAGAACAGTTGTATAGGTTAGTGCGTTTTGAGAGAGTAAATTACATTGTGGTATTCAAATAGTAAAATCAACTATTATAAGAAACTCCTAACTTTGGGAATGCTGTGGAAAAGCCATTACATTCAGCTTACATATAACAAAACTCAATTAAATGGGGGGCATAAACCCAATCTGGATAAATGTGGGTTTTCTAATGAGTGGAGGTATCTTCCTCCTGAACAATCAAAACTCTTCCAGATAATCAAATAAAGTTTTAAAAATATTTTTACTTTTTTACAAGGTATTGTAATATTACATAATACTGAAGAAGTCTTTTGAATCACAGGATGAAAGATGGTATGGAAGTGCATCATCATCATTATTATTATTATTATATTAGTCTCCTGGCTTTTCTTTCAGGATTTTCTAGTTATTTCAGTTGCATGTTTTTAATTGCTTAGTGAAATGATGTAGTCATATCTCAGAGTTGATTTAATTGGAATTATTGATGTCTGAAGCAGCACCCAGGCTGGGAAAACTGAGGTCTGATCAAAGTCTGCAACTAATGGTTTAGTGAAGTTAAAAATTCACTCTGTAATTAAAAAATGAAAGAGAGAGTGTGTGCTTTCAAAGTGCACATTTTGTGCTAAGGAAACAGTCACTTCTTATTTATTTGGAAATACTCATTGCAGTATTTAAAAAGAAGGGCAATGGTAATGACTGAAGTTTTTAATCCTGAATATTTGTTGAATTTTTCTCCTGTAAGATTTTACTGGATGCAGCACTGTGCTTTCAGACCTGCTGGTATACTTTATTCTCTTTATTTATATTTAACACTGCATGTAAAATAGGAAGTTCATTTTAGGATGGGTTTAAAGATTTTTGATTTTTATTTTTTTTTTGTAATAGAAACCAAGAATTTTGTATCTTCCAGGGAGGATTTTTTTTTAGCTTGATTGAAAGTACATATGTTTACAATTTTTAAGTGTGCTATATAGAACAAATAAATTTAACATTAAAGCGAATTCTGATTTGTGTTGATGAAAAACCCCCGAAGATATTAATCAGGTATTACCTTTTGAAAGTCTGTATCTCAGCTCATTCACTACTGAGGATGCACAGGACAGGTGTTGAGCATCTCTGGTCAGGTGGGATGAATCATCACCTTTATTCTGAACATGTCAGTGGGGTGTTTGAACTGTTGCGTTTGTTTAGAAAATTTAACTAGATTTTTTGCAACATTTTGACTCTGATTATTTAATGCAACAAAATATGGCGCTGTCCAAGTTAACTGGGAAAGTGATTTTTTTTTTTTTCTACAAACTTACTGGATTGTACATGGGAAATCGCAACAGCAAACTGCTTTTTATGACACTGCACATGGTATGATGGAGTTAGAAACCTGGGTAAATTTAACTGCACTGGTGGGGGTGGGTAACAGATAGAAGGTGGTGGGACTGGAGAAAGTTCAAGCAAACCAAAATAGAGAATGGGTTTTACTTGCATTATGGACAAAAGGAGATGGGCTAAGTGATACAAGAGTCTTGGTTTCTCTTCTTAAGGAACCCTTCCAGTCTTTTGTTATTGGACAGCTTTTCGTGTAGGGTGTTTTTGTATACCCTTCTTATTATCAGAAATGTATATATTTATTCCAAGGTGGATGGGGACCTTCCATTGAATGACAGCAGTTGCAATCCAGTGTGCTGTGTGGAAGACCCACCACAAATTTCATCCTCTTTATGAAACTATGTTCATACATTCTCCAAAAGTTTGCATTTTTATCACTTAGCACTGTATTGATCAGCACTTCCTGAAGCATTTTCTTCCCTAATTAAGGATGCAGAGAGCTTTACATTATTCTGCTTATGATCTCAAGAGCTCTTTTTACACTGCTTGTTTGGGGATTTGCTTCCTTGGGAGGGTTTATTACTGTATGAATGAAAATGCTTTTCTGAAGCTGTTAATAATTTCAAGATTTTTTAAAAAAAAAACTAATTGAGAATATTTCCCATTATTATTAAACTCTCAGGGGTGCTATAGGGCGTGCACTATTATAATCAAAACCTGCAATTTGGCTTTACTTCTCGTGACCTTTGGCACAGTGGTATACACAGGAATTTTAAGGAGAACAGCTGACACTCCCCCACCCCAACCACAGTGAAGCAAATGTGCTTTTTATCATTTTCTCATCAGCTGCTGCCTCCTGTTAGCAGTGAAATTGTTTTGACAAGTATTATTTTGTCTGAGCCATATTCAGTTATGGAAGGTCTCTAACTAATCAAAAGAATTTCCTGACATTGTGGACTATTGGGCTGCAATATAATCTTTCCAATGAAGTGATGGAGGACTCATCATATGAGTCATTTTAAATGTGGTTGAAGTAAATCACCGCAGAATGTATGGTAGGGAACATTTATTCTCTCTCACAGGATGTGCTAGATAAGATAATAGGCTATTTCTGTGATTCTTTGATGTTGAACTTTAGCATTTCAAGTGCTAGATAGAGTTGTATTTTGGATATGTGTTGTACCTAAAGATTGTGCATGGAGTAGTCTGCCAGCACTGGATAATAATGCTAAGGCTCGTCAATGAAACTTTTATATATAGAGCTGGTGTCATCTGAATGATTCTTTGTGTGTAATGCACTGCATTGCAGACAGTTGGTACGTTGAGTGGAGAATGCTGTTTGTCAGTGTCCTGTTGTGTAAGAGGTTACATTCATCTTCTGTAGCTCTGATGAAGCAATTCGCAGCCTGCATCCAGTTTACTTCAGCAGTTTTCTTTGAAGTGAGCGTTCCTTCTGAGACTGAATCTGGGAATGACCGAACGGTTGGGGTTGGAAGGGGGCCTCTGGAGGTCGTCTGGTCCAACCCCTCTGCTCAGGCAAGGCCATCTAGAGCCGACTGCCCAGAATCATGGCCAGATGGCTTATGAATATCTCCAAGGATGGAGGCTGCACAACTTCTCTGGGCCACCTGTGCCAGTGCTTAGTCACTCTTACAGTAAAAAAGTGTTTCCTGATGTTCAGATGGAACCTCCTGTGTTTCAGTTTGTGCTCGTTGCCTCTGTCGCTGTCGCTGGGAACCACTGAAGAGAGCCTGGCTCCATCCTTTTTGTAACCTCCCTTTGGGTATTTATATGCATTGGTAAGATCCCCTCTGAGCCTTCTCTTTTCTAGGCTAAGCAATCCTAGTCTCTTAGCCTTTCCTCATATGTGACATGTTCCAGTCCCTTAATCATCCTTGCACCCTTCATTGGACTCTCTTCACTATGACCATGTCTCTCTTGTGCTGGGGAGGCCAGCACTGGACCCAGCACTCCAGCTGTGGTGTCACCAGTGCTGAGCAACGAGGAAGGAACGCCTCCCTTGACCTGCTGGCAATACTTTGTCTAATGCAGCCAAAGATACCATTAGCCTTCTTCGCAGCAGGGTCCCCTTGCTGGTTCATGTTCGACTTGGTGTCCACCAGGACCCCCAGCTCCTTTTCTGCCAAGCTGCTTTCTGACTCGTTGGTTCCTGTCAACTCTTTCGTTTTAACATATAGCTCCATTAGGTAATTCTTCTTAAATGTTGTGATCTTGGCAAAGCATGTGCAGGCTCTTTAATTGCAGCATGGCAAAAGCAATTGTCAAAAATATCTTTTATTCTCATCGAGGTATTAATATTTTTATCAGATATTTAATGTATTTTGCCACGCAGATTTTTTGAAATATAATTCTGAAATCTGTAGTTTGTTTGTAATATGGTTTTAACTTTGTGCATTAAACTGTACTGTTAGGGATATATTTGAACTTTTTTTTTTTTTTTTTTTAGATCTAGATAATCCTAGCTGTATAGAAGTATACTTCTGTGTGCTGAGGGCTTCATTGATTACAGTCTATTGACACGATGTTGATCTTGTTCTCTTATTTTATTCTAGTATGCGTATCTAATATTCTGAATGGTTGCTCATGTATAATATATGCAGCTCAACTCCAGTATCACAATTTAATTGAATTAGTAATCAGGGATGAAGATACTGAGCATTCTTCAAAAATAAAGCCCATATTCATGAGTCCCAAGGAGAGTGAAGGTTGGCCCTGCCTCTCTACCTGGTTATTTGAGAATGTCATCACAGGGAAAAGAGAAATAGTGACCTAAATGACAGGACAATGGACTGGAATTACAAAATCGAGGAGCTTCTCGCACATTGGCTTTGGGCAACTTTGGGCAATTCGCTGTATCTCTCTGCCTTAATATCTCACCTGTAAATTGCAGGTGATAGCTCTCTGTGCTGCTATAGAAAATTATATAAACAAGTTAAATAAGTACCACTTGACTAGTGGTCTACAGTTGGGTTTCTGTACGGAAATGCTACCACGCTAATTTACATGGGTAACTTTAGCATGGAGACTGCACACTATTTCTCCCTAAATAGTTAGAAAAATAACAAACTCAGGGTCCTGGCAAAGTGCTCTGGTACATTTAGGAAGAGCATAATGTCAAGAGAGTCTGAGAGGAGCATTCCTGTGGGATGTAACAAGGTGTTAGTAGGGAATGAGCTGAACTTTTACCTTGAAGTTGTGAGATACCAGTCCAGCAATGGCTGGAGTTGGCAAACAGGCTTTTTTGAACTGTGTGCTCCCTGTACCTCCATCCAAGCCATCTACATCAAACGTGATGGCAGTATTCTTCCAAGACATGAGAAGAGCTGAAATACAATAAACGTTGGGCTAATAGCCGTGCTGTTTTCAGGGTGATGTAATTTGAGAGGTGTGTTGACCATAGGCCTCATTTGACAGAAAGTCTCTGGCTTAGTTGGAAACTTAACCTACTAATTACAAAGTCAGTCTGTCTGTTTCTGGCTTGTGGAGTGATGATTAAAATCCTCTTTGCAACAGAAACTCAAATGCAATACTAAATATGAAATAGTTCTTCACCCTGCCTTGTATCTTCCTGCCATGATTTCTACTGAGCAGTCTAGCTGCAAATCTGATTTCCTACATCACCCAGCAATTTCCAAATATGAGAATAAAAAAAATTCTTGTTTTAGCTCCAGTGTTGTTAAGTGACATTTATTTGAACCATCCAGGACCTTTAGGTTGCATACTCTGAGCGTGCCACCTATTTAGCATACAAATAGATGAATATGAAGGTGTGAGGCAGACATGCACTAAACTGATAAAGACTTCATCTTGGAGTGTGTATTAAAAATGAATTGCAGTAAATTAGATGTTATATATTAAAAGAATTAATCTTAAAAATTGCTGGTACAACTAGCCTGTTATTATTCTGATACCAATTTGATTCCATTTATTCTTGCTAAACTCTTCTTTCCAAATTTGCACATGGGTTTCAGATGATTAAAAAAATTTGATAACACCAATCCAGAATTACACAATAAAGCATATTACAGCTGTTCTTTAATTATAGTGAGTGGTGGGCACACCTTTCATCCCTGAAAGCCATTTAGTACCATTATACTGTTTGCATGGGTTTGATTACTCATGAATATGAGTTGTATTCACTAGTTCAACAAATTTAAAGTTTTATGGTTTACTGCTGTGTCCTCAAAATAGGAAAATGGACCAAAGCCTGGACCGTTTATTCAGGCAAAACTATTCCTGCCCAAGCAGGAACTGCAAAGGCCAATATAAACACAACGCAATTACAATCAGTCTGTGAAAACACGCGTGACTGCTGAGGAGAGAGGAATATGTTATTTGGTGCTGATTGTTTCCTCAAAATCTCCAAAGGAGTTAAAATGAAAGTAATTTAAAAAGAGGCTAAACACCAAGGAAAAATTTCCTGAGCAACTATTCCAGAGCCAGCTATTGGCTTCAGGCAGATAGAAGGGGGAATCTGTATCACCTGAGACACTTAAAAGCTATGAGACAAGAAATTGATGATTAAAAATGTCAATAGATAGGGCTCAGACAGATGTCTTTCCTGTCCTTTCTGATTTTTAGTATCTCTGTAGTCTTAAGAATGAACTGGCCCCTTGAGGGTGAGCAACAGCCGTGAGTCGTTACTCATATGTAACTAAATGATAGAGTTATCTGTGTTCTTCTAAGTTACCATTTGTTTAATAGCTAAATTGCTGTACCGTTGCTGTATCGTTGGTATTCCAGGCACACTGGGTTGTAAACCTGTGACAAGGTTGGAGTGTTGTAGCCTCCTCTACTTTGCACTGGGAAAATCTAGCAGGCTTTAACGGTGGCTGTTGTTGAGGTATTTCTGCTATGTATTGCATGTGTTTAAAGATAAATGCAGGCCCTTCTTGATAACTGTAGTGAACTGTCACATCTGTTGTAAAGATTTAATGGTATAGCCCATATAAAAGTTAATAATAAAGGAAAAAATTGAGCCTTTATATAAATTTATTTAAACCAGTAGATTATTATTTGCATACATCGATTGAATTTGGCATAAAGGTAGGCAGATGGGAGGTTTTTTTAGAGAGAGAGAATTTTTCATCTCTGCTCATCCAAAGTAGTTGTCTTTGCTTTCAGGGTTTATTTGAAGTAGTCGAATGACTGCTTTGCAGCGGGGAAGCTGTTTGCGTAGTGCTGTCAGTGCCATCCCTTTCTTGCTGTCTCTGTCTCATGGAGGTTAGGCTCATGCAAGAGCAGGAGATGAGAAGAGGCTGTATTTTATGTATAACTTACGCCTTGCCTGGCTGGGTGAATTGTTCTGGTGTTTTTATGTTGAAGAAAAACTCTCTAACATGGAAAACAAAGCTGTAATGCTCTGGAACTAACGGAGTTAACTGTCAGGGTACAATTTTAATTCAGGAATCTTGAGACCTGTGTGATCCGTTCTTGTTAGTACATGGTTCTCCTGCTTATAGGTCTCCCGATCAACAGAGAGCTAAAGATAAGGATCTTCTACTCTTTTGCATGAAAAAGGGCACAGTAAGGATTTGATGAACAGACACTTTTACAATAAAACTTCTATCTCATTGGAGCTGTAGATTGCTAGCTATTACGTGACACTGAGCAGTTTTCCTTTCAGTATTATCACATAGTGACTTAAATGTGATGAGGCATTAGAAAAGATTGAATTATTTTAATTTTACTTTTTCACTGGGTTCTGAAGCCATTGTGTTTTATTTTGAGGTAAATTATCCTATTTATCTTGTCTGCATAAATACCTTTATGAATAATGCAAGAAGCTGGGATGCTAAAAGTAAAAATTACAGACCTGTCCTTAAAGGACAGGACTCACATCCTATGAGAGCTTATTCAAAACCAACTGGTGCCTTTATTCTACAATACAAAAATGTGCCATTTTTGAGCTTTTGCAAAGCCATTATAGTGGAGTGTTGCCAAGTCCATTAACAATTCTGTACTAATGACAGTTAAATAACTGAGTGGGGTAAAAGCAGGCAGTGGAACGGTCTGTGCAGGGTCTCCTTAGAAGGCTTGAATGAAAAAAATGCAAAAATACTTCCACGGGGTACAAGCAGCAATGTCTTATGGTGAATTACAGCTAGAAACAAGAAATATTACACTTAATGCAAAGGTAGTGCAGATATTTAGCTGAAAACTACAGAGGCAAATTAAGGTTACGGAATATTTTCATTTCCCAAGGAAATACTAAATTGGCCATTTGTTGCAAGCATTTTGTTTTGGACTGTCTGTCAATGCAGACCTACAGAAAGCCCATACAAATCTGAGGGTTGACGAATGTGTTTTCACTGACTTGTGTGAGCACGGCTTAGCCATGTGGGATGACAGGGTGAAGATGTGCATGTAAAGACCCAGGCTCCTCCATCCATGGCAGGGTGCAGCGAGAAGGCAGAACCTGGAGCCGAGCGCTGTGTGCTCATTCTGCTGCCAGGAGCACTGAGGGCAGGCAAGACCTAAAGCACGGAAACACAGCCAAAAAATGTCCACCCGTTGTTTCCTCTGGCCTGTGTCATTACAGAATTTCTGAACTGGTTTTCTTGTGCTCCTTTGAGGAATGGTGGTAATTTTTGTACTGTTTTCACTGCCAGGTAAGAGTTACAGATTTTCATTTCAGCTTAACATAACTTTATGAAGAAAGTATATATAGTGTATTCTGGTAAGCATCTGCATACACAAAACACATATATACACACACACAAACAGTGCATATATGGCTCAAATTGCATAGCAAAACCCAGAACCAGACTTGGATAGAAAGGTATTAATCTTGAGGCAAGTGTGCAGACATAGTGCTAGTATCTAAAATGGAAAGGCAAGATGAAGAAAGGTGAATTGATTCTAATTCCCTGAGCTAGCCATTATCTATATCGGTATCTTCCTATGCAGAAAAGATCCTCAAAAAAGTGTTTTCAAAAGCCATTGTACATCCAGATGGAAATGATCTGTGAAGTGAACTAAGTAATGTCATGGCATATGACACACCATTTTATAAAGCTGTTATTTGCAGTTCCCTCTTGGTCTTACGAACATCTTGAATGAGTCTGAATTTCTAAAACAAATCCATAATATTTTCCTATACCTGCAGACATAGGTTTATACATAATGCTACAGATAATGCACGGGATCACAGGAGAAGCTAACTGACCTAATCATAATATTTTCTCCCCTTTTAGTCTTTGTGTACATCAAGCGTGGGAATAGGAAACTGCACTGTATTAGACAAATGGAGAGAAGCCGCTAATGGTTTTCGCTGTTTATACCGCTGGTCATGCATATTGTATTACATGGTGCTGCTAATGATGTGTTGCCAAAGGAATACTAACTTGCTGCAGAAGCAGTGGAAGAGTTGGTTCCCTGTTCTCCTCCCAGCACTATCAGCCCAGCCCGCCTCCAGCACACACACACATGCACATGCAGGAGAAGGCTGGGCTGGGGAGCAAGGAGAGTGCTGAGTTTAACCTGGAGAGGAGAGGAGCAGGGCACCTCCCGTCAGCTGGCAATGGCTCTGGGAGAGGAGAGGTAGTGGTAGGGAGCAGAGCTTGAAGGATTTTTGTACTAGTTGCTTCTACCTCAGTGGTGTGTCTTTCGTGGCAGATTTTCCCCAAGCAGCCCGCACAGCATCTCCTTTTCCTTTGCCGTCTGGCCATGGCATGGGTAGGGCAGTGCTAGTGTAACTCCACTGATTTAAGGAGGTCAAGGAATTTAGGAAGAATCTATACCACTGAAAGCAAGTCCCGTTTTCCCAGCTCTGCTAGTTTAAGAAATCGGTTTGTGTCTCCCTGAACATCAGTGGACAAAAGCTATGGACAGGTATGGTATTGCCACAACAAAGTCATCTGGTTTTGAAATAGTTCTGTGTATTGTCTTACTTTTCTGACATAATCTAGAGAGACTGGTACACTGATGCTGCTCTTCTTCCATTGAGTAAACTGCTGCTTAGTTTTGGTATCCTGGCAGATAGGCTTGCTGAGACATAATCTGCCAGTCAATTAGTATCCTCTACCATGAGCCTAAATCAAATACACTTTTGAAAGGGCTCAAGTTTAGAAATGAAAAATGAACTTTAGGAAAACCCTATTGATTCTGTAAATTAAAAATGTAAAATGGAATGGATCGAGGTCCGATACAGGACTGACCCAAGGAACCAGTCTTTAAGCAGGAACATTCTCCGATTCAACACTGGGGAGGAAAAGAAAGCAAGAAGAAGGATTAATTTGCAGTTGACCTGCAATAGCAAAGTCATTCACTTTCCAAATAGGATTAAACTTGTTCCATCAGCCATGACATGTGAAAAGATCATGGGTATAAATTCCATTTGCTGTAATGAATTGAAAGTGTCTGAGTTTGCAAGCAGCACTCATCGTTGATGGACAGCTAGATTTGTGCAGTGTTTTAACACTAAAATTAGCTTCAACAAAATAAAAAGTACAGAAAAGGTGGCAGCAGTGACAGATTTTAAAGCATAAAATACTGACTTTATTGTTAGAGGGAAGCTGAATAAAGCTAGAAATAAATAGTGGTTATAACCCTATTATGTAGACAACTTGCTTCATTCTTGAGTGAGGGTGAACGTAAAACTGGAAAAAGGCATTTGTTTAGGTTTCTCAGCCATATTTCAACAAGAACAAATACTGTTACCTAAATGAGGAAGAATAGAACTTTTCTGTGGTATTGCTTGTAAGATGTGAGAAAATGGAACTGGTACTGAAGGATACTTCATTCAAATCAATTTTGATGTACATCAGCATGACTCCACTGCATTCCATGAAATCATATTGGTGTATGTATTTTTGTAAATGGAGATAAAAGCTACACTCTGTGGTTGCTTAATAACCTTAACTCAGTCATGCATCAGGATCATGAGACATCGGTACTTTGATGCTTGCGGATCTAAGTGCAGTTTCAGAACCTGTTTTCCCCAAATTTGTGTGGTAGGTGTACACAATGTTATGTATATTTCGAATGTGCTGGTTGCACAGAAAAAAAATCTCAGTAGGTGAAAATGGCTAATATTTGTGAATAACTTGAGACTCATTTCAATTGTCAAGGTAGCCAGCTGAAAACTGTCCAGGATTAAAAAAAAATAATAATAAAAAAAATAGCTTGAGCTAAATAGAGGGATGAAAATATAATAGCTTCTTAAATTACCGCAAGGTTAACATATAATTAATTTGCTAATTTTAATTACAACCCTAAAAAATGTGCTGAAAAATGCTCAAAGGGGAGAAGCAGCCAGGTGCTAGCTGTGATTAGCCAAGTTACTAGCAATTATGAGGTCTCTATTAACGATGTTACAGAAATTTTAAAAAGTCCTTTATAAAAACAGGACATTTATTGAAACTCAGCAGGGTGTTCATCTTGCTGTACCTTTCCATTGCTATAGACTTGCTGTCATTTGCCTCACTCTTTTCCAGCTAAATGTTTTATTGCAGCTGAAGCACGGACTGCTTTTTCTGTTTGTCACACACTGTTATACATGCACTAGGTATTTATTTTGGTCATATAAACAAAAGAGATTAAATATTGTTTGCAAAGTGCTCTGAGCACCTTAGGTGCCAGATAGCTGCCAGTATCACAGCTGAACACTGGAAACAGCAATCCTGAAGAAAATGCTTTTTCTTTCGAAGGTGTCCTGGGACACGCAGTTTGTAAAGCAGGAGCGTTGCTGCTTTTCAGTGGAGAACCTGCTCTGCAATGCTTCGTATGCACAAACAAATGTAACTTCTGAGTTCAAAAGAAACCACAAACAAACAAAGAACAAAAAAATCTGCATGTTTGCTTTGCATTTTAAACTAATCATGGTGTAAACGAATGTTTTGTATGTATCAAATTCCATGATGTAATATTGTTCTTTCTTATTGTTATGTGAGTCATGTTTTAAGTGTCTGTTGTTGGGAACCGTAATAACCTTGATCCATCTATTGAAGGAAGACTTTAAAAAAAACCCAACAAAACAAACACAACAAAATGAAAAAACCAACAACATTAAAAAAAACAAAAAACCAAACCTAAAGCATTGGTGTCAAAGGAAATTAATTTCCTGGCTGGCTTGTGTTTTTCTCTGAGGCAGATATTGATGAGTGTGCAGAGGGGATCATTGAGTGTCACAACCATTCACGCTGTGTTAACCTCCCAGGGTGGTACCACTGTGAGTGCAGAAGCGGTTTCCATGACAATGGAAGCTATTCTCTTTCCGGGGAGTCCTGTGTTGGTAAGCAATGATCAGCATAGCGCTTTTTTTCCTCCTTCTGCATGGTGTTACAAAGTGACTATTGAGACAGTGTCCTGAGCAGTTACTCTGTTTAAGGCTAAAATGAGAATGCAAGCGAGCGTGGCTGCGTTTGTCAGCATCCCCAGCCACGCAGTGTGAGTGCTGGTTCAAGGCGCGTCACGTTTTTGAATGCTTATTACAGGAGGAAGGCAGTTGAAGATCCAACTTACTGTGCTTTGCCATTTATCATAATAAGTTGCTGTAAAACCTGAAGTGAAAGTAGGCTTTCTGGGGAGCATAATAGGTCATAAAAGGGGAAGAGCTGGTTTTTCCATTTTCAAATTTCAGCAGAGTGACATGAGAACACATTTGGGGTATGTCTGCATTGCTTTGCTTTGTTTTCCATTGTTTGGCATCTTCATCCTTTTATTTTTGGTTATGCAAATAACATTATGCTCTTTATGCACCATATTTGCAGAATAAGACCCCAAGAGCATGAACGGAGAGGAATTTTTAAAGGATGGAGAGGAGTTTGTCAGTTATTTCTATGGGACAACAGAGGATGAGGCTCCTTGAGGACTTGGTGCTCATTCTTGCAGCGTGGGTGCCCTTGACTGGCTGTAAGACTTTGTGTGCCACTGCTGCAAGTAGGCAATAATAAAATCATAGTGAAGATGCTAATTGTGGCTTAACTCTGCCTTAAAATTTTTCCACCTTTTTACTTATTCTCAGAAGCCTATACATAATTTCTATATGATATTTTATCAGATGAGTTTAAAACTATTTAGAAAGGATCCCATTTTAACTTCTATAGAGATACAGACAACTTTGCATAGTTCTCTGTCTGTTCCTTGGATTTTCAGTTACTCCATCTCTACTCAGCTCTATGAATTTTCTATGAAAGGTTTTCTGCTTCTTCTGTGAAATATTTTTTTTAACACTGTAAATTTCATTTATTATATCCATAAGTGCAAAGGACTCTTTCTAAGATTTAAAGTATACAATTAAAGTAAAAGTAAAAATAAAAATGTATATATTTCTATTACAGTTTTTTATTAAAAATTTACTTGTAACAAGCATTCCCATCTTACACAAATTTTGGCTATTAGAAGTCCTTGGCATAAGATAGCATTGTGTTTTAAAAATGCAGAGGAACAATAATAATTTTAAAAAGCAATATTTTGTAGATTGTCCAGCTATGTTACTGTTGTGGTGTAACCATGGCCGGCAGCTCAGCCCCACGCAGCCACTTACTCACTCCCCCCCAGTGGGATGGGGGAGAGAATCAGAAGAGCAAGAGTGAGAAAACTCGTGGGCTGAGACAAAGGCAGTTTAATGGGTAAAGCAAAACTCACGCACACAGAAGCAAAGCAAAGCAAGGAATTCCTTCGCATGTCCCAGGGGCAGGCAGGTGCTCAGCCATCCCCAGGACAGCAGGGCTCAGTCACACGTCGCGGTGACTTGGGAGGACAAACGACGTCACTCCCAGCGTCCCCCCCGTCCTTCTTCTCCCCCCAACTTTACACGCTGAGCATGACGCTGCATGGGATGGGATGTCCCTTTGGTCCTTCGGGCTCGTCTGTCCCAGCCGTGTCCCCCGCCAGCCCCTGGTGCCCCCCAGCCTGCTGGCTGGCGGCGTGAGGAGTAGGAAAGGCCTTGACTTGATAGACCAGAGGCTGCGCTGCCGCTCGGCGGGACCTGGGCAGGCTGGAGAGCTGGGCGGAGAGGCACCTGGTGAAGTTCCACAGGGGCAAGTGTGAGGTCCCTCACCTGGGGAGGAACAACCCCATGTACCAGCACAGGCCGGGGCTGACCAGCACAGGCGGCAGCTCTGCGGAGGAGGCCCTGGGAGTGCTGGTGGGCAGCAGGTTGCCCCCGAGCCAGCAGCGTGCCCCTGTGGCCAAGGTGGCCACCAGGATCCTGAGATGTGTTAGGAGGAGCGTGGCCAGGAGGTGGAGGGAGATGATCCCCCCCAGCTCTGCCCTGGTGAGGCCGCACCTGGAGCACTGTGCCCAGTGCTGGGCTCCCCAGTTCCAGAGACAGGGAACTGCTTGGGAGGGGCCAGCAGAGGCTATGCAGATGATGAGGGGGCGGGAGCATCTCCCTTGTGAGGAAAGGCTGGGAGAGCTGGGCCTGTTCAGCCTGGAGAAGGGAAGGCTGAGGGGGGATCTTAGCAGTGTCTACAAATATCTTGAGGGCAAGTGCCAAGAGGACAGGGCCAGGCTCTTTTCGGTGGCGCCCAGCAACAGGATGAGGGGCATCGGGCACAAACTGCACCACAAGGTCCTTCTGAACATGAGGAGAAACTTCTTCCCCTTGAGAGTGGCAGAGCTGGAACAGGCTTCCAGAGAGGCTGTGCAGTCTCCTTCTCTGGAGACATTCAAAACCCGCCTAGGTGTTGTGATCCTGTGCAGCCTGCTCTAGCAGGGGGTTGGACTAGATGATCTCCAGAGGCCCCTCCAACCCTCACCATGCTGTGACTGTGCAAGCAGTGCTCAGCAGTAACTAAAACATCCCTGAATTTTCAACACACTTTCCATCACAAATCCAAAGCATAGGCCCATACTAGCTACTTTGAAGAAAATTAACTCTACCCCAGCCAAAACCAGCACAATTAGCTTTTTACACATTGTCCTAAGCTGGCAGAGAGCTCAATAAAATCACAGCAGTGAACTTCATTGCGGTAACTGTGTAAAAGAAATGGCAAATTATATAGCATTTTGGGACTTACTAGGTAAAACACCACATGACAGTCTCTTATTTCTAAACAAATTCTCAAATGTTAAAGAGTTCTTTAAAGAGTTCTCCTCTGGTTTACATTTACATCTCCTTTTTTTACATTTAAATTCTGTAAAAGGAGTGATGGACAGAGTAATCTTGAAAATACTTGCTTTAGGAGAAGTCAGAGCAACATGACATAACCTTCAAATGCCCTGAGGCAACTGGGGATGAGGGTCATTTGTAGCATTCCTGATGCCTGCCTGTACTGCTTGCATGGGGAACCCCATCCCTTGTCAGGCTGACCTTACGTAGCTGGTTTGGGATGAAGAAGATCTAAGGCTCAGGCTGGTCTCAGGAAAAAAGAGGTGCATGGACAAGGCTACAGTTTTGAATGGCCCGCAGCTAGGCTCAGCTGCTGAAAAAGTTAGTATTGCTTGCATTGCGTCACTGTTAAAGGGAAGGGCACTTGGCTACCCTGCAGTGAAAAAGGAACCTAAAATGTTCTGGATGCTGTGGGGATTGGAGGGATGAGTTTTCCTGAAAACAAACTGCCCTTGCTTTGACCTGCACAGCGTGCTGGAAGTTCATAAGGTGAGGTGCTCATCTTGCCATATGCAAGTTGTAAACAGAACGTGAAATTAGCAGGGTTATTTTAACGAAATAGCTCTTCTGAACCATCTGCTGCAGGGTACCAGTGAGGAAGAGAATAAACCAGTTTATTTTATTTCATTATACTGGTTAACCAATTAAAAATTAATCGAAAGACTCTGCTAACTAACATTGACAAAGGAATTTCAAACCGTGATATTAAAATGCAACTAAGAATTGGTTAGAATGACAGATAGGTAATACTACACATTCTACCTAAACCTTGGTTTCTTGAACACTGACTTTCACCACGTTACAGAGCTTGTTGCATGGTGAAGTATTTAGAGTCAAGGCCAGTGTGATTCAGTCTACTCCAGATAGAAGAGGGTTCATCTGCATAGCAACAGCGTTTTGTCCTCGTGTATTTTACAGACTGTATACTGAAATCCGAGCGTGTAGCTGAGGTGGATTTGGGCCATTGCCCTTCAGTGTGTTTTGGAACATTTCTCCTTCCTCCTTGAAGGACAAAACTTGGAGAACAATAAATAGGCTAAGAGCATAACTGAAAAAAAAGAAAAAATTAAACCCTCCCCCACAAAATAATAGTAATAATAACATATGAAAATCATAAGGCAGTGGGAGGGAGTACTCTGCTCTGATAGATTGCCCAAAGCCCAGGCAGCTAGTTGCTTTTGCTGGATGCATTTATGTTTCTATTGGTTAACCCCCTTTCCTATTTTTATGTAGGTGGTCTTGGAGCTGAGTCATTGCTTGCAGTGTCTCTGCAGTGCTTGCAGAACATTTTAAAAAAATAACATCTATTTGGGAAGTGTTGTGATGTGATACTTCAGTGCTTCTAAAAGCTTTATCCTCATTGACTAGGAGAAAACAGTGGAGTTTGGCACCTGGCAAGGGACAAATGTGTAAATCAATGGATGTGGCGGGGAAGGTCACAATATTGCACCAGAGCTTGGGTAGTAAGGATGTATGACTTCGCCAGGCCACTTAAAGCTTGGGAAAATTCTTTTATGGCTCAAAATACCAACCGAAGGCAGCTTTGAAAAGGGAATATATTTCCATGGCTATGCATTTATAAAAGATGTCAGCTTCATAAGGTGATAGTGAGCAGGCTCAAATTAAGAGAATGTAATTTAATTTTCAGCAGTAGCATTTTTATGAGGCACTGGCCTTTCACAATATGTTATTAAGAATACTGCTTGCAGACAAAAGACAATTGCTACACTAAGTTGTTAGCAAAGTTTGCTTGGCAATTAAAACATAGGCTATAGCTGCTGGGTTGTGTATTTTTTTTTCTTTTTTTAATATGAGCTTTGCTATCCTTTAAGGTTAACAAACAAAAATACTTTATAGAGAACTATGAGCTGTCATATGATATACATCCCAGTATTAACTGCTATCTATTGATACCGTATTGAAGTAACTGGCATATATTGTTTTTTCCCTGCACTAAGTACCTGTTGCCAAATACTGCTATCTCATAAGGTGATCATTGAATAAACCCTCACCACTGAATTTTCAGTGATAACCTTTAAGATTATCAGAACCAAAAGCTGGCAAAGAAATGCTGTATTCTGAGAAGTTCATAATGTCCCACAAAGCTCGCTCCTATCTACAGCAGAAAAATAAAAGCAAATTAAATTATGCTTTTTACTCTCTATCTCTCTTTAAGCAAGATGCTTCCAGTCTGTAGAGAGCTGTTCAGACCCTGGAGTGCAGAATTCCCAATTCCATTTTTTTCATGACGTTTTCTGTTTTTGAGTCTCTATGTTGTGACTTGCAAGCACAGAAGGAAAAACAACTGAGGCAGCAGTCCCTGTCAGTCTTTGTTGTTCTTTTTTCTTTTTCTTTTCTTTAAGAATCAGTGAAAAATTTGTAGGGAAGCTTAACATGGATTCTCCCCCCACCAAAAAACCCACAGGATTCACCATGTATTTCACCCTGAAAGGTTGCATAGCTAGACCTCGCTGCAGGGCTAGAGTAGCTGCTGTGGGGAAATGAAAGCTGGAAAAGGGCAGGACTCAGCAGCTTGTGAAAAAAAACCCTCCACATATGTTAGTCTCCCACAAAAGTTGGGTGCAGCAGTGCTCGAGGGTGAAGTCTGAATGGGATTAAAACCAGTTCCTGAAGCTTTCACATATTCCATAGTATGCTGCAGTGTTGTCCTGTTACCTAGATTAGAAAGAAAAAGGAGGTTTGTCCTTTGTTTATTTTGCCCCCTTTCTGCATCAAACAAAAAGCTAGACCCATCCTTTGAAAATTTTCCTATATGCCTGAGAATTGTTTTTCTATCTATTGTTAGAGAAGTGGTGCATAGACAGAAATGTTTGCATGTGGTACAGTGTCCCAGACCAACTCTAGAACATGCTGGTTTACGACTTTCTTCTGTTCTGCTCATAGAATTTTTTAGGCTCTGATATTATAAGCTTTGTGTCTGTGGATTTTATCCTGCAAAATAAAAATTATTTTGCTTACTTTCCTTTTAGTAAATTCTGATTCATATATTCTAAGAGAAAGTTGCATTATATGTCTTCAAGGTAATTGTATTTAGTCATTTCTGTATTTCTAGAAAGCATTAGTAAATCCTATATTCAGTCTCTAATTTACTGTGCAGTGTCTTTAATAGACCATTATGTCTCTATAGAATAAAAGTACTCTCATAAAATATTTTCTAACTAAAAATGAATCTGTTTAGTGATTTATTTTTTCAAAGATGAGTCCAAATAACTTTGATTTAGAAAGAAGGCAAATACATTAAGTGACAAGTTGTCTGTGAAATATGATATGTCAAAACAGTGTTTAGTTAACTTGTACATACATTGGTTTGGGAGCTCAGCATACATTTTTCACGTAAACGTTTTACTGTAATGGTTTAATGTACCATAACAGTTAAAATTAGCACATTAGTAGGGTTCTTTCTTCTGCAACAGCTTATCACGATATTACAGAGCACCACACTGCATGACTCGCTTGCACACATTTATTAAGGTGCTATAGAAAAGTCGTACCATTAAAACCTGAATAGCCTTGAAAACTCAGAAATGAAGTAGCTAGGGATTGGTTTAAAATTTCAGTGAAACCAAGTTAATGAGCTGGTGTTGATACGTACAGTCATGCTTGTCTTCTACCCCATTCAAATACAGTGGCCATGGGACCTCTCACAAAATCTGAGGCAAATTACTTCTCATTACAGCCAAAAAGGATGGAAAAGGAAATTGCATCTCAGGGGATTATCTTATTCCATTTTGATTCTGATTTCTTGTGTGCCCAAGTTACAAGCTGTCTTTATGTACTTTGAGAGCGCGTTGGGAAATGAGCACATCCTGGGTGGTTTGTTTTCTTTCTTTTCCCATCCACGAAACGGGACTAGTTGTGTTGCAGCTAAAATACATATGATCATGTACTTGTTGCCATACATTTGTATAAGGAAGCACAGATTGGGAGTGCTTGAAGAGTGAACATCTTCATGGGTTTTATGTAGTCCTGTGCAGTGTCTGAGGTGGCATGTCTTGGCAGCAATCACTTTGCTGTCGGCTCTATGTTGATAGAAAATAGCAGAAGGCTAGCATTACAAGCATGTTTTGATTATGGTCATTTCCACTATATCCTCACTTTTCCTTGGAAGGGAACTGTGTGGATGGGGGACGTAAAGCTCTGCCACTTGTACTTGGGTTAATTAGTAGGTTTTGCCACAGATTATCTAAATATAATGAATAAAATTGCAAAGTCCTATTCCAGGTACATGAAAGAACTAATCTCCCCAAAAGTCAAGACAGACATCTTGTTCTTGTGCTATATACAGGGAAAGACTTTGGAGTCTCCTTGCTATCTCACATATCTGCTTGTCCATTGTTCTTCAAAGTTGTTTGATTTATAAATTAATATTTCATCTTCTTCCCACCTATTGTTGTTATAATGGGAGATAAGAGTTGTGTACAGTTTTGCCTTGCCCATCGTTAACTGTTCCAGTTTTGGGCCTGCATCTTCGGAGAGCAGCTGTGGGAAAGCAAATGCAACCTGAGAGGAGTGTGGGGAATTTGAGCTGAGCAAGGATTTGAATAATATAAAAATAATCTATGTGCAAGAGTCTTGTCATGCAATTTTCATATTCATTAGAAGATTGTTTTGTACATGTTCAGAATTTTAAACTAGGCTAATTTTTCAGCACATAACTAGACACGTTGACTCCAGTTGTTAAGAGAAATTTCACACTAAATACGAGTTTTTTCTTCCATGTTTTGCATAGCCAGTACATGCTGATCTCATGTCGATATGAGCAAGTCCATTTGATCACCATTAAACTGAAATACTTTCTTAAGCTAACTGGGAGCTAACAATATGGGAGCATGTCTCTGGGTTGTTTTCCTTCCCCACCCCCCCAATCTGGTTTGAGGGTGAAAGGGACAAAACCATGTTACATTTATAATTTCTTTACCTGAAGTTACTGGGAACATTGACTGTTCTGAGTTTCAGAAATGCAATCAGTGACAAGAAAAACTGCCAAAGGGATGTTCTCAGAAAATTAGCTCTATTAAAAGTTCAGCTGGAAATGAGTGCAGTTTCCAAGCCTTTTATATTTGATGAATGACCAAAACTTTTAAATAATCAATGCTATAAAATAATAAGAAACCATCATTTGCATAAAGAACAACAACCAAAAAAAAAAGTGCAAACTGAATAGCAATTAGGAATTTGTGTTCATGGTATGTTACTCAGCTTTGCTTGGTTGGTTTCTTTGTCAAGAATGTCCCGTTCACCAGTGTGGGCTGTCCTTAATGGGGGCATCCTTTTTATGTGTGCTAAAGAGAGGACAGTAGTAGCAGTAAGTAAATAGGATGTTCTTCCCTTTTGGATATAACAGATTCAGTTGGCTTTGTGCAATGTGAACAGGTCTGTACCACTGACAATATGAATAATGTTATTTTCTATAATTGCTAACATCTGGCTTTCCATAAATCTGTTAAATTACATGGAAACAGAATTAGATTTCTGTGTCATAAGTAAAGCAATTACATGGAACTCTGTAGGCAATATGGCTTTATATTAATCTGTGAAATCCTTTTAGTTTTGAACTGTGAAAGCTACCCTTCTAATCTGCACTGTGATCCTACTACATCCTATATATATATATATGCTATTCAAGGAGCCCTTAATATGGTGAGGGAGAGAATATTGACGAGGCTTGGTGAAATCACCAAAGACAAAGTGAATGCTTCATTTATACCTTTGTCTTTAACATAAAATAGAAGTCAAAGTCTATTGAAAGGAAAATGGGATATTTTTAAGAATATTTTGAGTCTTAACAGTAGGTGTTTGGGTATGATTCATTTCATACTAGTCCACTCATATCCCTCTTAATGTCACTCTTTATGGTTTTTAACCTCCCGTGATACTTTGGCACTTGGTAAACGCTGAACTACAAGTTAAATTTCTCTTAGTGCAGCACCTTTTACCCCACTGGTAGTGAACCTTTCAAGCACTCTGTTGGTGCTAAGCCATGCATTAGAGCAATAATGTTCTTCTTTGGTGATTAAGACTGTCAGGGCAGCAAAATACACCATTTTTAGGGAAATCTGAGTGATGAGCAATCAAATTGTGCTATCAGGCCGCTGGGAACATCTCTGACAAGGGACTGGCCCACCAGTTAGCCCAGGAGTGAAGCCCTTCTTCAGTGTAATTGCCTCCAGCTTGGGGTCTGTAAGCAGAAAGAGGAACAGACATTTTCTGGTGGCCCAGGTCCCTGACTCGGTTGTGCAGGTTGATTTTGCGTTTGGTCAAATCCAAGGGTACTACCACATTTCTGCTTGTTCCTGGGCTATTTATGAATTGAAATCAGGAATTGTTGCAAACCAGGTGAGAGGGAATTTAGTGATGTGATTGTTACAGAGAGTTTCCTTCAGCAGATCGAGAGAATTGTTAGCGTCTTTTTAAGATCTGGCTTTCTGGGGAGATGACTTGTGAACCCTTGTCCAAACAGTAGGGCAACTGGCCAGCACATCCCACCTAAATTAGACTTTAGGTAATTTTTCATTGTAAATTCTATTGAATTTTTTAATTTGTTGTTTTAGAGAGGAATTAAAAGTACTCGGGTAATATTGAACAGTTATAAATCTCACGCTAGCAATATGGTCATTTTAAGTGGTGTGATGGTTCTTCCTTGTAATTTCTAAATTAATATAGTAGTATTCTGGAATTCTCATGACCAAAACCGTCACATACTTCTAAAGGACGTTCTTCTTCAGCCGCCCTCCCACTGTTGCTCACAGTTTTCATTGTTCATGTTGGAACAAGAGAGACCCACCAGTTTACTGGTATTTTATCTGGACAATCTGTCAATATATTGTTTAATAACAGTCCAAAATTATTTTCTGAAAGAAATATCTGTTTTTAATAATGTGCTTAAAAATCTCATGGCTTTTGCTGCAAGAAAAAGAATGTTGCATAAATTCCCTAGATAAATTCATATTGCATAATTATTTTACTCTCCAAAACCAATTTTAGTGGGATACTGTAGTTGACTTTTCTCTAGTGTGTAATGATTTTCTTTTGTTATTTGTGTCGTTGCTAAATCATACTTTTCCTGCATAGCTTTCTTCTAAGACTTTTTTTTCATGTGTAAGATGTCTCTGATTTTATTCCTTATTTTCTTTTTTTTTTTTTCTTTTTCTTTTTTCTTCTCAATTCACTGATACCTTCCAGCACTGGGGAAAGGGTGCAATTGACTCTTTTAGTATGGGAACTTATGAAGAATAGTGCACTTCTTCTGTTGCGGTGTAAAGTCCAGAACAGAGTGTGGTCTAATTGACAAAAAGTCACTCTAATTGCTCGCTAGTTTCCGGTCACTGGGAAATCGCTATACACCCTTGTCTGATGGTTCAGCTTCACCACTGATACACAGTTCCACTAGGTATGTCAGACTCAGCATTTACAAATAAGCCTGCTGGAGATAGTTTAAGAACTCTTTGTGGAATTGAAAGAAATACTGAGATATAACCAAAAAAAATAATCAATGTTTAATGTCTAGCAAGTAAATGTGGAAGAAATGAGAAAGAAGGCACCCCCTTCCATCAGCAAGGCAGATGAGTAATAATTACTGAATACAGAAATAACATTTGCCCCATGAAAAAAAAGTCCAAAGCGTTATAAGTCTGCTGTTTTGCAGATATCGATGAGTGTGCCTTAAAGACCCACACCTGTTGGAACGATTCAGCCTGTGTGAACCTGGCAGGAGGGTTTGATTGCCTTTGTCCGTCCGGACCATCTTGCACTGGAGACTGTCCCCACGAAGGCGGCTTCAAGCGGAACGGGCAGGTGTGGACCCTGAGGGAGGACAGATGCTCCGTTTGTTCCTGCAAGGTGAGATCCAGCTGACCTGGGTTTCAGGAGTCCTTGAATTCTTTGGGCTTGTGTCAGAAACCCAATATTGCAGTGTGGACAAAAATACCAGCCTAAGCCCAAGGCACTGAGGCAAAAGGTAAGCTCTGCTGTGGGCACTGAAGCTGTGCTGGGGAACTTCTCTGGGGAAGTAATCTTTTTTCTTATTTTGCACAACCACAGACACAGCTGAATAATGGCTAACCCTGCTGAGCTTCTAGCATGTCACCCTCTGGGCCAGAGCCACTCATGCCTTGATGGGGGTCTTGCATTACCCTTTAACATATTGTGCAGGCAATTAGCACATTTACTGGAAATGTTGAAAACTGATTTCTCTTCCACATGAATATGCAACTCTGAGGGCACGTCCTGTTATCAGTCATCTTCCTGATGGTGGTTGTCCCTTTACTTGGAATACATGTGAATTAACTGGGTGAGAAGGAAGGCGTGAGCATGAGTCAAAGGTTAGAGGACCCAGCAGCAGGCACTTGATTTCTTCAAGTGAAGAAGGGTGAAGGCCAGCTTTCTCCTCATCATCCCAGCTTGGCTGTGTTGGCAGCTCTCCCACTTGAGCAGTGCAGCTCTCTCTGCACCTTTGGAGAAGCTAGGCATAGTATAAGTAGATCTGCCTTACACATTTATATCAGTTTTTTGTACCCCCCCACCCCACCCCCCCGAAATTATCCTTTCTTTTCTGAGTATGGCAGCCAAGTTAAAAAACCATTTGACTCTGCTTTCTTCATTTTCACAAATTAAAAGAGGAATGTTGTCGTTGAAATAAGAAGAGTTTTAGAAATGCACCAGTGAGGAATGGTTGGTCTTTTATGACCCCTTTGACCTGATGCATTCGTAGCACTCTTAAAGCTGTCCTTAGACACAGTAGAATGCTACTGGCCCTTGCATAAGTGTAAGTAAAATGAGATCCTGGCCACTGTGAAAAGCTGAACACGGAGCATGAGAACTGGCCTATCAATCCCCATGTCTCAGCGCTTATGAGCCAGAGAAGCGTTAGAAGGTTTGGGGGGGACAAGGGGGAAGAGTTGTTTTGAAGTTGCAAGAGGCTGCAAGCCTTATAATTTCTGTATTGCAATAGTATAACAGAAGGAAAAATTAAGACTTTAGAGTGAATAGAACTGGCAAAGTACTCTGTTTGGGGCTCAAAAGGGACTGTGTTCTTAGTTGCTATATTTTTTTTGCTTCAAGTAGCCTCAAGCTCCCTAAAACTCCTCCCTTCAGAAGCTGAAGTGTACAACTCCACTGAATATATATCAAGTTTTTATTGTAATCTTGGGGAACTGGCTGGCTTATGAAAGGATTTCCAGTCAATAGGGTAAACATTTTAATAAATATGAAGACATCTGGTCTGCATTTGCAGAATTATAACTATTACTATTCCCATTTTAGATTGCTTGTAATTTGTTTTATTCGCCATTTCTCATTGCACTTATTTCTTACGTTGAATGCTCTTATTAGTATATGAAAATATACAAAATGATTAACTAGAACATAGATATTTTAAACTAAGACTGGCAATGTTTTTTGCTATGACTCTTCCTTTGTATCTTCCTCACTTCCCAGTTTTTTTCCTCTGTGCATTAACATTTGCATTTAATTTCATTCCAGTAGCTGCCTGTTTCAAGAGCCAAATTCTTGTCTATAAAACAGGGAGAGCTCCTCCTCTATCATATCCCAGGCAGGACTGAAAGTGTTTATGGAAATATGTTATTGAAACATATATTTACAAATTGTGATAGCTTCCAATACACCAGGCTACTTCCCAAACCCGCTGCAGGACTGCAAGAAGAGCTGACCCTGCCTGACCTTTTTGCAGCCTGCTCGCTTTTCCGTGAGGAAAAGGGCAGAGTGTAACTGAATCATTCCTTATACTTCGTACTCGAACTTTGAAATGATCCTACTGACTTGTTTTATCTAGGAGACAAATCAGTGTTTCAGATTTAAGGTGTTTTCTTTTGGCTTTTCTTTTGTAATGGTTATTTTAGGAAAGGTCAGATGGATATATTTTGTGCATTGACTGAAACACGTAGATGCCATCTTGAGACTATTTTAACGTAAAATCTGGTGCAAAGGAAATTAAATACCTTACTTAACTTTGAAGTTCATTAAGTAGGGGTATTTGTGGAGTAGGATACAGTGGAATATGAGAAATTATATTACTTCAGTTATATAATGGAGCAAAGTGTCATTATTGAAGCAAAGGGCATTATTTCAGGGTTTCTTCAGACCCGGTCTCTTCAAACCATCCTCATTCATTTGAATGAATATAAAGTTTACAAAAACATGAGTTCTCAAAACTATAAATTAACATGGTACCTTAAGTATATCCGATGTGTCTTCTACAGGCATCTTCCTGAACTACTGTGGATTTAATACACAATCAAATTTAAGACTGGTGGGAGTTTGAAGGGAAGTGGGGAGCTGTTACTGTCTCCCACGAAAAAACTAAGCCTGGCCATACAGCCTGGCTGTATCTGGGCTTTTCAGTCTGTCCTCTGATTAAAACAGCCCTCCATTCCCTATATGAAAAAAGCCTGGGGGCGGGGGGAGGGGGGGATTAGCACAGCACTGGGAACAGAGGATGTGCCAAAGTGAAGTCTGCTCCTGGGGGTGAGAACGCTTTGGTGGTTTGGTTTCTGTAGGGTCTGTCCAGGTTGGTTTTGGGGCTCTGTGGAAAGTTGACTCACCATTTACAGCGATTCCCTTGCGTGTCAGTTTTTTCTTTGGTCAGAATAGTTTTGTGTTCATACCACTGATGCTTATGAAGCATGTAGAACTGATTGAGGAAGGTGGGGAGGGAGAGGTACTAATAAGATGCTGTATGTTATTACCCACCAAAACAAAATAAATTGCTTTCTGTATATTTCTCAATCTTCTATATATTTCTCAGTGCTGCTATAGAGCTGCAAAGATGCGAGTGAGATGTAGCTTAAGAGGCTTTGTGTCACTGCACTATAGGGATAAAAATGTTTTTTGAAAGGCATGGAACTAATGAGGTTGTAGATAAAACAGAGATGCTTAAAGAATAAAGAGAGTAGCTGTGTATTATGATTACCAAAAGGTCTCTGGCAAAATCATCAGGCTTTGTCAGTGTTCTGAAATACAGAGAGTAAAGGCAATGTAAAAGGTTAGCTGCTCCCCAGAGGTAACAGCACGGGAGCTCAGCGAAGCACAGAACTACCAGCACTGTCACCAGCTGAAAAGGGAATTTGAAAACTGATCTTGAAAGCTTGGAAACTGAACTGGAACTAAGCAGACAGGTTATTGTTAGCCATTATTAATCAGCACTCCATTATGGAGAGGAGAGACTGCCATAGTCGAGACGTTGGATTGCCTGGATGCCTGGCACAGCCCCACGTGCCTGGAGCTAGTCATCCTAGCAGAGCTTTTATGCTGAGCTTGATGTCTGCCCTCAGCAAAGGCTGGAAGATGGCTGTGCTTTCCCACCTGCAAGAATGGAGATTTAATCATAGCTATCCATCAGGGGAGGCTTTCGGCTCTCTTCTTTCACCACTGGCTGAAAGGGGAGGATGACTTCTTTAGTTTTTTGTGGAAAGGGTTTATTCCCAGCGTTGCATCTGGACCTGGCTGGACCTGTGGCTAAGGAAACCTGTGCTAGTCTTCCTTATGATTTACTCAAACTGCAGAGTAAGGAAATAAAGCATGTTTATTCCTTCTTCCACAGCTAAAGCAGCAAACTACCCACAAGCACAGAATCCTTAGTTACCTTAGTGTGATACAAAACTGAATAAAGACTGTAGGGCAATCTAGTCCTCTGCCCCACGGTTGGCAAAAGCAGTTTGTTTCCATGTTAACCTAGCATGTTTTCTACATTTCCATCATTTTGTGTTCTCTCCAGCTTTCCTTGTTAGGCATAAGAATAATTTTAATTATTTTTACAACAGAAAATAATATTCTAATCTATTCAAAACTATGATGAAATGCAGCAGTGACACTGACTGACATGGGTATTGTGATTCCCTGATGTTGGTTTTGTACATGTTGCATCGGAGCCAAGACTGGCTTTGCTTAGAAACGAGAGCCAATTTTAAAAGGATTAGAGGAAATCAATTCCCTTGCTTTGGTAGGTATCCCTTTATTTGGTGGCAATGAAAAACTTTTTTTCCTTCTTACATCAGGCACAGGTTTATAGACTCAGAACAATTTTCTGATGAGAATATGGAAAAACTGCTATGAAATGCATGGAGTTGTTTTAGGAATTGTACAGTTGTGATCCAAAGCAGAATATAGGCTTCACTCCTCTCACAGCTCTCTACCTTCAAATTTGCTGCAGGGGACGCTTTGCTTGAGTAAGGACTAATCCAGTAATTAGTACCGAATGCAAAAAAAATTAATGTCTAAACTTTTCAATAATCTCCTATTGTTAACTGATTTCAGTTCCCAGTCTATGTGTGGCATATCAGTACATTGGCTCACCTACAGTAAGGGGTGTAATTTCAAACACGATAGTCCATCCAATTTTCATAACTAGAATTAGAATCAATTTGTTTCTCTCTGATGCAAAGAGAATATATCCTTTTCTCTTTACATGCAGAAGCAATTCTTCTGTTTATCTCAAACAGTTCTGTTTAATGGCCTTTAACAAAATGGGCTGTTCAATGCTGTAAGCAAATATTTAGCAAAATCACATTTTGGAGAGCCTGTGGAATACAGGCCCTCTTTAATACATGAATTGTATTATAATGGATGATGTTAAGTCCATTTAGCTTTAAGCTGGTGTACTCTAGGCCCAGATGTGGAACAGAACCAGTGGTGAATTGAGAGTGATTAGTGCTACTATGCTTTTGCTATATTGTGCTGCTATAAAATTAAAGGGACCACCTTCATAACTTCGATGTATTTATTCAAGTTATTTTCTTCACAGTGATACATTCAGCCAAAATAGCGCTAAACAAATATTGTATGTATTAGTGGCAACTGCGTGGAGAGTTCGTTGATGTAACCAATGAGATATGAAATGTCTTTACTATATTTCTTCTCAGATACCGATTTCTTTTAAATTCAATTAGCTGGAGACAGGAAAACAATATTCTCAGATTCAGACAGTATTGGATCCATGCACTGATAGAAATTGGGACAATACTGGTATTTGAGGTTTTACTCACAACTGGCAGGATCCAATCCTTGGTGGTGGTAACATCGAATACATTAAGAACATAATATTTCCTGACGTGCCAAAGACATGCCCTTTGATAGATATATATACACACACCCTGTGACCTTATCCAGGTTGCTGCCTGGCAGTTTGTGGTTGATGTCAGGGCAATGTGTCCTTGCAGGATGGGAGGATTTTCTGCCGGAGGACAGCCTGCGACTGCAAGAACCCCAGCGCTGATCTCTTTTGCTGCCCGGAGTGCGACACCCGTGTCACCAGCCAGTGCCTCGACCAAACTGGGCACAAGCTCTACCGCAGTGGGGACAACTGGACCTACAGTTGTCAGCAGTGCCGTTGCCTGGTATGGGCAAAGCGTTTCGGACGGGAGCAAGAACAATAAGGATTATGATTTTTATCAAAGCATACCTGGAAGCAGGCTCTTGGCTCTCTTTTCACCTGCTTTTCAGACTGGGAATGATGGTAAAGCACTTAGAGAGCACCCGAGAACTGAAAGCTACACCATCAGTTCTCCTCTTACTTCTGAATAAATAGGTCTAATGAACGAAATGAAAAGCTTCACAGAAGTTTAGAAACCCTGACTCTGTACTAACTTTAGCATTAGTCTACTTTTGAGAACTCTTGTAAGATTGTCTGATCTTTAAATGACTTTTTAAAACTTTTTTCACATGTGATGGATTTGGTTGGAGGAGTTTCAGCCTTTAATTAACAACTGGTGTACCTGTCTTACTAAAATGGACAAGGCAATTCTTTTTTTTTTTTATTGAGTGAATGCTGGAAAAATGGAGTGCCAGTGCCGTGTGATTAAATAGCAAAAATTAACCAAAAAAAGAAGGATAAAGAAAACTGAAATTACTAGACAAACATGCAAAATAAAGAACATTTATTCTCTCATTAGACACTGTAGATTATTTCCCTAAAGCTTAAAGTTTTGCACAGATATACTAATTAGTGCAGCGATGAACTTCATTAAAGTTATCAGTTTTCCATTTTTAGCTGTCTGTATAACATAGTCTTTTTAGATGATATTAATCAAGAGGTGTCTGAGCATCAGGAAACAAATTACATTCCGAGCTAAGTTACTGTTAAGAGATAATTATCAATAATGTACAACAGTAAGTATTGTTATTTTCTATTCTCCTAAGATACTCTTTTTTGAACATTTGCAAAAGAACAGCAAGAAACATTTGCAGCCAGCAGTGATGGCAAATATTAGATGTGACGTGTTTTACAAAGGACACTGAGTTTGTGGCTAGCAGTTCTTTGCCTAATTTTATGACTGGGTTAACATACAGAGCTAAAAGACACTGGTGCCCTAAATCAGTGCTATGTGTAAAGTTCTGTGCAGCGTGTGGTGTTACCAGCATCTGAGGTCCTTACAGAGTGGCATAAATGCAAGTTGTTGGAGGCCTTCGTAGGTTAAGTTTAGATGCACACAGCAATACTCTACAAAAGTGACCTGATGATTCTCTCTTCCCCATCTTTGCATCTACTAAACTGCTTTTTTTACTAAGCTAAATAATAAAATGAAATGACTCAGTGGAACATAACCGGTATTGCTCTAACATTTCCTTTAGGAGTAGACAGTAAAATCAATTTTGGCTGCTGCTAGCGAGATCAATGTTCAATGTTTCTTGAACATACGAACCTACACCTATCTGCAGTGTTAATTTTCTATTAGACAGTTGCTGTGGTCCTGCAGAGACGTTTATGTGACCAGGTGTAGGAAGAGTGCATGAATCTGCAAAGGGATCACTGCAAAAACTATAGCTGATGGAAAACATTGGAACCCAGTATTTAATGCTGCCTTTAAAAACGCGAAAAAACTCGGTTTCCCCTGCCACAATGATGACAGTGTTGTTGGTTACTCAAGAAACAGCCCAGCCAAATGGTAGTCTGCTATGTTTAGGAAACTTCAGCTCAGTATTTGAACATGCGCTTATATGATTGACCAAACTGAGGGCTGATCCATTAAGTTTATTTCAATTTTGGCAAAACAGAACTTTTCCATTCAAGGGGATGCAAAGTTTCTTGGTGGCTAATAAATGGCAACAAATTCAATGACCTTTGCTTCAATTTTTACAGGAAGGAGAGGTGGATTGTTGGCCTCTTCTGTGTCCAAATCTAAACTGCGAGTACACAGCCATCTCAGAAGGAGAGTGCTGTCCCCACTGTGTCAGTGACCCCTGTCTGGCTGACAACATCACCTATGACATCAGGAAAACCTGTCTAGATGGCTATGGAATCACAAGACTTAGCGGCGCTGTATGGACAATGGTGGGATCGCCTTGTACTACCTGCAAATGCAAGGTACGATGGGCAAGGTAGAACGGTAATGGAAGTGTATGTTGCTGAATAAAATCAGGGTCACTTTCTGCCCTTGGAAGCTCACATTCAGGTCTTGGGGGAAGTAAATGAGACTTGAGGGCAGAACCCTACATAAAACCTGTGCCTTTTGTGTTTTGCAGGGTGGAAACAAAACAATTCCGTGCTTGTTGAGAATGTTGAGCGCAGATATGTAATATCCTAGTGCAACTTTCAGACATTCTGTTGAGAGCCCTTCAGGCATTCTCAGTATGAATCTAGGCTAAGATTTTAATAATTGCTTAATGTGGGTGTTCATGGACATGTGTATTACAGAGCTGGTAAGCAGAGCCAAAAACACTAATACAGGTTTCACCAACAAGCACACAAGTAGAAACGCATTGCAGCTCAGAGATGAAGGCACTTCCACAACAGAGGTGGGAAGGGAATGCCACAGTTCCTGTTCCCTGATCATCAGGATGTATTTAATCCGATGGCTGTAATGCAGGAGTGCAGTCTGTCTGCATTGCTCCATGCAGTGACGACCGCACTGTGCTAATATCAGAATTATGAAAATGTTGTTTTGGGTTATATGAAATGTTCTTCTGTTCACTGTGGGAAACTGAGCTCTTGCTCCAGGGCTTTAAATTATTGAAAGTAGCTTTTCTGCCATTCTTCAGTTTTTACTGTTTTTTTGTGATGGATTTAAAAGAAGGAAAAAAAAACTGCGCATTTTGGGTTTTGGTGGTTGCTGTGGGTTTTTTATTACATAAGATAGTTTTGCAAATGACTGGATGTTGCAGAAAGATATTTAACAATGGATTAAACTCCAAAGCTCTATGTTCCCCCCACCCCCATCTGCCATGAATCAAGAATGTGAATGATCTGCTTATTTCAGACAAGCAGAAAGCTTCCCTGCATGGATCATGTCAGAACTCTCTCCATGAACTCTCTTGCATGGCAGAAAAATCCAATCACCTCTGTTGCCATTGCTGTGCTGTATTTTATTATGGGGACCACTGAGTCTTTCACATCCAGGTTTCTAGTTCATGTGTAGTTCAAGCTAGTTTGGTGCTTTTTGTCAAATCAGCCTCATCAGAAAGCCACCACAGTTGGGAGCGATGAGGACGCCTTGGGATGATTTTTGTGTGCAGTAGATGTGTCAGAGGTGCATCTGTCTCTGCGTGCCACCAACCCCTTTGCCCTTAGTGACTTGTTCTGTGGAGGTGATTGACACCTGCTTGTTTGTCTGTGCAGAATGGGAACGTCTGCTGCTCGGTGGATTTAGAGTGTCTCAACAATAACTGAAGTAGTCAGACTGGACTGTGCCGATGGAGGAAAACTGATGAAGTTAACACCTGAAATGAAGTGGCGTTTTGTACAACAGACAATTACCAAAGTCTCCGCATGAGGAAGATGTTTGGGAGTTGCCTTTGGGACCTATCACTATGCTCATCCTTGCTAGCCGTGTCTGGGTGACTTACAGTACAGCGCATATAAGTCAATGGTTGTTAAAAGTTTTCAGTGTTGTAAATTACACACTTTTCCTGTCAAGAAATTTGCAAATATGTTTAAATTATTTCATGGGTAAACTAATGCTGTATTTTTGGTTTAATTTGTGTATTGGCAACATGCTAGAATTCAGCTCTTCTTACTTTGAATCTAGATTTTACAAATAAGACAGCCTGTTGTGATTTTGTCCCATGATCCCACATACTTAGTTCCAAGGTCCCTGTCAGATGTATTTATGAAAATATGTATGTATGTACAGTCAAATTGCATAGTACTTATATTTCACAGCTATCCAACCTTTTAAAGCATTCAAAGGTATATTTGATTGGACAGAATGGAAGTAATCAAAGTAAGTCTGTCTTAAAAATTTATAAAACTAAATGCCATGAACTTAATGAAATGGCAAAAAAAGCACTTTCTTCTCCAAACATGCGGACCAGCAGCGAGATTCCTGTAGTGAGAAATGGAACTAAAACCACATTCCACTGCCAATTGAACACATATTCAGGAAAGAATCACTGGTCATTATCAGTATTCTGTTTTGCAAGAGAAACTGCAAGTTCTGGAGAAGGGTGTAATAATCCCTCTAGATTGTGCAGTGATAAAACAGTCAGAGACCCTTAAAATGATATAACTTAAATTGTCTAGGTTAGTTTGCTTTCGATTGTAACATGATTGATAAGTTCAGAATTTTTCCTTTTTTGTATTTACAGTAATAATGACGTCTGCCATTCTCATTACCACTACCATAATGACAAAGTGCAGAAGCACCTGTACCAGCGACATGCAGACAGGAGACCTTAACGTTTGGTAACTTTCATTACCCAATTAACAGCTCAGAAACAAATTTTCTCTTTTCGTATTTTATGACATTCAGATTTACTTAGTTTTAAATTTACCACGCACACGGTGTTGTTTAGTACCTAAGTTTAGACAGAAACACAAATTAAAACTCCTAACCCTATAGCGAGGTTAGAGTTTAGAGTCTCTTCAGCTAATGTCTGGGGTTTTTTTCATGAGCCTAGAAAGTCTGTGGCATTAGAACAAGAATATATTTCTACAGTGATGGCATCTCCAGCTTAAATGTCACCTTTTTAATGTGCTGTTGTGTTTTGTTCTGCTCATTTGTGTAGTGTTTTTTGCTTTTTGTTTATTTAATTGAACACACTGAGTATATGGAAAAGAGTGCAGAAATAATTATAGTGGCTACAGTTTGGAAAGTCTACATTTGTGAGTTTTTCATAGTTTCATGCAGAAAATGTGAAACCGATTAATAAGAATGAAGTGTGACTATACAGTGAAAAAATTAGTTGTCTTTTAAATGAAGTACTATTACGTTTCTTATAAGGGGACGGTGGCAAATCAATATAAAAATTACTTTCAGTCATTCAGACAACTTTATTCCCATTTTTTAAACAGGATTTGTTTTACCTAACAGGTTTGTGTGGTAAAGTTAAATTTATTTTCTTAAAATGCCCCATCATTTTCAGCTACTAATGTATTGACTATATTTGCATTGCCCTGATGATTGTATAATAAGGGAAACAGTTGTGTTTTATATGATACTCAAAGGATGTTTGTAAATCATAATGTCAGCTCATTTTGTATATCACATTGTAAAACCCAATGGTAATTCAGTTGGATGAGATATCCAGTGGGCTGAGATACAAAGGGGAATGATTTAAAACTTGTGGGATCTAAATAAACTCCTATGTACAGATTGCTTTCGCTTAGTTTTATTAGCAGAGTTTTAAAACACTAATCAATGTCCTTTCCAGACTTGAACTCGTGATGGTTGCTAAAAGGAGAAAGAGTGTTTGCCTGGAGATGTAGCATCAGAGTTGTAAGAAATACTTCATTTGTACTTACTGAGACGAAATCATATATTCCAGTCTGACATACACACCAATTTCTGAAGCTCTGTGAGTGGGATTAAAGCCAATATAGGGTCTAAAAATCATTCTTTCCCCATTTACCTTGTGGTAGTAAAGCCCTTTCCCAGAATGCTTTCTGGAAGCTCCAGACCTTGTTAACATCATATTCCACAGGAGCACAGAAGTTCACATTTTTCCACGGCACAGACCAATTTTCTTCTAGAACTCAAATGCAGATTAATTTGGTAAAACCCTTTCAGAGCATTTTATACAGCATTATGTGTCATTATCTCCAGAGTGATACAGCTTGGATTGTTTACACAAAGTCAAAATATTGACACAGACCTGTTTGTTTATGTTGCATTTTAAGCAGTTCCCCTGACTGTGATGAACTTTCCCTCATGAAGCAGTTTGATCACTAGTCACATCACATTTACCTTCAGAGTATTCAGAAGCCACAGCCTCAGCTCAAAGAGCACATTGAGGAGGAAAATTTAATTCACTGTGTTCCTCTGTGACCAAGGTAAGAACTTTCAAAACCTCATTCTTAATGAAATTCCCTATTCCCTATAAACCTATGGGCACTACAGTGGAAATGCTGAAAAGAAAATAATAATCATGTTTATTATAATAATGTCTGAAAAACCTCCTCTTTGTTTGTGAGATGGACTTTCTGTCTGCTCAGAAGATCAGAACAATAGTATTAACGTGAGGAGGACTACCAGTATAACATCCGTGAAAGGAAACTTGCTGCCAGTTAAGGGGCTTGGTCAAAACTCTCACTAGATAGGCAGTTGGAATTTTGTAGCTGTTCCTACTTACTTATCCTCTAAAGGAATTTTTTCTCTGCATGTAACACTTCTGATGACAAAAAATAAATGAGTGAGAAACAGAAAATGAAAATACCAGCTCTGGTAAAATGTCTTGCCACCTCCTTTTGGCAAAAAGCTCAGCCAAGGTGCTAAAACAGAACCTTGCGCTGTGTCTTGTGAGGGAAGCGACTCCGCAGTTCTGCTCCTGTGTATTTGCAAACTCACCTGCTGAGATAAAGCACGAGTGCAAGTGTTCCTTTATAGTGCCTCCAAGGGTCATGGACCACGCCGAGCCACGCCAGTTGCTGTTAAAGGCTGAAGAGAATCCAAAGTATCCCCCACAAATGCTGAATAATTTCTGCATAATTCACAGGAATGTGTGGGACATTTATTAATGTCTCTGTGTTGCTTCAGAGACCTAAATAACAACTGTCTTCCAGTAATAGATCTTCTTCCAAGAGCTGTCGGTGAGTTTTCAGGTATAACTGTGTAGAACATTTAATTAATAATGTCTTTTCAATCAGATTGTAATGGCAAACAAAATACTGCCTGGTTTTTCCTGTGGCAGACAACGTTTTAAAAAACAAAAGGTAAAGTGTCAGGAGTGATTACACAAATGGCGGAGTAGATTGTAATAGAATTAAATCATAACTCCTACGAGCAATATGGGAATGTCTCACATCTAATGGTACTTACATAATCATCATTAATGAGGGGATATTAAAAGGGCCCCGTGATACCTTTAGATATAAAATTTCAAGTGAGTGTTTTGATAAGACATAATTGTTTGAGGAACATGTTCTGCCTTCAGAAATACATACCTGCCCACGAGCTGCTGTTCCTCTTAAAGTAGATCTTTGGCGCTCATTGAAATTTAAACCGATACAAGACAGACTCATGGTGGTATAAATTTAAAAAAATAATAACAATAAAAAAAAATAATCTAATCTGGGTTGTCTGAATGCTTCATATTCAGTTCTCTCTTACTGGTAGAAATCAGTGATAATTCTGTTTTACCTCGTTGTTGACCTCAGAGAGGTGTCAATGAAGGGCTGGTATTGCTTGTGATCTGCAAATAGTACTTGCAGGTGCTAACAAGATTATTTCTCCCTGCTGGCTGCTAGTGAACAGTCCCCCCTATGCAGGTTTAGGTATACCTGAGAAGGGTGTATATCAATAAGCTGGTAAAAAAAATCTAGTTCAGGTTCACCAGGAGATTAACAACACGTCGGCACATGATGTGAAAAATCAGGACCAGTCAAAAAGCTCAACAACAACAGAAGAAAAGGTCCCCCAAACCATATATGTGTCATTTAAATCCTATACTGCTACTGCAGCTGCGCAGTGTGAGGGGTGCACTGAATTCTGATGAGCAGATTTCTGGCTGGGAGCCAAATCTTTGCTTCAGCAACGCCTTACACTTGAATTATTTTTCTTCCTAAATTTGTACATGAGATTCTTTTATTTAAGCGGTTTGATGGGGATTGAGTGGTGGTATTTGGAAGGAAGCCTGATCGTGTTCTCTTTGAGATCGAGGTAGATCTGGAGCAGAATCTGGATCAATTCAGGCTTCTTTCTTGTCTGTGCTTCTATTCTGACAGGGAGAAGCCACCTTGGGAAAAGGCAGAGCGTTACCTGGCCAGCTCGCTCGTGTGCGGGTGGTGCTGTGGGTGCAGCCGATGTGTGACAGTATTTACCCTGGCTACAGCAACAGCTGCACAAACCCGCTGAGAGTGGCTTTCGGTTGCCATTCTCTGTTCTGTAGTTTCTGTCAATGACTAGTCACGTCACCCATACACCATAACATATTTACCTGTCCCAAAGCTCGCTATTATTGAACACCTGCGTGGTTATATGTCTGCACGAGGAGATCCACCAGGCACTGCAGTGAAGAGAGACTTCGAGCTTCTGCAGGTCACACCATCACTCAAATGCAAAGCAGAGTCCACGAGCTTATCGTGAAATTAAACCAGGGCTGAAAAATCCTGTTTTCTAACACTGAAGTCAGTGGACTGCTGTTTGATTAACTCTAAATCTACTTTTTCTGTCACTAGAATTGCAAATGTATTTGATCTAATCCAGTGCTTCTTTATACTAGTTTTGACAGATTGCCTTTTGTGCACTTCAGCATTGAATATGCAGATTTGTTTTCCTACCTGAATATTATGCAAAATTCTCATCCGGGTGCTAAAATGTGTGAGCTTTGCTACTGGTGTGCCTCCGGACTCAAAGTAGGCGTTTCTTTACTCAATGTCTATGAAGTTAGAATCAGAGAATCACCAAAGTGTGTTCAGGTAAGCACTAACTTTAAGGGTAAACTCTTCCCTGTTAAGATAATAGTTAAGGAAAACCGAATACATATTTTAAAAAGTACATTTCCAGCTGTAGAGGTGATTTTTTCAGCCTGACCACAGGTTTGGCCATTTACTCATATTTGTATTAAATTATTAGCTGATTAGTTCTCTCTTTAGCCACACACATTTATTCTCTGATTTGCAGAGTAGAAGATAGCTTTGGAGAACTAGCTAACTGCTGCACAAAGTCATCGCGCTGAGCAGGTTTTCCTGCAAAAATGGTATTTGTTAGCAACTACTGCAGAAACACCACCAGCACTTTCTCAAAATCAGAAGCAAATATGTCTTGTGTGGTCCTGGGCAACGCACTTTTGCGGTATTTTTCTTTTTCCCTACTGGCACGGCATAGCAAGTTTTGGAGAGCGTTTGAGCTGCTGGGAAAAAATGCTATTTAAGTGCTGCTTCGGCTCTTCTTTCATGCATGAGCTACCACTGCCTGCAAGCACAGCGGTGGGAGGAGGTGGGTGCTGGGGGCGTCATGTGCTGGGGGTGGCCGTGGTGGTCGGTGTGCTGGAGGGTCTGGAGAAGGCCCTCATCAAGTTGTTAGCAGCAGTATGGTAGCAATCCCATGTTGGTTCTTCTTAATGGGTGAAGCAGAGCAGAGCAGTAAGCTTGATTCCTCTGCCACTTCCCACCCTGCACCAAAACCAGGAAAAAGTCTTTAGAAGTTGTCTTCTGCTGGTGCCTCAGGAATGTCAGACATGCCAGGAATGAATTACTTTTCTTAGTGTGTGGGATGGTTGAGGATGAGCTTCCCAGGACTGGATGGAGGAGGATCTAGGACTGGATGGAAAGGATGGAAGTCATTAAATGCATAGCAAAGCAATATGTACCTCAGTGGGGTAATTAGTCATGTCAACAGGTATTACTAAATTGTCTTTTGAATTGGGAAGTATTTTAATTCTACTTGAACCAAAAAGTGACCATTCCCTTCTTAACAGCTTATTCTTCACTCTTCTAGATTCTTTTGCTGATATCTCAGGCCTTCCCGTCACTATGGTCTTACAACCTGAACAGGGACCGAGTAGATAATGTGAAAACGAAGCAAAATAAATACTTGCTTTCACGCCTATAGTAAAAAGAAATTTGGAACTAGAACTGATTATTTTATTCATTCAAATGTCACCTTTTTTTTTATACTAGTCATAGCTAGAATTAATGTGTAGTCTGGACCTCAGTCTCCAAAAACCTGCTATTATTAAAGGAAGTCAGACCAAATCAGTTACCTAACTTGGAGGCACAGCACCTTTTTTTTTTTTTTTTTTTAAAAAATAACCTCTTACTGAAGTATTTACTTTCTCAGGGAATAAGGGAGCTATATCTCTGCCACTTGAAAGAATGACTCCAGACTGTCCTGAGCGTGGTCCATTCCATGTCCTTTCAGCCTGGAGTACTTGGAACTGCCTCAGCAGTATCTGAAATTGCATTTGATAAACCAAGAACACGGCTGTATCTGAAGCCAACTCAATAGACCCATAGAAGGGAGCACAGGTGAGCCTATAATTGATAGCAGTCTCACATCAATCCTTAAAAAAACTTCAGACATCAGCAGGTAGTATTTAGGGACATGTAGGATGGTGTAAATCACAAATGCTGGCTGCAGTTCTGTATGCCTGCAAAGTTCAGAGGAATTAAGCTGAAGGTTTTCATTGTCTTGGTATTGCTCAGCGCGAAAGTTCAAAGCTATTTCTCTTCCTGAATTAAAGCATTATTGTAAGCTATATGGGATTATGGTGTGCACGTATATATCCTCTACAATTGGGGAAGAAAATTATCCTTTGGGAAAAAAGAATTATCCTTTTCACCTCTGAGTAGCCATCTCATTCTGTGTCACTTGTCAATGTTTGAGATACTGTTTATAGAGCAGGCTTGTCCAGTGTGAGTAATACTATTTCAAGTGAAAATAAATGGATGCCATCTATTTCAGGTGAGTTGATCCACTACAAGGGCAGCAATGAGAAATGTCAGTCCCACACGTTCAAAAACTGTGCTAAAGTTAAGAGTTAAGCTTTAGAAAAATGTGTGGTTTTGAAAATGTACATTTTTCAGTGATCTGGGGGCTTCAGTGCTGACCTTGTATTATTACTGTCAGTAAGACTCCACCCTGCCCTGGCCCACAGAGGCCACTAGAAGGGCAGGTGCCCAGGTAGCTAACATCTCTGTAGCCGGGGACAGGCCAGGACAGCAAGCTGACGTATGGCGTGTGCCTTTCCCTGCGGGGCTGCGGTGTCGGCTGGGCTTCAGGGGCTGAGCTGGGGGGCCCGGGGGCCCAGGGGCCCAGCTGCCCTCCCAGGAAGGCAGTGTTTGGGCAACTTCAAGAGGGGCCATGGTCCAGCCACCAGTCTAAAAGATTGATGTTTCTGGTCCAAGCCAAGCTCGATGTGCCAAGGCTGAATGTGCATCTGAGCCTTCGCTGAAAATAATGGGCTAGAGATACCTAACTCCCTTTATAGGGGTATGAGAGCTTTGGGGAGGCAGCTGATGCTGGAGACAGGTCTGTGTGTGGAAAGAAGTGAAACATGGTGCTTGTGCTGACCTACTTTCCTTTCAGTGTTTTCGCTCTGAATTTATGCCAGAAGGTGACTAACTCTTGTGCTTAAATGTAAGCAGAGAAACAAAACAAAACTGTGAGGGAAGACCCTCCCCCCACAACCCCAGAAAATAAGAGAGAGCCTAAAGAGAAACACATTAAAGCTTTGTCACTGAGCAGACAAATACAAAAGTGTATATTTTTAGCAATTTCAGTTCATAATGGGAATGGCATAGTATAGTAGCAGTGCCAAATTCATAGTACCAGCTTTGATGCAGAAAAACTAGTCATCTAGCACCATGCCAGTAAGTCACAGTGTGGTCTAACTGTGCACCATGGCATATCATAAAAAAGTGCATGCAGAAACATTTTCAACTCTGAAAATACATCCTATCCAAAAGGTATCTTTCAGCAGGTGTAATCCAGGTGAAATAAACTGATCAGCAAAACACAATATTTAACATTTTGTGATGTGTGATTGGCCTGTGTGACTAAAAGATAAATTATTTGTGATAGCTTAAAAATAAGAAGAGGGTTAGGAGCTTGAATGAAGCTGCTCAGATAGTTCAGAGGTGGACAAAAGAGTTGCAGAGTAGCGCAGTAAAAAAGATCCTGGTTAATAGAATTTTCTCTATATGTAGGGTGATGTTCAGTAATCGAGGCAAAAGAAATCATTATGCCAAAGCTTGCAAATGGAAGGGAGAGAACCAAAAGGGAAATAAAGCATTATGTCAAAGTGAGCAGTAACTCCAGAATGAGATTTCTGCGTTTTTTATGACATGAGAGTACTGCCTATCGCAAAAATAACTGGTTTATTAAGCTCAGGCTAGCACCAGATGCAAAGAAGAAGTAACAGTTCGCAAACTGGAAAGCCATTATCAAATATGTAATGGGACATCACAAATGTTCTTTTGGCTTCCTGCATGAGAGAAAAGTGGAGCTGAAATCAAGCAAATAAAACTAATATTACTTAATGTTGGAAATATGATGTCATTGGGGAGTTTAAATTACAAGAGGGAGTGTGCAAGAGAAACACGTGGGTTGAAGAGCCAGGTAATGTGAACACAGGCAATGATGCTTTTAGCAAAGACAAATGAATTCATGAAGCTGGTGACACTAAATGTGGAAGTGATTTATAGGAAAGACTGCTAAGCCAATGAAACCAAAAAAGTAGTCCAAAGGAGTCAATACCCCTAAAAGTTTATTAAATTTTTTTTCTTTTTTTTTAGAACGTGGGCATTTGAGGTTTGAAACTGCTTCAGCCTTCTATGCTGTGGATGTATTTAGAAATAAATCCCAACAACACTTGCTGACAGGGTTGTAGTCAGTGGCCACTGACCTGGCCACTGGGAGAAGGTCCAAGTTCAGGAGCGTGGGTCTTGGAGCTGCAGCTTCCCTGTGCTGGGGAGGATGCGCTGGGGGTGGGCACGGCCCGTGGGTGCCCTCTGCTCCTCCGCAGCTGCACTGTGTGCAGTGGGAGCAGGGGGCTGGCACAAGGTGTTGATGTGTTTTAATTTAGGTGTGTGGGCAGGAATATTTACAGAAGATAAGGGGAAAAAAATCTGTTGGTTTATAAGATTAATGTAGTCTGAGGTTTAGCTGCCTGGGATGAGTGCGGTGAGAGTGGAGCTGGGGTTGGGAATGGGGGACAGGGAGGCAGAGCAGACAGCCGGCAGCGTGGCATTTCCTAGCTGCCTGGCTGGAGTTCTAAAGGCAGGATTTATTGTTGAAGCAAAGGGCTGTGAGTAAAATAGAGCAGGACTGGGATCCCACATCTCCACGTTGCTCATTTCTTTCTAACGAGCAGTCAACTTGCTGAGGAAACCAATGACTCTATTGGCAGCTTAAAGGTGGCTACTGGAGGCTTGAAGCTTTGTAAATCTCCAAATTAAATTCTGCCCTCCCTGTCTGGCACCCCCACATCCACCCCTGGTAGAACATTTCTTAAATACTCTATGGGATGTCCGATTTTACAATGGCTGAATAGTTCTTCCCAAGTTGTTCTCAGGTGTTAGATACTTAATGAAACGGTACCTTAAAATGAGGGCTGAGGTCCCTAGATGGTTAGTGAAGCACAGTGGACACCTTTGAGGGCCTTTACAAGGAATCCTGGGTGCCTGAACTGAGGCACACGGGCGAGCGGCGCAGTCGCCTCTGGGCAGAGCTGTGCAGGGGGATCTCCGGAGCGAGGTCGGTGCGCAGTGCTCTCAGCTGCACGGCTGGGGCCCGCTCCGGTCGGGTGGTAAATGGTAATAACGTAATTGCCATGTAGGATCTAATAATGTAATGTAGAATCACAAACTCTGAGTTTGCAAGATGAACAAAATATTTGCTGCGAGGGTGAACTTTCACAGGGAATTACAATTTATTTCTTTCTGCAGAATTTCCGTGTAACCTAACCGTTTCACTTATTTAAATGGTAAGGCAATTAGAAAGCTTTTGATACAACATTGTCTTAGACTTTATAAAGGAAATAGTTTGTTAGCATGGCAGTAAAGGCTTTGCTGCGGCAGAGCATGCTTTGCAGTGATAGAAGCAGATGGTTTACAAAGTTACTGAATAAGAACTGATTATTGATTTGCTATCCCCTAACAACATCAGTGCCGAGTGATAATGTACTGTACTGCTTGTTACAGAGTAAATAGCTATTTTTATATTACTTGCTTTCTTGCAAATTGGCTACTAGCAGGGAAAGTAAAATATATGGCTGTATAATATCTTGAAGCAGTAAACAAATTGCACAGGGGGAGCATCAGTGAAGCACTGCAGAATATTTGCTACTATTTATAACTTCTGCCTCTGTCAAAAAACTCCAAATCACAAGTTCACAGTTCTCCTAATACCAGAGATAGTCAGAACCCTGTTGTTTTACCGTTTACTTTCAATACATACAGTTAGTTTAGCAAGATACTAAAACTGTTCTATTTTAGCAGAACTCAAGAGGTCATAGGATTTTTAGCAGCCACAGAGCACACAGTCTATGTATTAGGTTCAGTACTTTTTCCCTGCCTAACTTATCATCTTGGCTTGAAGAAAAGAAAATTCTTGAAGGTTAAAAATGCAGCTAGATGCAGGAGTGATATTGTAATTCAAGGTAACTGTGTAGCATGTTTAAATAAACATGCAGTAAATATTTTGCCTCTTGTATTCTGGTAGCTTTTAATAGCTGCTTAGTTCAGGCTGGGGGAAGGGAGACCATTATTTCTTGACAAGGTTGTTTTCACTGAAGCTGTTGTTTTTTGAAGAAAACAGACTTCTTGCAAGTTGGTGACATACACCTGCTGTGAGTTATGCACCCAAACTGCAGCGGACATGGGAACGCTAGTAGGTGTTTCACTATCAATTTAATTCAGTTTTTGTTCATTGCCTCTTTTGCACGTTAGACTCGCAGACTTGCTGGGTGCAGATCCAGCCTGTGAGCTGACGTACTGCACGGCATTATCTCGGTGTGCATTCCTGGGGGCTGCGGTATGGTCCGGGGAGCAGCGTGGTCTGGTAGGTGGTGGTGGTTTGGCAGCCAGAGAACTGGGTCTGTCAGTACCCCTGCCCAGCTCCCCGCTGCGCCCCAGCCTGCGAAGCCCCCGCAAGGCATCCCCACATGTGGCTCCTAAGCCCAAGAGGGAAATGACATGTTCTGCCTGGTACAGGCATTGAAAGGGTTAATGTGGCACTGAATAAATGGTGGGGAGAAGAGAAAAAAAAATGTTTTCGCAAAAGAAGAAAGGGGTGTCTTTTCATGATATTAATCTAGGTTGAGGACCAGGGTCTTTTGATCTTGCTGTACGATTTCTTCTCTAGTTTTTAAACAGGGTGTTTTTATTTACAGCCAGCTCGGGAAAGCAGAGTAACCTATCCTCTACTCACGTGTCAAAGTGAACACGTACAAGTTATTAGGACATAATATACTTACTGATGAGGGAATAACATGGCGAAGCAAATAAAAGATTTTATGACAGATTTAAATAGCAGTGGATTAAAGTTCAGGAGGACTGGGGATTAAGAAAAAGAACTTCATCTGGTCAATGTAGATAGTGGCCGTTAAACTGTCCTCTGGGAGATTTGCTGAGCATTGAATAATACGAGCCTGTTTGTGTGTGTATGAATTGCCATACCTTGTTTTTTCTTACTGAAATGCAGTCTCAAGCAATTCTGAAATTGTGCCTTCCTCCTTCCCTGCCTCCCTCCCCCGCCCCTCCTCCCCACCCCCCACCAGCTTCCTTTCTTCTGTTTATGGGCTTATAAGTGGGAAATGGAACTTAATTGACTGCTTATGCTATATTTAAAATGGTGACATACCTAAATCCAATTATGTAGGGGAAGATAATGAATGCCACCTCATCAGTAAGGTGCATTGCCTTCAGCAATGTCCATCCTGTTTTCCTTTCTTTGCGTTTCCTACAGTGACTGCAGCATGGGCAGGGGAGGGGGAAACTATTCCGTAATAAATACTGTAAAAATGCTTTGCGCATAAACCCATCTCTCCCTATTGTGGTAAATTCGGAGTGCTCAGGTTCATAGAAGATCTGGTTGTGCTAATTAGAATGCTGCAGCAAAACCTTCCCTACTACTGGTACTACACTGATGAATCCCAATGCAATTTTTAAAAAAAGTGTTGATTCATTTCTTAAGTGCATCTTTTTTAAGCCGTGCAATTTTTTGGAAGTGCACTGGGATTTCTTTTGAAGCACATCTTGACTTTTAATAAATATATCAAAAGTGCTTTAAAATATATCATAGATAATTTTGCTCTCCCACAAATCCATCACTTTTTATTACCTTTTAACTAACTCACCTCTTTCCAGAACAGAGAGGAAATGGTTCAAATCTCTTGATGGTATGTTTTTCTTTCAATTTTCCTGGCTGTCAATGTTTAGGGGAAAAAATTGCCCAGAAAAAAGTCTCGATGTATCAGCCTTAAATGAAGGAAGGACAGAAATGCATTCCCTCATGACACCTGGGCTAACTGGGCTATAATATACCCAGATACCAGGTAAAATGACAATACTGGAGCAGCTTGCAGCGCACCATGGCAACTTAGAAAACCAGCTTCATACAGCTGGTTGATTCCTGTGATGGAGAGGTCCAGGACTAAAAACCAGCCCTGACAAACACTGGGAGCTCACCTGGGGTTCGTTTGCATTTCTGCTGTTGCCAGCAAGGAACTCAGTGCTGCTGATGGAGGAGGAGAAATACCTGCAATTCCAACTCAGATGCTTGGACCTCTAATGACATACAGTTTAATGCTTGGCAAGTATGATGTGGTTTGTAAAAATTATCCTGTTGCTTAATCCTCTTCAGTGCCAAGGGTTATTGAGTAGGGATTGCAAACGAGATGAGAAATTGGAACATTTATATGTGATGGACTGAATGGGAGAATCTTCAAGTGGCTTAAAAATTATTGAAGGGTTTTTTTTAACCTGTGGTAAATTTTGGATTATCAAAACAAGTATAAAAAAATTAAGATGACCTCTAGCTGAGTAATCCTTTCATTTAAACCTTGAGAAAAATCACTGGCAAACGACAGCACAAGCTGACTGCTGCCCGTTGCCACAGCACCAAGCTGGACACACAGAATTTTGCCGGGGTTTAAGAAATAATCTGAGTAAATTTCTTTCCCTGTATGCACACCTAAGACATGTCTCCAAGGTACATATGTGAGATTTCCCACTTTTTGCCCTCTGAAAGCTTTATAATCTGTTACACAGTTCAAAAGAGAAGGAGAAAAAAACCCATCCTTTCACGGAAAGGAATGAGGCAGTGAGTTAAGAGCTGTCATTTTGGGCTTGCCATCTTCTCTTTTACCTTCCAGGCTGAATAGCTGCAGGGTTCCCGAGCTGTTGCAAGCAGCATTTGCAGCTAGATAGGAACTGTGATAGACAGCTGATAGGTATTTCAGGAATAAGCTGCTTCTGTATAGTGCTTTTCCAGATGCAGTCTGTGGGAGCCCGGTTCCAACGTATGGCAGCGTGCATGTGAGAGGGGAAGGAAAAATGTCAGCAAGCTTGTTTTGAAGAAGCTGGATGCACACGTTAATTTGTACTAACCGGTTTGGAAGGAGCTCTGCCTGCAGCTATGGAGCCTGTGATCTACAGTGAGAAAGCTGCGTTATCAGGCGTCGAGCCATGCAGTGTCTGCCAGTATTCCAGTGTCATCTCACTGATGAGAGAGTGGTTTACACATATGAAGCTGACAGCAACTTTAATGGAAGATACTTTGTGACAGGGAGCTTTAAAAGTTACTCCATTATCCTGTAGTTATACAATTATGATACTTGCCAACGTGCAGCACGCTACGGTTGTGATGACAGTGATGCACTCTTTCTTCAACTTACAGATATGTGGCAGGAACTGAGATTTCCAGGTCTCAGACGTGCTTCTGAAATATCTGTGGATTACCAAAATTGCTTGATATACAAGGAAGCATGAGGAAAGTGTGGGATACCTGGACTAACTACCTGGCAATGGCAGCCTGAGGCTGGCTGAAGCCAGATCTGATTAGCATTGAGACTCAGTGCTGGCATATGAGGAAGAACAGAAACTAACAGAGCAACAGAAAGACGAGAGGGTAATGCTTCCTACCCATCCTTCAAACTCTTCTCCCTATGAACCCCCTCTGCAGCACTCACAGCCCGTCGGGAGGTGGCTCGGCGATGAAACGTGCTGCTGGGGCACTGGGTGATACCGGGGTGTGTGTCGGGGAGCCTGCACGGCGTGCGGGTGCCCATCGCCTCAGAGCCGTGTATCCAACGGGCTCCGATGCCCGTCCCCTCCTGCGGGAAGGTAAGGAGAGTACAAGGGATGGCGGGACACCTGCCAGGCTGGCATCACGGCTGGGAGCAACTAGCCAGCAAGGTCGCAGCACACTTGGTTAAAGACAGTGTAAGAAATCGAAGAGGCCAAGCGCTAAGTGCGTGGCCAGCTGAAACGTGGGTAGAAGCGGGGCTTCTCCACTCGCTGCGGTGTCCCCAGTCTGGCTGGAAGAGGGTTTGTCAAGGAACACAAGTGCTTTCTGTCTGAAATGTGAAGGGAAAAAACCTGCAGTGTCTTTTTTTTTGAACTATAAAATCATTTTTCACTATTAGTTTTTAAATGCAATAACTGCAGCTTTGGCTTGCTGGTAGCAAACACGGAGGCCCACGCTTTATGCAGAGTTGTTATTTATTTATTTTAAAAACAAAATCAAGGCTGTCTGTGATTTGGATCTAATTTCACATTTATTTTTCATAGTTTGTTTTGTTTAGTAGCCCTGCAGTAAGACAGTGATTAGTTAAATCAGTTACACATAAATTCAAAGACTTGTTCTTCATTTTAGATGTTCAGACTTAATTGGATTTAAATCAGATTAAAAAGTGACTTCTGAGGGAAAAATACCCCCAAGCATAAAAAGATGGTTACTTTTTTAACTTAGCGCATAAATGGCAGTAGAGATTTCTATCTTTAGAACATTTATTCCCTGTTACAGCTTACAATTTTATTTAACTTTTAAAGAAAATACTTATATATTGAAATGGTCGCAGGGCAGAGCAGGAGGAGGCTGCTGACTTACCTCCCTCAGAATATCCTGTTTTCTAGTCCAGAGTATTTTCTTCAGATTGTAATGACATTTTAAACTTCAGTCTTATGAAAGAAGATCATTCTGTGAGTTTATCAATTATATTAATTGCTGTGAAAATCATATAACACAAGCTGTATTAAAGCTGTGGATGAGACTCTGTTTCTCTCCCAGGAGATACCCTGGTAGATCCAGATAATTTCTCCCTTGGGGTTTAAGGGACCATCAGAGATTTATTTACAGGCTTGGGCCACATATGTGGGTATGAATTCTTGAATAATGCAAATCAGGGTTGGAAGAGTCTGGTTGAGGATGGAGTAGTTTTCAGTGCTATGGTAGTAGGTCAGGATCTCCAGCAACACCATCCATGGACCCAGCAGAGGAAGATCCTTGCAAAGAGACAGAGCATGACTCTGTCTTGACTGTCAAGCACAGATTACACTGTGGGGCAATAGCATTCTGCTGCCTGGCCTTTTGCCTGGTTTCTGAATTTGAGCATTTTTAGATAGGCATTTGGACAAACAGGCCAGCTGCAGGATCAGCTGTCGGTGGCTTTCCAGGCTCCTCATGATGCAGAAGATTGAGGACTTTATGCAAAATCAGGTACTTAACCATATGGGAGGCAGGATGAATGTATAGATTTTGGAGGACAGAGCAGAGATTTGTATTGAGATAATTCCCCATCTGGAATGATACAAGGCTGGGGAATTCAAGCCATCTCCCCCAGAAGGTGTGTTCTCTCAGAGGCTTGACAGAGAGTACTACCACAAAGATAAGAAAAGGCAGAAGGAGTAACAACCACTGACTCCAAATGCCTATGCTCGTCTTTCCCATCAATTATTTAGACAAGAAAGATTTACATGAAAATTAATCATTAAATTTTGAATTGCTTCTTTACATCAATAATGAAATAGCCGTGCCAAATACAAACAGATAAAGAGAACAGGATAAGAAATCATCCTTAATACACAAAAGGAGAAGTAATATTTTAATGAAACTATAAAGCTCATTACTGCTTTACGATGGAGGGTTACTGTCGGTGACCTAGAACAGAGAGCTTTATATGCCGAACATGAAACCTCGTGCTATCTATCATAATTGACGTTGGCATATTAAAAATCGTGGGCTGGATTCTGCTATATTCCATAAACCAGCAACTTTTGGTACCAAAATGATTTTCATACAGTCAGGGTGTTGTCTCTCAAGTGTGTGTGTGTCCAGAAGTGCCATGGTAGACACTAAATTTCAATATCTTTAACTTTTTGAATTGTTTAAACCGATTTTGTAAAGTATATTTCTTAACAGAAGAGACTGAGTCTGAGACTAAGCCTGCAAAAACCAACTTAATTGGTAATTTTCAAATTATTGTCAATTGCTGTGATTGTACCATTAATCTAAAAGTGCTAAGGGAAGGGCTTGGTATGCTTCTTGATGTCTCAGCTGAAACACAGTAACCTAAAACTTTAGCTTCTTTCGCCTCTACCCCTTAAGTAAATTTCTAATGCTCCTGTCCAGAAAAAAAACGTGGAAAGCATGGAGAATAAACAACCTGTATGCATTAAAATCTGCAAGTAAATAAACCGCTCTCATTATTTATTTAAGTAACATGATGTTGGTGTTATATTTAGGATTTCTGAATGCTTGGTGTTGAGAAAACTGCAAACTAAGTCAGATACAGCATTGACCTAGAAAGCATTGAGACCCTGCAGTGTATTTGGTAAGTACCGATGCTTTTCTAAATTCAATTACTTTTAACTTGCTGGTGGATCTTTTCAAAGCCTCGTGTGTGATAGAATCACCTCCAAAGGCATACTGTGTCCTACATCTGTGAATATAAAGCACTGAAGAAATGGTAAGCATTGCTATGACAAAATAACTTACATAACGCGCAAAGTTAGGCACTACTGCCTGACCTGCTCCAACACCTGCATTTAATGTTGTTTTCATTTTGATATAGGTTTGTCTTGCCATTTTCTTTCTATATTTCACCAGATTGGTACCTGTAGTGAATTAGAGGGAAGACAAGCATAAAGCCCATTCCGCTTGCTGTAATTTCCGAGATTTTCAAAGGGAAAGATGTTTATTTAATTTGCTTTGCGACCTATGAGCTCATGAGGTTCGTTAATTTCTGGAGAAGTAAATAAGTTCCGGTGTTTTGTTCTCAAATTTATCACTTTTTGCCTATTTCCATTTGAGTTGGTAATTCAACCTCTGTCTCTTGCTTGAGTGAACTCTGTGAGAGACTGCATCTGGGCTTTTTCAGCTCAGGGCACAACTGTGCAGAAAACAGAGGTATTTTTTTGCCTTGTTGCTCTTGTAATTGGCACCCCACGGCTTCGGGAGCACAGGTAGCACACAGGGTGGCTTGTGTTTGGGGGCATCTCGCTGAGCATCGCACTGACACAGGCCGATATACATCTTTTACTGATACTGGGGTGGGCTTCTTGGGCATGGATGTCACTGGCCTTGCAATACTTGCATCTCCCACCGAGTGGCCTGAGGAGTGCTCGTGGGCATGCCAGCCAGCCAGGCATTGTGGCCACAGAGAGAAAACCGTAGCCTACTCGTCCGCTGTCTGCTAGCAGAAGGGAAACACAGTTAAGTGAGGCAGTTTCATTAATGAGAACAGAAGTTCTCTTGAGGCCACTTTCTTAGCAGCTTTTGGTGGGGTGGGGTGTGGAAATGTTAGATTTAGAAGATAATCAGCCTGCATTTTTATCTCTACTTAAAATAATAGAATGGAAAATTATCTTATCTCCGTAAACTGCTGTTTTTCACTTAGTAAATTATTTTACCACCCAAAGCAGATGCCACATGAAGAGTTGTGGTTGGGAGGCATGTAGTTATTTATCTCGGTCAAAATGTCTCAGTTAAAAAGCTATCAGTGGGAGATAATAATAATAATAATAATAATAATAAATACGTGTGGCATTTGGCTAGATGAATACAAGATTATACTAAATAGAACACATTTCTGGAAAGAATAATTGTAACTAATTAGAAATCTCCAGTTATGCTTAGAGTTGTAAGAAAGTGAAATCAAATTTAATTATGCAAGGTCCCAGTTGTGCCAAAGGTGTTATAAAGAATATCTTTATGGAGACATTCAGTATAAGAAACTGGCTGGTGCTATTATTAGCATGCTCAGTGGCACATTTTCTTAATATTAGTTTAAAGTTTAATGATGGTATTTGTAGGGCTAGTTAGCAAGAATCTGCACAGCCACTCTTTGGGATAGTCCCCCAAAAGGCATCCGTTTTTGCAGCGGTGAGTTATTGAAAACTCCAAAGTAGCTTTGACTAAATTCTGTGTATTAAGTACATATACAAACAGGTACTTAGAAGTGGAAATATCTGCGATCATGGCCATGGTTCCCCTGGAGGCATGAAGAGTGAGCATTGCTAGCAGAGGACTGCTGGCCAGCATCAGGATTTACTACGGTGAGGTGAGCATTACACTGGGAGATGCTCTGCGGAGGGTTATCTCAGGTGATGGGAATGGCCCAGAGACTGGGAACAGGGAAACGTGGACAGGAGGGCAGGCAAACAGTCAATAGCCATATATGTTCCCTGACAGCCGCTTGTCTAGGAGTGCTGAGAAGGAAAGATAACTGCTCATAGTAACTAACCCAAGATAAAAATCTTAATACGCAGCAAGAATATTATGCATCTCGTGCCTGAGGGAAAGGATTTGGGCTGGGCAACCCAGAGCATGAACTGAGGGCTTTTCCCGTAGCACTCGGTGTGCCCTGATCTGGGAAGTCATGGTCTCTTGTGGTGAAAACAGATCTTAGGTACCAGTGTCGTCATGGAGGAGCACTGGTCATGAAAAATATGCTGTAATATTCAAGGCATGTAGGAAGAAGATTTGATGAAAAATAAACAACTGTTATTTTCTGAAGTGATGCAGAAGTCAGGTATGGTTTCTGGGTTGTGCTGTGCTGCCCAAACCATTTTCTCATCCTTTCCTGGCAGCTCTGTTCCCCGCCACAGCCTCTCTGGAGGTCATGCTAACAATGGGGATAAATGAAGCTTTCAAACACATGCAAGTCTTCCCACTGATTTCATCAGGCCCTGTGAGGGAAAGTCTTTTCTTCTCAGTTATAAGAGCTTTTCTTTCCAAGAGCACTATGTGACTCTCAGCCCCAAAGGTGACTTTTCTGCCAATAACAATCCCTGCAGGCCATGGCCAGGCAGTTTTGTCTTTAAACCCTCCTGGCCTGACACACCAGGACCCTCTTTCTTCTTCCCCACCTACCTTGAAGATAATCACAAGGCAACCATCTCTCTCACTACCACTCCTCTCCCCTGCTTCGCTAGATCACATGAAAGCATTAGTCCCGGGAGCGGACCCTTGATTAATGGCAGGAGGGGGCTGGCAGGCACAACGGGCAGCACTGTGTGCCGTGGCTGGGGGGGGATTTATCCCGCTCATCTGACACGCGGCATTTGGCTGCTCTGCGGTGTTGTGGATACAGAGCCAGGGCCGAAAGCTGGGTTTTCAGTACCTCTGATCTCCAGGAGTGGCATGTACCTTAAACATACCTTAAAAGAGAAAGGAGCTGTGCTGTGGATCTCAGCCTTGACTGGCACGTTCCTGGACTTTGCACTCGGGTGGCTGGGGGGGAGGCAGCAAAGCACGTCACACGTATTTCTCCCTGCGGATCTGCAGGCAGTGTTGGAAAAAAAAGAAGGGGTCATGGCTGCTACTGAGAGTGACTGACAGGAACCTGGGGTGGGCTTCACTTCTCACCACCTCAAAAACTTGCAATGCACATGCATCCACAGCTGAACTGAGCACTCTTGGCTTCCCTTGTTAGTTAATGGAGGTGATTAAGTATTTTTAGGGATGACTCACCTGTCCTATTTTAGCTCTCTATTTTAGTGCGTGATGAATTGTTCGATGTCCATTAACTTTACAGAGAGTCTGATCCGAGCAGCTCTGATGTGGACCTGTTAATTGATTTATTTGGATCAGTTCTATCCCTGTCTGCCAAGGTCTTTAAAGCACCAGGTATCTTCCAAGGCTGAAGCTGAGGCAAACGGTGAGAGGCAGTGCAGAAAGCTGCCTTTTGCTTTGCTTTTCCAAGATAGCAGCATCTTGTCAGGGGTGACTTTGGCAGCCAAACGCTTGAGTTGGCTGTGCTCATTTCGTACTGTCAAAAGTATTGTTGGTCCTAGTCTAGGAGCAATGCGGTCTCCATATGTACAGCCTCCATCCAGTTGGAAAAAGAAAGGGATATTTAGTTGCTTTCCCTCTCAAACATCTGCTTTTCTGTTGATAAATTCCTCCGTATCTCTCTTGCCCTATCCCTGCCCACCTTTTCCTTGTGGCTCTCTGTCTTGACTCCTCTTGAGGCAGCCAAACCTGCCAATTCTCTGAGGCTGCTGATCTTCCTTGCCTTTGGCTGAAACAAAGCAAAGAGGCTTCCTGGCGTAGAAGCAAGAATATTAGGTACACCTCAATAGTGCAGCCACTGTGAGACCTGCAACAACATGCCCCCACATGAGTCCCACACCCCTTTCTGCCTCCTGCACTATACTCAGAGCTTGCTGTGGGCTGGAAGAGGCCGCAGGAGGGGAGGCTAGGTCATGCCAAATGTTTTTAAGCCAATGGAAATGCCAGGAATTCCCCAGTGGGTTGTCCACGTGCAGGGACCAGCCTGGGACCAGGTGTAGGCAGCAAAGCGTATGGATAGGAATGAAGTACAAAGATGATGCAAGACAGATAAGTCTTGTACACCATCATTGCCTCATAGTGTGTGCTCTCTGCCTATCGATACGAATAAGGGCATCCTCCGTCATTTTTCTGAAGCTGACATGGGACCATGATGTTTTCCGTGTGGGCAGAATTCATACTTAGCACATCTCTGAGCCTCTGGCTACACAGGGAACTGCACAAGCTTCTTCATGGATACCTCAGGCCATGAGCCGTGGGTGGCTGCTGGCTGCCCATACCCTGCCTTGCAAATCACCAAAACGACCATGGCTGAGCAGTGCGGACTCCGACAGTGGTGGTCTCTGTTGTGATGGTCTCAGGGCAAGCTGGCCCTAGAAGTGGGTTGTACGGAGACTGAGGAATGAGGCATTCTTGATGAATTTGGGTGTGTAATAGAACTAGGATTGAACTTCTCATTTCTGAGCCTTGCTTGTAGCCTTGTTGGTGCATCTCTTCCTTCCCTTGCTCTGTAACCTGAAGGATTTAGCTTCAATTTGTTTCATCCCTTCTCACACCATATAGTTGTCAGTGGCCTAAAACTCTGCTTGATTTTTTTTTTTTCCTAATGTGATTGATGGCCTGTGTGTCCGTACCAGATGTGTAATGATGGTATAGTCACGAGCTCTGAGAGCTGTCACCCCCAAACTCGGTCTTACTGAATCCAGTAGCTGTTCTAAACTGGAGTATCTGTGTACTCACACACTCAGGATGGGTTCCCACTAGCTTTTTTCCCAGCTAACACAGTGAATCTGACTGAACTGAGCACACTGAATCCTGCTGTGCTCTACTCACCACTTGCTTTCTGTTTCAGGCTGTCGTTCCAAGATAGCCAAACAACTTGGCCTGTACAGGCTCTTTCAAGGTTGGGAGCAGTGTTTTGATGAACTGCAGAGTCTTTGAATAAAGGGTGAACATTAATCTGCATGGAAAGGATTTCTTCTCTATAGGAGAAGTGCAGATGTCCAGGGATGTGTAGGATGCAGAGAATCCACCTCGTGCAACTGACACTTCATAAACCTGAGTTCAGCGTGTGGGTCCAGCTGCTGTGTCAGAGCACAGCAATGATGCAGCTCCCAGCAGGCTCCGTCTCTCTTCCACCAGGATCTTTCCCCAGCAGGTGCCCTCCTGCCACCACCTGACCTTCTGCAAGCTTCTTGTTCCAGTGCAAGATGATCCTGTAGGATGTCTGATAACGTGCTGATATATGTCTGTGTCCCAGGACCCCGATTCCCAGTAATCTTCCTCAGTGTAAGGAGAGAAGAGCAGACACGTGGCAGGTCCTAGCTGTATCAGTTACTGCACATCTGAAATGTGTCCAGATACTGGAATAATTTCTGTAAGATAGCATAAAATACAAGTTGTTTGACACACTTAGGGATCTCTGTCCTACAATTCTTTCCCCTTCTGCTTCTCTTGTTGCTAATGAAACAGCTGCTCTTTGGTTTCAGGCTTTAACCTATTTTTAGATTCCTTTTATGCTGTTGGCCCTTTGAAATGCATGAATTGCTGTGAGGCGAGAGGAAGGCCTATAGGTGAAGTCATGTCTGGTAATGAGAGACTGTCTCACCTATTCATCTCCTCCCTTTATTTCTATAGAGCAGCTTTGTTCCCTTGGGCACATGGTTGCATACTTTTCTGCTTTTATTTAAGCATTACGATGATATCAGCCGCAGCCTTTCGTTAGCACAGCACCAGCGGATGGCTCCCTCCTTTGGGGGGGCTGTTCTCACGTCTAGGGGCTGCACAGCCGGTGTGCTCTTGTGCAGTCTCAGTGCACGGTCCTGTTCCCACCACAGGGCATATGCTGGCCCAAAGTAAAAGAGGAGTTGGAGGAGCTTGGATTTCAAGGAGAGAAGCTGGAGAACAGCATGGAAAGGAGGAAGCTGTGAATGAAAGAGAGGGCAAGTGGAAGGTAGGGTTTATTTGTTGGATGAGCAGTAAGACCCCGTTTCTGTGAGCTGCTGGGCTCTTGTTGGGATGTCAGACTTCGCTATTGTGCAGTAATGTTTCACGTGAAGGGATGTGGGTGGGCAATGCAGTATCATCATCTAAATAGTCAAGTTATCCCAAAGACTGTGGGTGCCAAGAGATACTAAATCCAGAATCATTGAATTGGTGTATACTCTGATGTGACCAGTATGACCATAGGTCTTAGGTTGGCTGTGGTTTTCAATGTGATATAAATCATTGCATTACTTCATTAATTATTTACCACCTACAATTAGTTCAGCACTAAACTAACTTAAGCAGTGGTTCCTCATGGGATGTACAATTTGGAGGCTGAAAGCACAGCTGTAGCTCAGCTGATACTAAATGCACATGCTGTGGCTAACTGAAGTGGGAAGAACCATACCTAGTGTCTTGGTTGCAGTACCGAGCTGACAGCATTGACGACTTATTTATTTAAAAAAACAAGCCAGGCTCAGCATATCTTGGTTGATTTAAAAAAAAACCAACAACTATTTTTTCTCCCTGGCTTCTAAGTTTTAGGCTCCTGAGAAATGTTCCTGAACTGATCGAACAATTTAGTCCTTCCAGAAAGACCTTTATTCTCATTGCTGCTTCCAGGCTCTTTTCAGTGGTGCCCAGTGACAGGACAAGGGGCAACGGGCACAAACTGAAACACAAGAAGTTCCTTCTGAACACGAGGAGAAACTTCTTCCCCTTGAGGGTGGCAGAGCACTGGAACAGGCTGCCCAGGGAGGCTGTGCAGTCTCCTTCTCTGGAGGCATTGAAAACCTGTCTGGATGTGATCCTGTGCAACCTGCTCTAGCAGGGGGTTGGACTAGATGATCTCCAGAGGTCCCTTCCAACCCTGACCGTGCTGTGGCTCTGATTAGTGCCCTGAGGCAGTAAAAGGGGACTTCTCTTTGCTCTGCATTCCTGTGCTGACAGTTTCACTGGAATCCAGTAATCTCCAGCGTATGTGCTAAATCCTGGCTAAAGACAAGGAGATCTCCACACAGCAGGGTTTGGTTTTCTTTTTATGGTTGAAAAGTGTGTTTTGAATCTGTGCCACAGAGATCTAGCAACAAAATGTGTCTCTGAGCTGTAATGGCAGCTGCTATTGCAGTTTTATACCAGCTCGGTTACATACAGGGAAGTTTGTACTCAGAGGAAATTATCAATAGTCTGTAACCCTCTTGATTTTCTGTTGGCTTGGCTTTGCGTAGCTTCCTACACTGATGAAAGTGCATTTTAAGTTGAATTTTTCAGGGCCTGTGTATGTAGTATTACAGACGTTGCAAATACCTGCCGTGATTTCCCCTGTTTAGAATAAAACCCTCTATGACACCTGTATGAGTATTTGCATTCTTATTTGCACAGTAGACAACAAAGTCTAGAAAGCCATAGTTTGTTAAACAGAGCATGGTTAAGGAGTTAGATGGTTGGGAAGAATCATCCCTCCTAAGATTATTAGTACTAATTCCTGTCTGCTTTTCCTGCCCTTGCTCTCAATATTTTCAGAAAATATCAGGCATTTGCTTTTACCTCACAATGCAGTTGAAAATACACATACAGCATTAAAATAGCGTTGGATGAATGGAAGGGAGGGCCTAATAAAAGTGATCGATGGCAGCAGCTGGAGAGAGAGCGAACATGTCTGCGATTTTTGAAATAAATAACAATGGAATAAAATAAATTTTGTGATTTTATAATCATGTGTTTGACACTGTCCCCAGTACTGAGTCTGCTTTATGTCTTTGTGTAACACTCAGCAGATACTCTTGTTTCTATAAATTAATCTAAGGTTTAGTGCCTTGCATTTCTGAAGGTGACATATATGTGTGAGGAGAAATACTAATTATGTCTTTTTATTTAGCATCAGCTGAGATCACTGCAGCTGCAAAGAGGTCTTCACTGTCCTTTTGCCAGTGAGATCAGTTTCTTAATTTCATTAATCTGCCTGGTTTGTGTAAATTGGTTCATCTTGGGCTTCTCTACAGGCCACTGGTTGTCTTTTCATGTCCCAGCAGGGTTGCATTTGTTCCGTTTTCCCTGGGCACGGTACCAATATCTATGCATTTTAAATAGTCAGCCAAGAAATGGATGGGAACCAAAGGCAGAAGGCAAAAGCAGGATGGGAACACAAACTGGTGAAAACAAAAGCTGAATGAAAGGCACAATGAGCACCTGAAATGTAAGAGAATTGGAGGCACTTGCTGATGAGAGGAAGCACCCCAGGGCTGGTGCTTCCCAAGGGAGTGCAAAAGCAGGGTGTGGACACGGGCCTTGGGCTGCAGCTAGCTGAGAAGAAGCTGCTGGGAGAACAGAGCAGCATGTTGGGGGAGCTCAGGAACGGAGCAGAGACCCACCCCCACAGCGGGCTGCAGATCAAGGGAAGGAGCTGGAAAGGGGAGATGTGTATGGACAGAGAAACCCCTGAATGTGGAGCACAGCTGAATGCCAGTGAGGGCCGTTTCCTGAGTGACTTAAAGCAGACGGACCCAAGGACGTGCCTGGGCATGACTGTGGCGCCTTTCTCCCTCAGAAAGCCCTAAGCACCATCAACAGAGGGTATGTGAACTGAGGTGTATCTCCGCAGAAAAAAGGGGGAACACGGGGGCAGGGGAAGGTGCAAGCACCCGCTTGCAGCACTCCTTGATCACTACAAGCCCTAAAGCGTGACTGGGGCGACAGGGGAGCACACAGAGGGCAGCACGTGCAGACCGTACCCTTCACCGCACATGCCAGAAACGTTGCAGCTGGGCTCAGTGTTGGGCTGAGGCCCGACGTGCCCAGTGGTGGGCCAAGGTTGACCTCCGCAGCCAACCAAGCCCCAAATGGCGCCATGCGTCACCCGCAGCGAAGCGGAGAACTGAGGCAGCGTATTGCAGCTGGAGGGCCCCATGCAGCGACAGCAGAGCACCCCCAGGGAGGTCCCAGCGGCCTAAATGTGATGTCAAAGTAATCAGTGTGTGACCTGGCGGCCTCAGCTGAGACCCCGAACAAACTGTTGCTGGCTGGCCTCAGAGAGCACGCAGGGACACTGGGGACCTGGGCTGATCGCCCGCCGCGGAAATTTACCGTTAAGTTGACCTCAATCAATCCCATATGCTAATTCCCGATCTTGAGTAATGCTGTGGGTCAATAGGTCACCTCAGATGTCCCGGAGAAATTTTGAGAGTAAACGTAACCTCTAGTAACCCACGGGGCTAATCGGTTGTCCTCAGATGACCCCGGAGCCCAAGATTTTGGGTAAAGTTGACCTCTAGTAACCCCATATGCTAATTGGTGTCCTCAGATGACCCCGGCCTGCTCCCCAGAGAGGGCGTTTGACCTCGAGTAACCCCGGGGGCCTCGGTTTGACCTCGAGTAACCCCGAGGGCCTCAATTTGACCTCTAGTAACCCCGGTTTGACCTCGAGTAACCCCGGGGGCCTCAGATTGACCTCTAGTAACCCCGGTTTGACCTCTAGTAACCCCCCCCGAGGCTAATCGGTTGTCCTCAGATGACCCCGGAGCCCAAGATTTTGGGTAAAGTTGACCTCTAGTAACCCCATATGCTAATTGGTGTCCTCAGATGACCCCGGCCTGC
>JAVJGI010000002.1:22153788-22174206 GCA_035590275.1 Ibycter americanus
GCAGGCCGGGGTCATCTGAGGACACCAATTAGCATATGGGGTTACTAGAGGTCAACTTTACCCAAAATCTTGGGCTCTGGGCTCATCTGAGGACAACCGATTAGTCTCAGGGGGTACATGAGATGGCAATTAACATATTGTGTCCTCAGATGTCTCCTGAGCCAAAATTTTTTGGGTAAAGTTACTGTATGCATCGCCATACACTGTCAACCTCACGTAACCGCACATGTGAATTGATGCTCTAGGCTGAGCCCATATTCGTTGACCTCTGCTGCCCTCAGACAGACAATGTTGTGTGTGACTTTGGGGTCACCATATTGGCTCCTGAAACTCATCTCCAGTCACCCGTGCACCAAATGTAGCTCTACAGGTCAGCTCTAGCCCATCCCTTCCTGTGTGTATTGCTCAGAGGTCTCCTGAGAGGTCCCAATGAGCCCCCTAGGGTCCCCAGAAGCCACTTGGGGACCAAAAGTGCTTCAGGACATCTACTGTGGTCCTCTTGGTACCCAAAATTACTTCTGGGCTCCGCTGGGGCTTAAGAATTAGGCTCTATGATCACCTGGCATCCCCCACTTGTCTCCTTATGATCATTTGAGGTCACCAAGGTACCAGTTACATCCCTTGGGGTCACCCAAGGTCAATTCCTGCTGAAGCGTAACACCTCAGCCACCCTTAGATGCTCCCAGCGCCGGTGCCAGTTGAAAGGAGTTGGACAGGGATGAAACCACTTGGAGATTTGGATTTCATGCTCTCCCAGAGGGCAGCTTTCAGGCAAGACCTTCTGAGAGGAGCACATGAAGAGAAAGGGTGACTGCCAGCGACCTTCCCCACTGCTTCTCCTGACTGAAAGCACACTTTAAAAAAAGCGTAATGTCAGAAATGGAAAACAGGTATCAGCACTTTTTTATTTCAGGAGAGAAGGCTAAGAGGCGGCTTGTCTTCCTAAGAAAACCTGTGATGAGGTAGATGACAGCATCTTCCATCTGCACAACCTCTTTACATCATAAAGAATCTATAAAGCTTTTGCAGAGTCTCGGTCCCTGAAGGACTCCCATTTCATCCAGTCCATCACCTCTCACCACAGCACCCCCCTTCTCTGGGCCTCTTCTGAGTCATTGCTTGAGTCCATTCAGCTCACCATCATTCACTTTCGGGTTTTGGCTACTAAATCCAGCTAATGGCACCTTACTCAGCGTTTGCCTTTTAGGAGGAAGCTACAAAGAGAATACATTTCCTGATACCCATGCATATTGCTGGAGGGGCAGCATCATCTGCCTGGAGACTCTCTGCCTTTCTCAAACACTTGGGCCCCTTGTGGCAGACCCCTGGAGTTCTTTAAAGCTGGATTCATCTTTGCTTCAATTATTTGGAGATAAATCGCACCAGCTTTCATTATAAAAAAAAAAAAAAAAAAAAAAAGACAAAAAGAAATCAAACAGTTACGGGATTGGATGGGAAAAAAGACCATCATGCAAATTATTCCAAGAGGGGAGGAGGCAGACTGGCTACAGGGAAGAAAATCAAACAATGCAAAGTCCAAATGTCGGTTCCAAATGCCAGGCTTTGAACAGCACTAATTAAAGCCGAAGGAGCTCACTTTCCAGCTTTTCCCTCCTTGCTTTTTTGGTGAGCCACATCCTGCTGGCATTACTCAGAGCATGGAGACAACAAAAAGCTCACGTCCAAGATGACCCAGCTTCTATCCATCTACCAAGACACAGGTGAAGATGCTTCCATTTTGCGTTAACCTGTTGAAAAACCAGAACAAGACCGTAAGCATCCAGCAAACCCCCAGGGAGTCCCAGTGCCCTGCAGGGGAGCCGGGGCAAGGCACCATCCCACACCATCCACAAGCATAAAGGAGGCACAACCTCACTAAAGAAAATAGTGTTGCAGCACTTTTAGCTGTCTTTTAGAGGATGACTAGTTCCATAAAGTGTAGTATGTTTGGCCATGCCCTGCAAAGAAATGTACCACCGGCCAGATCCTGCTCCCTTCAAACCAATGGCAGAACACATACAGGCACTGCTGCAACCAGATGTGACCATTTCATAAAACACCATCAGCTTGCAGTTTCAGTCCCCACTGTGTATTTAATAGGCTTGCTCATCCTATTGCTCATCAGAAAAAAAAAATTCTGGTGCAACTCCAACAAAACCAGTGGTCAGAGCTGAGCGTCAGGTGGTGACCATGAACTTTATGAGTCTACCAGACACTGCTTCAGAATGCAATATGCAGGAGAGCAAAATACCAGGTCCTCAGGTAAACTCTGGGCAAGCTAGGTAATACTAGTGGCGTTGGTTTGACTGAAGATGTTGTTTTGGCCTTTACTTAACAGTTTAGTTTCAGAGCAGACTGCTTTTCATTACCATTTTAAATAGACATTAACACTGTAGTGAATAACTTTCATGGTATTTTTACCCTCCAGCAACTTTGTTATTTATCCTTAAATTACAAATGTTCTGCTTTTCCCTGGCATCTTATTCATATGGGGGGTTTTGGGTTCTCTTGCTAGAAATTTATAATAAAACGTACAGGAGAACTATGTACTCGTGAAAGCAAAAAGCAATGGAACTGAAACCAAACACCTATCTGGTCAGCAGGAGATCAGAAATCACGTTCAGCTCTCAGCAGCCTGCCTGTCAGCCTGGGATACTGCTGCAAAATCCATGCAGTTATGCTGCCTTCGCATGGATGCCTCAAGCCAGGTGAGGTCTGTATGGGCATTTGTGCATGTAGTTTGTGCCGGGGAGGGGGGAATACGTGACATACTGCAGTTGCAGAACCCTTTCCAGCAGAAGTTACATGTTGCTTGAATAACAAGTATCCAAGAATAAATGTCACTTTGAAACGTCCCAGTGGCTCACTAGCACCACACAGCAACAGTCCTTTGCCTTCTGGAGCTTAGCAGTGCCGCCCTGTCCATGCCCGTGCAGGCTCCTACACAAGCTGGGAATGAAATAAGAAGACAGATCACCCTAAACATAATACGTTCTCTGCTGGTTTGTGTTTATTCAACAGAACCAAGTAGATGATGTGACCTATATATTCTGGGTATAGATTTCTCATCTTACTGAAATTTAATGTTTTGGTAATCCTAGCTGCTCCTTCGGGACTCTGGGCTTAGCCTGTGTTGATATCTCAGCTTGCAGGAGCTGGTGCCTAAAATTAATTCTTCAGATAAAACCTTATGGAAGTTGCAAGGCTGAAGGAAGACGCCTGGAAATAAGCAGTGGTAGAAGATACATTGAAAAGCAAATTCAGCAGGTTACTTGTAGGGAAGTCATAGCTACTTAGCCTTGTGAAAGGAGGAGCCGTCACTGAAGAAGCAGAGTGCAGCACTCTCTTATTTAAATGTATTTGTTGACTGAAGTGGGAATATTCAAAACGGATTCTTCTCCTATGGAACAAGTACCAGCTGCTGCATTAGAAAGTGTAAGAGAGCTGGTACAGCTGGTTCCCTTCCTTGCTGTGGCCTCAACTTGGTCTCAGAACACCCCAAAAGCTGCTCTAGGCTCTGCTGTCTGGAAAAACATCCCCAAGGATGAGAACTGGTGATGACGACTCCAGTAACATAGATAACACCCATCTCCTCTCCTGCCTTGATATGATTCCAGAAGAATTTTCTTATGAATGTGGGATGCCTTTTAGATCTATGAAGAGTACTGTAATATGTGGAAAATTCAGTCACACCATGGCATCTGCAACTTGAGAAATAGCTACTTCTCCCTCTCTGCCACTTCTGCATCAATAAAGCTCCTACTGAACCTTTGGCATTTATTCAAAGAGCAGCAAAACTTGTTGGGAGTCAGGAGTTATTAAATGATAAAGGGCTAAACAGAACGCGTGTGACTAAGTAAGGTCTAAATGAGATATCAGCAGCTAAAAATACAAACATCAAAGGGAGAAAATTAGAAACAACTGAATGATATAAAAAAACAGGCATTGGTTTTGGAGCGGAAAACCTTTCTGACAAAAAAAAAAAAGTATCAGTGTACAGACCGGATTCCTAGAGGAAATACTGGCAGCCCATTGGCAGAGAAGTCAAACTTATGGAACCACTAGAAATTTAACACAAGACAGAAAAAATATTCAGTGAAAGTCATCTAAGAAGTGCGTGCCATTTCTAACTTCTGTTAGTGCTGGGTGCTGCGGGACTGCAAGTTCTGAGCAAGCTATAATTAGAAAGCAGCACAGGCCTCAGAAGTTATTCCCATTTCAGCTGTTTCTAAGGGCACTTTTAATTAGCATTATTCAAACTCCCCAAGATATGAGTAACAACACAGTCTCCAACTCTCTCCTAAATTATTCCAAGTTTCTTAGTGAGAGATTATTTTAGTATGAGCTAGTTTTCTCCTGCTGGCCATTTAAAATAATAAGAGAGCAACTTTGGCAGATTCTGAGATAAACCTTCCTGAAACTGGTTTGCAGTGAAAAACAGAGAGAGGAGTAGCTCGGGAAGGGAATCAGCAACAGAAAGGCTGTTGGAAGGGAAAGTTTCAATGTGTTCAGAGGACTGAGCACTGAGATTTAGGTATATATGTGTGTATATAGGTATATATCCATAAACACCTCAGAAGAGAATGAAAAAACACCTTCACGGTTGGCAGTCTGGCTGCAGAAATGGGTTGCAGCCATAAGCAAAGAGCTACTGTTTGTATCCCTCACATCTGAGACGACGCATTCTTGTGACTGAACAGAATTCATCAGGGCTGTCTGACTATCGTAATTTTCTACACTTAATCACAATATACCATTCTTTCATCCCTCACTCGCATCAAAAAGATAATAATCCTTAAAACAAATTCCTTGTTTTCCAGAAAGCGCACTATTACACAATTCCTAACATGACTACTCAGGACACAGTGACTTTGAGCAATGACTTTCTCTTATCACATATTTGTGAAGCAAAATTGTTTCCTGATGTAAATTAGTAGTGGCGGCTTGTCGGAAGTACAAAACCTATGCACGTATGTTACTATGAAACATGCTAGCAAAGCGTTTATATTATTAAGCTACAAAAGACCCTGCAAGACACCCTGAATGACTAACAGCAAGGTAAGGGGGGGGGATGGGGAAAGCCTGTCTCCTAATCAGCTCAGGGAGTTTAACACTACTGAATAATTTTGCAGGCTTCTGGTAGGTACCATTGCACAGAGCTGCTGCAGAGGCAACAACTGTGTGCGAGTCAGGTAAGGCTGTGTTTCGATTCATACCCCATTGGAATTTAATTAGCAGATTCATTGATGTTTTATAATTATCTGAAGATAGACATGTACTGGATAGCAACAGTGCGCATGGTACAAGCTCCAAACAGCGGGCACCACCGAGGGACATACAACTATTTGTGTTTTCAGAAAAAATTCAAACCTCTAACAGCTTGAAATAAAGGCCCCCTTCGTGGCTTTATTGGTGGCAGACAAAGTTCTTGTGCTTGCAAAGCAAGCTATGAAATTTCTGACAGAGAGGAATGGGTGTTGTCAGACCTGCTGGAGCCATCAAGGGAAGCTGAGGACCATACTTCTCCTGCCTCAGGCATTTGTCAACACAACAGGGTCACGAGGACCGAAAGGCAGTTCTTTTCCCTTAATTTGTTTTTCCTTTCACTGTGGGGTAAGGGCTCCTTCTGAACACCACTTGTTCTTAAAAAAGATCCCTCAAGCAAACTGAGAACAGGCCAGTCACCTGAGGCAACTTCACGCTTAGTATTTATAGTGTAGTATTTGTAGCGTTAGGTTTTGGCAGCATCTTTAGGAAATCTCTGACTTTCTCGATCAAAAAAAAAAAAATGTTTTAAATATTTAGTTCGTGTAGATCTCAAGCTCTCTGCTCCCCCCCCACCCCACTCGGTTAGAAATCATGCCTATGTATGGGCAGGTGGGAGTCACATCTACCCAGAGGAGCCGCGTCTGCCACGACTGACATGCCTTTGCGTTCCTTCTCACAGGAAGGCTTCAGAGCTCAAGGAAACACAGGCTGGGTCTCTTGCCCATCTTCCCTTCCCCAAAGATGCTGCTTTGCCCTACCTTGTTAACTGCCATAAATGGCTCCTACAGAAAGAACGAGAATTTGATTACGATGCATCTCACTGACCTAGGAACATGAATCCGCATCGTTCATCCCACTGCAGCACAGCACCTCACAATGAAAAGTGCAAGGGAAATTTGAAAAGTGACCATTTGGGCTCCAAATTCAAAAGATTCTTGAAATTTCAAGAAAATTAAGCCTGAACTTTAGGTTTAATTAATCAGTGAGGCAGTGATTAAATGCAAATACTGTTTTCAGCTCCAACTCTAAGTATCTCCAAAATATCTGAAGCTGTTATTTTGGTTAAGGTATGCTTCTAATAATAACTTATGCATTGTAAATGTAAAGGATTACAGAATAATATGAGAAACAAGCACCTACAAAACAGGTGTTTATTCTCAGTATTCTTCTCACTGTAATGAAGTACAATAATCTTATATCAAGGTCAGCTCTTTGATTCAGTGGTGTCAAGTGCCTTAGAAATGCTGCTAACTAGGCACATTATCAATAAAAACCAGCCATTTGTATTGAGCCCTTTTTACTGTAGATAGCGAGGTCAGCATGCAAAGCGAGGTCAAAGTTAACAGGGTGGCAATGATGCCTGTATTCATGTCCTCCGCTCATTTGAAAGATCACCACATTTGCACTTCATCACATTTAAAATACAAATTAATTTCACAAATTAGACTGAAATCCATGAGCAGTTAAAAAAAAAAAAATTGTGCGTCAAAGACAGTTATCACTGTATTAGAAAACTGGACTGGAGTATATCATTGCTTTGGTAACAGCAAAAAATGGTCCCATAATTGACACAGGATAGATAGCTGGAAAGGAAAATAATGAAGTTGCCCAGGGTGAATTTGAAGCAGCAAAGTCTTTTAACTAAACACAAAATAATTGGAAAGTTTTAGCTAAGAAATAATGGGAAAATGAACAGAAGACTACCATAGAAATAGCTTGCGTAGGCTTAGAGAAAAAATAGAGCAATTGAGACTTGAAGACAGCATTGGCAGTGATTAGAAAAGTAGAAACAGAAAATTAGAGAAAATGACAAAATGTTATGCATAGATGCTGCCCTCTTTGAAGTCGTCATTTTCTATAGAGTTTTTCAGAAAGTAAGGTATGAGTTGGGAAACGGGGTGAAGACATGAGACCGCACCATTGCAGAGGCAATCTTCCTTTAATGAAGAGCAAAATTGTCTCTGGATTAATGGTTTCCTGTGGTGCTGGGGTGCATAATACATTTTCTGCACTGTTGTGTTTGTTCATCTGTCAGAACTTGGACAGCAATACAGGCACATACCATGGTGTGCGCAAGACCTGTGCGTGTGCATCACCAATGCTGAACATGTCCCCAAGGGCTGGACCCAGCCCCAATGCAGAGCAGTGCCAGCTGGCAATAAACGTGCAAGTGAACCGCATGCATATTTTGCAGCCAAAACCTGGTGACTGCATCGGTGCAGTTCAATGAAGCAGCTGATTTGGGTATAGGCTGTGGTATTTCTCTGCAATCCTCAGCTGAAACTACTGTATCAGGTGAGTTGCCTAACATTCAGAAGAAACAGGTACATCACAAAATGTATCTTTTTTTTTTTTTCCTGCATGACTTTCTGAGAAAGTAAGCCTACACCTCTGGGACAGTATGCGTGGCATCTCTAAGCTTGTTACTGGGAACTGTTGGTTTCATTTACTCTGTTGTCACCAGTGTTTTGCTTATCACATCTCAATCTTTCAGCCAGGTCAGTCCTTAAAACAAATTGTGCAAGAGAAACAGAATCATGTGAGCAAAATACTGTTCTGTACTCTGCAACTATTTTGCAAACAGTTCACACTGATTTCAGTATCAAACTTTTGTGAGCATTATAGCCAAGGGGCTTGGCTGTAGTCCCACTTGACAATAAAGTGGTTTGGGCACAGCCCTCGTGCTTGACTCAGTTTCATCCAGCCTGTGATCTGAGCGGGATGCAGAGGTGACCTCTTTCTCTCTGTAAGCATTCCTTATGCAGGAGTAAATCATCCTCTGCTGTGTGAGAAAACAGCTTCAGAAATTCCCTGTTCTTTGCTTCCTAAGGTGTTGGTCACCTTGGTGGAAAGATGCTCCAGAAGCCCCTGTTTCTGGGTACCCTTCACCAGTAAGAATGAAGTGGCCTGGAGCTGTACCTCTGACCTGTACCTACTACTTTACACTCTCTTGGGGAAGGGTGTACTAACCACCTTTCCATTTTTGCAGTCCTGCTAGGAGTGGCATGTGTGTGCATGCAGGGGAAGATACCAGAGGCTCCAACTTCAGCAGAATAAGGCAGGTAAAGTTCCACAGAGTGCTGTTTTGCTGAAGCTGTTACTAAATATATCAGAGAAGGAAAAATCCTCCACCCTGCTGTCACCTCCCTTGTGTCCCTTCACAAAGGCAATCTATAAACTGGAAGAACGTAAAGGGCAACATTTAGCAGAATACAGTAGAGTTGGCACCTGATGAGTGATGAGAAACAGCACACCTAACCACCTCGTAAGATACAGTTACAGCAGTAATATATTTTTAATCAGCTAATCCCACTGGTTCCAATTTTCTGCAGATTGTCCAGTATTTGCCTAGCTCTTTCCTTTGCTCCAAATTTTATTTTCTATGAATTGGTGCAGATGTGCTTGCAAAGGGATTTTTCATCAATATATGCTGTTAACTCACAACTAAAAAGCTGTTAGGAGCACTATGCTCTTTTTAATAGATGATCCTTTCATAAAAGACACATTTAAAACCATCAGTAATACCCATGACCAAATATATATATAAAATACATACATATGATAGAAATATCCTTTCCTACAAAAGTTAGGGAAGATCTCAGATAAAAGATTCCAAACCTTTAGCTTGAGAATATGCACGTGTATCAGCATCTTACAGTATTTGTTCATTCGGTGTTAAAATTGATTGAAGACGGCTACTAATAAGCACATCATTTGCTCCACCCTCTTCTCTTCACTCTTTTAAATAACCTTTAAATCTGTAATATAAAATTTTACCTTTGCTGTTTCTACCCCAAGGTCAAAGCCTTTTATTTCCACCCAGTAGCTGAAAATGCACTTTTGAAATAAGCAGTGGTGGTTGCAAGGACTGCAGCAAGGTTGGATGAACAATTAAGATAATGGTGGGACTATCCAGCTGAATAATCATTTAGATAAAGATTGCTGTCTTGGAACATTGTATGAGGTATGGAATAAAAGGAAAATCAAAAGGAATTCCCTTTGAATAGATGTTTGGCATGGCTGAGTGCTGCAGCAGCATATCTGAATGATAAAGGATGTTCACTAAAACAAAAGCAGTATTCTTTGCTAGAGAAGAGGAGGATTTAATTTGCTGCTTTCTTTTTTCCCCCTTCCAGATTTATATTTCAAATGCAAAGTGGTGCTTTCTTGGATGCTCAGTTATTGTTTGAAAGGATATGCCCCAAAAGAAAAAAGAAAAGAAAGTGCTTTTACCTTTGTTGTGCCAGAGCACAGAGGTAGAAAAAGCTGCAGAGAGGATGTACTTGGGAAGTCTGTCCAGGAGGAACCAATCTTTGTGCTGATTCTCTCCAAGGTAACAAATAATGGCTTGAGGCAGAAGGAATATGGGCTATAAGCTGTGTTTGATTACTTGGCTATCTGGGCGTGTAGACTTCCTGGGGCAGGTACAATACTATTGCATCCCCTGATTTTAATTTGTTAATCCAGTAGATTAACAAATGGATTTCAGACGTGTTAACTACACCTTTTTTTTAGGGAGCCAGATTATAACCTTTGTGCTTCAATTAGAGCTGCTGTGAGCCACCGAGGTGTCACAGTCACGAATGCATTGGGATCCTTAAGTGTTCATTACTGTGGCACCACCTTTAGCAACCCAATAGTTTTCTCAATTTCCTTTCTAGATTTTTATTACTTGGAATAAGATTTGATCTATACTGTTTATTGAACTGGTCTTAATTTGTTATTTGGTTTTGGTTATTTTGTTGGGTTTCTTTTTAAAAAGAGTTTACTAATCAAATTTCAGGAGTATGCTTGTTAATACAGTAGCTTCAAATTTCTTATAGTTTACAAATCTGCTATTTTGGACTGGAGGGTGAAAACGTGCATTGTTTTGCTTCATTCTCCAGGAGAATCAAGCCTTCCCTCTTCACTAACCTTAATGAGGCAGCAGTCTATCCCCAAAGCCCAAATGACATTTGTCTGAAATAGTTCAGGCAGAATATATTGAACATACATCCCTTGCAATATAGTTGCTAACAAAAGGAATATTTCAAATGACCTTTGCCGAGTCCTGGGTTTACCAGGGGTATTAATTAAACTTCCATGATAAAGTCCACAAGGATTACAGGAGAACCAGGAATAACATCCCTCTGACATACCTGGCCTATTTTGGGTGTCGTTTAACTGACAGTACAAGTTATTTGTGACCTGTCACCCTTTTCATTAGTCAATCTAAAACCTCTGTATTCCTGGCTTGAAACTCTAGACAGAATTATAGACCTCTAGTTTAGCAGTAGCAATTTTCCATTTCACTCAGCATGAGGCAAACCATCAGATGCACCGAAGACGCTTAGATATCTGCTTTGCCTGGCTGATACTGTGTTCCTTGTGTTCCTAAGTAAGATTAAAAGAAAAATCACTTATACCAAATGATCCATCTATCAAGGTAAGATTGATTTTTCAAACAGTTTCATAAGTACAGTCTTTAGCACTTGTCTATAACCTTATGATTTTGGCGAGAGGTAAACCTTACATGCCTGAAAATATGCAATCCTTTTGACTGAGAGGTGTATTCTTCTATTCTACAAATCAATAACTTAACCTATAATCTCAACATCCTACCTTTACTATTTCAGTAGCACTGAAGGAGGAGAAGAGAAAACAGCGGCAATTGTCTTTGGGTCCTCATGCCCCAGGTTGGAATATATTAAAATGTACTTTTCTGTCCTCTGAAAGGGGCCTGACTTGGAAATGGCAAAGAAAGTCAAACTGAGTGAAATTTGGCTCTAGAGGCAGTAAAATATATGCAACACAATATAAGCTCCTCCATGCCTTCCACGGAGGAGCCGTCCTTACCTTGAAGGACCAGTGACATCCTGCAAGTCTCACAAAGTTGCTTTGTTATGCCACGTGTGGCCCAGGTCACGCTGGTCTAGAAAGCTGGCACCTGCATGTTGGTCTACAAAGTTTGGGAATTCAAGGTACAAGAAGGTGTACATCTGTCACGGCCACAGGCTGAAATGAGACCTGCCTTTTGCAGCACCTTCCTCGTGTGGCATTGCAGACTTGCCCTACTGGACTGGGCAAGGCAGCTTCTGGAAGAAGGAAGCATGATTCTGTACAAACTTCATTAAGATCTCTGTTTAATTCTGCATTCCCAAGAAAGTTTTAACTCACAACAGACAGGAGCAGATAGTAAGCTGAATACTTCATCTAATTCATTAATCCAATATTTTACATTTTTATTTGAAAAGGAGTGTCAAAGCACACTAAAATTGGATATAAAGAAAACAGAGAGTGAAAATAAAAGCTTGGAGAGACAGATAAGCTGCTCCAAGATAGGAAGAAATGCAAATCTCCTGCGAATACATTGGAAAGAAAAACATACTGGAGAATTTAAATGACTAACTGAACCTAATTTCTTTTGTTATCACTCTCAATAAGCAGAGAGGTTTTTTGTTTTTCTCTCCCTTCATGTATTTGTGGAATACTCTTTGTGGCAATTTAAAGATACTTGCATGTTCTTCCGAAAAGTCTGAATCATTGGCCTCTTTACAATTATCCAGTTTATAAGAAAGAAGAAGATTGAATCAGACCTCCACAGTAGGGAGGGGAAAATGGAGTTTTCTCCTAAAACGATGCCTCGTTGAATCTTGTTGCAATGAAATTATGATTAAACCATAGCAAAGAGGAGGTATATGTGTATAGGGACCACTATTCCACATAAACACAACTATAACTAGCTGTATTTTATTTTGATCACAGCTATAATACAAATGTTCTCCTGGATGACAGCTTGGATCCAATAAGGAGATAATTGGGGATAGGTGCTAATGTCTTGTCAAAGTTATATAGATTCTTTTTGAAAAAGACATCTGGTTTAAGTGCTCAATGCCAACTGAATCCTTATAACCAAAGGCAGTAATTGCTTGCTGCTGAGGTGTATCCATGAATAATTGAAGGACTTGCCTTTCTCTATCCTTAACTTTGGCTCCCGGGATTGAAGGGACGCAGGCTTTGCATTTATTAAATAGATCTAATCTTGGTTTTATTTAATTTCCATTTTTATTGCATTTATGTTCTCTGTTCTCATTCATGTTAACATTCTTCCCCTATTGTTAACACACAGAGCTGTGTGTGTAACAGCACCAAAATAAAAAGGTTCCTGAAAATACGTCTTGTTTCTAGTGCTTGCATTTCTTTAAAAAACACAACTTGGTAGCTTTTCAGGGGAATCTATGTTTGAAATATCTGTTGAAGAGCTCTTCAAATGACAAAAAGGCATTTACAACTAATCATACTAGTCAGTAGGGTTTCCTTTCCCTCTAAAAGAAGCAAATGCTCATAACAAGCCTTGTGTTTCGTTTCACAGTATTATTATTTTTTGTCAAGAAACTGCAATTATGATGATAAGTTAAGCTTCCTTTTCTTTATGCAGACTTTGAATGTGCTACAGGCTAGCAAACTGATGTTTTCCCCATGTTCATTAAATCCAGTGGCCAAAGAGGTATGTTTATTCTCGAGAGATATCCTTATCAAAACCTCCACATGTGAATTTTAAAAGAACATTTTACCTTATCAGTCAAGCAACACAGTCATTTTCATATTCAAGATAAAAGAAAGAGCCTGAAGATAATTTTATTTACACACACAAACACACACACATGCGTGCATATATATATATGCAAAATATAGGAATGTTATCTTTTATATCTGTTTAGGCTCAGGCAGGAGTTGTCAGCATGTAGTCTTTGCGGCACAGGTAGACTAACTATGAATGCCAACAGTGGATGGAATTCCACCCCTTTCTAAGCACACAGTACTAAACAAACAACTGCTTGTCTGGGGCTGGCTCTTTAACTCAGAGACAAAAGTGTCAAGAAGAAGAATATTAGATTCATTATACTCTTTAAAAAAATATGCAAAGTGGTAAATACTTCAGCTGTTGACCACCGCTAAATGCAATTTAATAGGCTAAATGAATGCAGCATGCAAAATTTATGTATGTCCTTACAGTTCTTTAAGAATATGCTATGTATTATTTAAAGAATAGCGATGTTAGACTTTTGCTAACCATCCAGAATGAAGGATTAATTATCCGGGACTAGAAAATAGCTGAATAAGCCAACATATTTATTCACTCATTTTGAGCAGTATTTTAGGAAAAGTTTTCTGCCTTGATTTTGAAACCTCAGTGTCTTTTTGCAGGTACTCAGCACTGCCGTAGAAATATAGGAAAGAAAAAGCTCTGAAGCATAAATGGATTAAGAGTGAAAAAACAGGTTTCTATCTCCAACTCATCCCCTCTTTTCATCTTATAAATTACCAGTTGCGTGTAAGAAACAGGTGCACAATTCCTAGTTAAAGGAGGGATGAAATAAGTATTGGAGATTTTTCTTCTGTTCACATGCAGTTTGCAGGTGAAAACAGAAGGTAGTTCACTGGCTCTGGATGTTGCAATAAGCTTCCAGTGGCTACTTGGTTAAATAGTCAACACAGTCATTTCTAAAGGAGATATTCAAAAGGACCTCTGCTCAAAATGATGTGTAGCATCGTGGTTGGGATATTCACTTTTAGTATTGGACCACTTGGTTCAAATCTCTGCTCCTGACCAGGTAGAAAAGGAATATCAAGATATCTGATGAGTGTTGTGGCATGTGGGTAGAGGGGTAACGCTGGCTTCTCTCTCATTTTTTGAGCAGGGATGGGAGCCACTTATACACCTAACTGCATGCAGGAGAGGAATCCAAGACAGTAAAATGGCACAGGCTCAGAAACAGCTACTGTGGAATAACGGAAAAATTAAGTGTTCATATCCCTGATCAGAGAGGCATAACAGCACGAAAAAGAAAAACTACCTTGCATTCACCAAATTTATCACAGGAAAAGAGCATGCACATGGAAGTTTATCACAAAACCTGCTGCTTTAGTACATCTGCAGCAAGTTACCTCCCAGTAACTCCTTATATCTCAAAGCCCTCCTTACTTTCCTGGGTATGAATTAAGCCACAGCCACTCCTTAAGATCTTTAGAGGCTATCTCAGATATCCCTCTGCTCAATGCAATTGAGTTTTTTATCATGCACACTGGTCCTGCAAGTACAATTTTCTTCTTGCTTTGTATAGGAGAGCCTAGGTCCCTTATACAGGGGTGTGCTCGTGAGGCAGGGCCGTCGTGAGCAGCTGTCAGGGCCTTATCTGCTTCTGGAGTAGTGCACGGAGACTCTCAAAAGTTTAATCTGTCACAGAAAAATCTAACAGCCTATTCTCATTCCGCACGCCATTCCTGCACAAAGACATTCGGCCACCTGCTTTTAAAATGCTGAGTGTAAACACATTACTTTAACACAAGTAGAAAACAATATTTTTGATGGAGCTTGTTTTGATCTGTGCTACTGCCTTGCCTTGCAGATCTGGAGCCTATTGATAACAGCAGTCTGTCCTTGGGCTTAAAACTGAAGACATGACATTTTTGTTAATGCTGTTAATCTCATTAGATATCTGCCAGAAGTTTTTCTACAGCAAAATGAGTCAGAGAGTAGAATGGTTATGGATTTTTTGTTAACTTGCGAGACTTTTTCCCGGCTTTGGAGCATTCACAGCTACCTAAATGAAACCGCTTATACTCTGCAAAACCCTGTAAGCCCAGCATAACTCACGACGTAAGGCAATTCCAACTGATTCAATAATGTGAAGGCTACTTTCAATTTGTTCGAATGGTGCATAGACTGCTTTCTATAGAAGAATAGCTTGACAATTTAGGTTATTTCAATGGACTGTTCACATTCAACTAAGTTGTCACCATCTGTTCCACCTTACAATTATAAATGCAAGCAAACATTGTTCACAGTTTCAGTTGGGGTACATTCCTTTTCCTGCACAGTGCAAGCCATACATCTGTTTTCTGGCAGGGAATGTCGACCCCAACTGGGAAAATCTTCCTCTTCCGATACTACAAATTATTTAAGAAGACCTAATCTAGTTTTTAGATTATAAGGTGATGTTTGTGATAAGCACCAGATAAAGTACAAAGTATATGGATTTGAGTATTTGAAAGCACCAGTCCCCTTTCACATTCTCCCATATATCCCTGACTCTCTCTACACATATCCCCAATATAAAGTAAAACCAACCAGTGAGGAAAGCACCTGTAAGGCAAAAAGCCTACTTGCTTTTTCTAATGTTATGAAATTTAAAAAAATGGAACACAAATAGTATCTCGCTATGCTAAGAATCAAAATAATGCTCGTTCTTTTTCTGGGACTATAGTACTTTAAAGAATTAACTTCAAAGCACCAGCCCAAGTAGATCTCAGCCATTCTGTACCAAGGAAGCCGTGGTACAGCAGAATCAGCACCTGTGCAAATTGATACACTTACTTCTCTAAAGGAGCTCCTCTTTCAGGGCCTTTTAAAAACTCAGAATGAGCTGTCATAAGGAAGCCCAAGAGGATTTTCCTGATTGTATCTTTTTATTCTTTTCCTTGCCAATGTATAGTATTAACCTCTAGCTCACTCTGCTTGCAAAAGGCAGCCTTGCAAAATAATAGGTATGGGTCACACAGTAGTTACACTTAATGAACTGTCAATATTCATCTGTTAATTAGTTGCTAATGATGCAGTTTGCCCCGACAATATTTAAGCAAAAGAAACTCCTGTTTAAACATTCTTGACAATCTTAATTTCTTGACAGATTAAGAAGTAGAGCAATGAAGTTCGTTATTATTTCCGACTTTATTTCTTCACACATTTCCTTTGAGACAGTGAGGTGATGGTTAGTAGGAGAAAGAGTCTCTCATCTGTAGGATTCTAGCCTGAATTCAGACAGGGATGCTAGCAACCAGAAACCTATAATATTCCCTCACTAGATTTTAGTCTGTCTTGCAGTGCAGAGACATTTCTAGCACAACATGTTTGTCAGAAAACCCTACCATTGCAATCGTTGTTTGTCTTAGGCAGCCTACCTATGCTAGGCTACAGAACTCCACAGCCTTGCCAGCATCACTGGTGACAGACAAGAAAAGATTGGAAGAGCCCTTTCTCTGTTAGACTTCAGCTTATTTCTAGAGTGTAATAATTACAGCTAGCTAACAAGTATAACAGGCATAAACAGAACAGCTTCTCCACTTGGTGATGAAAACTACAGAAGCATTCTGTGGCAGAGTTTTCATTGGCTATGACAAAATTTTCACTGATGAAAAAAAATTACATTTTAATTCATGTAGCCTTTTCTATATGCTCTCTTTAAAATCTTTGCTTGGATACTGGAGCGATGAGACACAACATAGTTTAGACCTACTTAGCAGTAGAATTATGAGTTACTCAGGATGGTAAACCAAACTACCTTGCGTTATGCCATAGGACATCTCACACATCTGGTAAAATTAGAGACATCCCTGCACAGTCCTACCTCCTGATTGCCACAGCAAACAAGCTCCGGGAATAAACTCCATAGTTCTCTTGAGTATATCAGAGAAGATGACCAAAATATCTAAGGTCACTTCAGTCTTCTGCAGCAGAATATAAAAAAAGGCTTAGACTAATAATGAACATTATCATTAGCTTCTAAAAGAGCTAACAGGATGGATTAACTAATGAATAGGCATTTTGGCAGTTATGCGAACTAGGTAAGTACTGTTAACCCTAAAGTAAACAGGGATAAGTGGAAAGGCAAAACTTCCACAGCTAAGTTCTTGAGTCTGTGGTTCATAGCCAGGACTCGATTTGTAGAGCAACTGAGTACAAATAAATCTACTGAAGACATTTAGGTGCTGCAAGAGGTTGATACTTCTGCATAGTGTTCAGCTCAAAGCTGGGCAGTTATATAGTCTAGACCATTTCTTAAAAATTTAACAAGGTGCCTTGCCCTAAACAAAACAGAAAACACCTGTCCTTTTAAGTTTTTAAACCAATAAAACCCACATATACAAAATATATAAAGTTTACTATGGGTTCTAAAGTTAAAAGAGGTATGAATTATTTAAGGCGTATTATAGTAACTTGAACATGCGTGTAAATGGATGTGGGTGGAAAAGAAGTTATATTTTTGTGACTGTTATAAACACTATCTGGGTGACAACTGATATTTCCCTACTACAAACAGCGCAAAATTTTCTTGGATGATTAAAATAAAACCTTATTCATTGTTGGATATATTATCTGATGTCCATCAGGACAGCAGAACTACAGGTGCTCGTGGAGCCCACGGAAAGAATTTTGTCTTTTGCTCATGAAACTCCTGAGACCTATTATAAAGAAAGAGGAAGAAGGAAGCCTTTGTAACACAAAACTTTGCTAAAATAGAGGCTCATTCAAATATCTAATTTCAGTCTTAATCAAAAAGTTAACATGACAACCAGGTAGGACTAGGTTCTCATTCCTAACAATGCTTAGAAGCCAAAGACACTCTCACATTGAGTATCACGAAACATGGTATCACGAGTACCGTAATAGCATGAAACGTCTGTGGCACAAATTTTAAGTACAGTTGATTTTTATACAAGGAATACATTTGTTTCATTGGATCCACTAAACAATGAGCTAATTCCTTTTACTTAATATATCTGTATATATGTATCTTACCCACTTTTGATTACTATCTTATACAGATTCCCTTTAAAGGTTTCTTTTTCTTTCTAGCTGAGAAAGGGAATAAGCATGCACTCTAGATGCATCCTCATGGTCCTGCTATTCTCTGAGTGTGTTCCAAACCCAGAGCTCAGCAGAAGGGGGCCATGCAGGAGCTGACTGCATTCTCCATCTTAAACAGAAGAGAATAAGGTCTTAGGCAACTGCGACAGCTCCATCTTTTTAGAGGAGATAACATACTGAAGACATCTCAATTCCCACAATCATCAAGATACAAAATTTATGTCAAATAGCTGTGCTCACCACTGTGTCCTAGGCAGGTTCGCTTTGCATTTTGTTCACTCCCTGCTTCAACCTCTAATTTATATTGGAAATATTTTTCTATATTTCCTGCTACAAACTGTTGTATAAGTTAAAATCTTTGAGACAGCAATTGAATTTTTACCAATGGGGGTCTAAAGCAATCTCTGTGACAAGGTCCGTGTAAGAGAGCTAGGCACAGTTTCATCACACCTAACCCTAAGTGCCCTGCTATTGTCTGCACCGTAATCTTCCTGATACATGTGCTAAAATTGTATTAATCCAGAGAAGCTGGCACTCTCAATTATCTAAACTCTTGGCAGGGAATCCTAAGGAGATGGGCTTAAGTTTCACCTCCTAAGAAGGAAAGGGCTGCAGGAAGGCTTCGATAGCAGAAATTTTAAGAACTTTATCTCAGACCGTGCAAGCGCATGCTCCTAGAAGCAGACTCCTGCTTTAAACAAATAATAGGAGGATTTGAAGCTCAGTTTCTCATCCTCTGGGTGGAAGCTATAAATGCCAGGTTGCAAGTAAAAAAGCAGGGAAATACACAGCACATTTCCTCTTCCTTTCCCCTGTGTTCAGTATGAAATCTCACCTGGCTTTCTGTTCTAAGAGTATTCATTTGATCAGTCTTTGCAGGTGTTATGGGGAAGGGAAAATTTCATTTCTGAATCCTGCTGGAGATTAAACACCATGCTGCTCACTACAGAAAAGATTTATGTGTTGGCTCGATGGACGACTACTGTGGTATCCTAGTTAGTGGACAAGTAGAGTAGGCCACTGCAGGCTTAACTAGTCACTGGGAAAGCTTTGCAGAATCTATATTTTGGATTTAGCCATTTAAAAAAAACAAGCAAACAAACAAAAAAACCCCCACCAAACCACAAACACACAGTCGAGTTTTGTGCATTCTGCAATTACAAGAAAATTCACTAGTCACAATGACAGGCAGTGGTTTCTGCAGTACTACAGTTTCCTTTGCACGTGTATGTCAGAAGGAGTCAGCAGGGCTTTCTCTAGTAATTGGGATCTGTGTGTTGCTGAATGCTGATAAGGTGATTCCCCATGCACCAACAGAGACTTTCTCTGTATTTCTAGACTCATTTAAAATGACTATGGTAAAGTGATTTGGACTCCTGTCTAGTGAAATACATTTATGAAATTTATTTACTATATCATAATATGTTTTGATAAATACTGTAACATGTACCCCAATATTATGGTAACAGATGCTTTGGGAAAATGAACATAGGTGGTTGTAGCAGTCTGGATTGCACATAGCCTGATGGAAAGGGATCAAAGAGGTACTTGGTGGTGTTTTTTCAGTAATTTTATAATGTTGGCTGGTTTCACCATAGTCCTGTGAAGCACATCGCAGAAACTCTTACCCTAACTAGCTCTACTGATTACCTTTGTCACTATTCTTTGCAACTGAATTCTGGAAAAAACATCAAGGAATTTTCACATTGTGATCCAAACAGCCTGAGTGGCATGCTCGTGCTCAGAAACAAATGAAACACGTGGGTCTTTCCAGGAACATAATATGAGCGAAAAGAGATTTCCAAGCCTGAATTAAAGATTTTCAGTCACAAAAGGGGAAGACAGTAGGTGACAAGAAATTAGCTCTCTTTTCCCCTTGAAATTTTCCTTCTCTAACTGTAAAAACAACATGAACAGAAATTCAGTTTTTTGATCACATAGATCTATGACCGAGGATTGATAACTTTCAAAAGAGTTCACAGACACATTCCTTGGATACTTATATATATTATTATAGCTATATATATTATTATAGCTATATATATGTTAAAAAGAGAAAAAAAGTAAAAAAGAAAGCTTCAAGGTTTTTGGTGACATCATCTTCATCTGCTACAACTTGGCATAAAGAATTTTCATTTATTCTTTTGGCCTGTCCAGAGGCTGCACGTTCCAAATTTTAATACCTTGTTTTCAGTCAAGAATTCCATGTCTTCTTCTGGTTGCTGGCGACTTTGCAGTCGTTCAGATTTTAAATCACTAATCTCATCCTTCACCTTTAATTAACAGACTTGATTACTTTTAAAGTACTGGAATTAAAGTATATATTCAACAGTTTAACTTACCTTGACTAACACCATTTTAGAGAGTACTCTGCCTTACTATGCCATACCAGGTAGTATTTAAATTTTGATTCTGTATTTTGTACTCCAAATATTTTTCTGTACAGTCCCTGAACTGCAGCTCTAAAGTGATCTGCATTTTTAAATCAAAATCTAACTTTATTGACCTGGGGGGTGGGGGTG
>JAVJGI010000002.1:22174306-22192145 GCA_035590275.1 Ibycter americanus
GCGGGGGATGTAAATTTTTACCATGAAGATTAGTTATGTACTACCTACAACTCCATTACAAGTCAAAAGACCTAAATTTTAAAGGGGAGCATATATGTTATGTGTTCAAGGTCATCTGAAGCTCAGAGCATAATGAATTGCCATTAGTCAAAGAAAGATCCCAGCTACTACCAAAACCCACCCGAAACTTTAAGGTTCAGTCTCTTTCTCATTCTTCATGTGAACATTCTTTATGTCACTTCCTTGTACAACCGTCAGTCCTTAAATTGGCTTTTTTCTTGGTTTGTTAATTTACCAAATGACCCTTTCTTGAAGGGTACATAACTGGTGGGTCTGACTGTGCCACCTTCAGTTCAAAGTCATTTTATCTGTAAGTATACACAAGCCTCAGATACATCTGCGAGAGGCAATAAAATTAGAGATATGAATTTATGAGGTTAGATTTTTAAAAATGCATGCATAGCGTCAATGAACAGTAATTGCAATATGTAACTACACGCACAAACACAATTAGACACAGAGGCTTGAATGTATAAATATTCTGCTTGCTTATTCAGGAAGGGTTGCTCTAAATGAAAGTCAAATAATAGCACATTTATTTTGCCAGTGCAATTATGTTATGAGTTTTGCCTCTCTGACTCATAAATAACCAGGCTTTGTTCAATTTTACAAGCCAAATTGCATTCATATATATACTCTTGGTCTAACACTGAACATACGATTAACTGATACACTTTAAAACGCCAATTTATGAACCTGCAACCTTTGCTTTTTTATTTTTATCCCTTTGTTTCCCTAATCGTTATGTGACAAAACTTGACATCCCATATACTAGAGACACATTAATTCTGTTCTAGTTTTGGCATACAAAAAAGCAGAACTTTCTGTAGAGCCCCAGGGGATAACACACTCTGTTCTACATAGTGGGGCAAATCTGCACCATTTTTTTCGAGTCCAAAAGTCCTCTGCACCTACAGATGTGAGGTCAAGGGGTCAGGCTTTGCAGCGCTCTATGCCAGTGCCTGCAATGTGCATATCAAGCTTTATTCTGGTAAGCTGGGAACAGGGGGTGGGGGAGAAGTCCATTGGTTTTAATCTTCTTTATTTTCACTGTGTTTCTGATTTCAAAGCCACTGACTGTAAAGCATTACATTAAATCCAACTGAGCTAGTGTCATAACCCCATCATTACAGGCACGTTGCCACCATGTAGAAAATATCAACAATTACGTACTGAATTCAGTTAATGAGAAGAAGGAAGAAAAATTCCGCTTGGTTTTACAAGATATTTAGAAATCAAATTAGCTGCACGGGTTCAACTGTATTTTGCAGGCAAAGGAAATATGTTGTCCACGTGAATATTAAATCAGATTAGGTGTAGTTTAAACTACGTTCCCAGAAACAGTAACTCCATCAAAGTATCCGTACCTTATCTTTTTTACATGTATAATGCAATGAATTTGAGAAAACCTGTCCATTCCACACCACGATAATCTCAGAAAGGTCAAGAGTCTTATTCAGACCGGATTCAGGCCCAATGTAAATCCAGTTTAGGGGCGTAGGATGATTTTAATGAAAAACTGGCTGAACTCAGCTCTCTTGTCATTGCTGTAAAACCAGCATTTTGCTGCCTTCAGTTACCGGCTTAAATTGGAAGCCTGGGAAGAATAAAGAAGTCTAAAAAGGGGGCCAGATACAATGGCAAATCTAGTTTAACAAATTGAGAAAGTCACAAAGGCAATAGCTTCCCTTTGCTCCCTCCCACCTCCTGAAAAATTTAAAACAGAGAATGGCTGGATGAGCTTTAGCAGTTCACTGACCTTGAAAAGCTGTGTCCTGGATGTCACCTGGAGAAAAGGTAATGTTACTGAATTCAAAGATAACCTAGTATGCTGGGCAAGGCTCAAGCTTCCTACAGACCTGTGGGCTTGGGTTTTCATTGTGGGCTTTTATTCTTAAGAATGAACCATTCTTGTACATTTCTTCACTCTTTTAGTAGCGATGGGCCTGAGCTGGTGAAGTCAGAATTGTGAATAAGACCTGAAAGTCATCTCATATGCATTTAAAACAGGAGTCTTACTACCGCATTCAGAGTTATCAAATAGATGTGAAATTACTGAAGGAAAAATCAGAACCAAGCGCTTCCTCAGTTTATCTTGACAGATTAAACGTATGCAGCCAGCAACCTTGAGCCACTGTGCTTCCCAGTTCTACCTCATTATCTTCTTGGTCGAGCCCTTTCTAAAGACAAGAACAAAACAATATTATTTCTTCTTGTAAAACAGCGAGCCCACTTAAAACCATGGTGCCAAATCATGCCAGTAGAGGAAATCACACTGCTGCTCTTGTGAATAGCTTTTAATCTATACTGTCACAAAACAGCTAGCAGAACTTGCTTTGAAACTGCCTTTTCCCCTCCCTTTGCTTTCAATAAAAACTACTCGCAGTACCTTTTGGGAAAGAAATAGCATGACATTTTGCACTTCAATGTGACACGTACAAGGCACACCCATACGAAATGATTAGGCAGTTGGCTTTACTCCTTCAGAGTGTCAGAAATGATCATTTCTTGCACACAACAACTTGATGGGACTGAATTGTGTGGTGAAGCAATATAGGGTGAAATGCAAACACCTTTCTGCATTGTTCTTTGCAGGAGAGGAGAACCCCTGTGTCTTTGTCCCTCCTGCAAGGATGAGCCCTGTAAGATGAGCGCTATCGGCATCATCACTGCAAAGAGAGCATTTTGTCAAGATTCAGCTCCGCAGGAAAACACAGAATATATGTAAGAAATTTTGAGGTCTGTTTTCGAAAACCCAGGGGAATAGTCGCACAGTTACTGCAGTTCACAGATGTGTTTAAGTTGTACAGTGCTACGATCAATTGCCATCTTAGAGCTTGCTGCACAGCTGTCGAAAAAATTTGGGTTGGAAATACAGCCCACATGCCTGCCTTGCTGTGCCAAAGATCAGTCAGAATAATGAGAGTGGAAAATGAAGAGTCAGAACAGACCCCTTAATCTGCTGACTATACACTTCCCAGATTGGTTTTCACTGAGCTCTTGTTCTTACCTTCTGTGACTGTTAGAAGGGAAAAGCAAAACCCGCCCCCCAAAAAAACCAAAACCCAAAAAACCAAGCACCTTTCCCATTAGATTAAAACAGTTAGATTGCCCTAACACATTGCATAAGAAAACTGATATTTAAAAAATTGATTGGGCAGACCTGACAGTTTGAATCAAATGTGCTGTAGCCTAGTGCAGAATAAAGACTAACTTTGAAACAGCACAAGATTGAGATGTATCAGTAAAGCAACCAAAGGAGTAAATGCTTCATGGGAGGCTACTATGGCAACGAGCTCTTCTGGGTTTTTGAGCCCCGCAGCACTCGTGTCCCTTGGGAGCCCCCACCATGCTGGATGCAGCAGTTATATCTGATCTGGAAATTAGCAGGAGCAGCATACGTGATTTCAAGCTCAGCATTTCTGCCTGCATGGAGCTGAGCTAGGATACAGTAAAAGACTGAAAAATGGCAGCAGAGCAGAAGCTCTCTAGAACCTGTTGTCACTCAAGGTTTTATTTGAAACCCACTGAGTTCAACTGCAGCGCTTCACTGCTATTATTCAACTTTAGAACAACCACAGTAATAAGTGTTGGAGCTGGGGAGGACTTTGATAACAAGATTCATTTTATCTTAGATTTCCCCACTTGTAGCCATCTGCATTTTTGCTAGTCAAGTAAAGTCACATGAGAGTCAGCAGAGAGAAACGAGCATTTCTGGAGCACAACTCATCTGCTTGTATTTACATATTCACTCCAAGAAGGAATGAATCATGCTCCATAAGTAGCTTTTTCGTTCCTCTGACTAGAAAACAAATATAGACAATTAGTTCAGATGTTGGTAATAATAGATATATCAACATTACCTGACATAAATCCTAAGCCAAGCACTTTATTTTCACACCTTCCTCTCCCCCTCCCCAGATGACTTTGGGGGATCTTTTGCCTGCTAAGCATTCATGTACTATACAGGAATGCAGTACTTGGTTCCCCCATCACACATCGTTTCCCAGCTCTGCTGCTTCTAGCCTCTGTTTTCACATTCGCTTGCACTCTTATCTCTCTCTTAATGTTGTTCTGGTTGCTACCTTCTCTGCAATAGTTTATTCTGAAGCATTTTGATTGGGGGAAAAAATAGAGGGTTTATTTCAAACAGTGAAGGTCAAAAGACATTTAAGGGGCTTACATCATCTAGAAATATCCTGCACTGTAGTCATTGCTATGCTTCCTTTATGTTTCATAAACCACAATGAAGCTGCATTGGTTAGTGTCTTTTGATTGTAGATAAAGATAACAACCGATGCATAAGATTAATGTATATTCATGAGTAGAATTATAGCTGTGCATGAAAGCGCTACATTAGTGCTTGGTAATCAACATCTACTTTACTTTTTTTAAAGTTAGCACAGTCACTAATCAAAGATAATTACACCACTGCCATTTGAAATGTTTATCAGGAGCTCTGTAGGAGGAAGAACAAGAAGTGCAAATTTTTCTCTACAGTGACATGCAGTACTAACCAGTGCTGGGCCAGCAACACTGCGATTTGGCTTCGCAAAGCTTATTTGTAGAGTTTGGCACAGAAATAATAGTTGTAGAGAAATGATATTTTGTATCTGAATACAGCCTTCTACCTAAGAATCAAAAGGTTATAGTAAATATTAATAACTATCACTGTCTGCAATATGAAGTACAGAAGCACTAGACCCCCTCTTGATGGCAAAACTGAGGCATGGAATAAAGTTTCCAAAGTACATCAGTGGCAAAATCAGGGACAGCATTCAGATACCCTTGCCCTCACTCCTCAGATTTAGACAGCCTTCTGAAAATACGAACGAAAAGGAAGAATCATCTCCATTCTTTCCAAGGCACAGAGGAACAGGACAGCAATGTTTTCATTTTGTGCTACTACATAATAATTATATAAGTAAGTTCAAAAGGCTACAGCCATTTTAGAATACGAAATACACAAATTCTATGGAGGAGATGGTATTTAAAAACATCTTCTAAATTTGGATTTGGTTTAGATAACGTTTATGTCTGCACAGATTACATGGGTAATTTCTTTACAAACCTGCTCTTTCTTGTGTTTCTTCACCTATCTCACAGACCTCACAACTCTGAGAAGACTCCACCACTCAAAAACCTCACGTTTCGCATGTCATCATTTTTTTATTAGAGTACCGTTCCTTTCTCTTTTCCATCCAGCATTTTCAATAGCCTGTCATACTCACTGATTCTTTGAGACGGAAGACAGAGGAAGCAACACTCAACCTTTCTACTCCCATCTTTTCTCCTGACACTATGTGAAAAGTAAGGAGAGCATTTTTGTTGTGGTAGACCCAGGATGCGAAGGCAGAATTAGAGTCATACTTCTAATGTATAATAAGATACTCAATAATATTGACTTTAGCATAATGCCAAGAGTATTTGCAAAGTCTCAAGCCTTCCTCTTCCTGAGTCTTGTGGCACTGGGTGTGAGGGAGGAGGTGAGGATGTGGAGAGGCTGTTTGAGAAGAGAGGACAGAAGTCAAACGCATTTCCATTCTTGGTTCCCAAAAACTACAAAATAGTGTGATTTACTGAAGCACCTCAAGACCTCATCAATAATTTGCCTGTTATTCATAAGCAAAGGTTAAAGTTTTCTGACTGTCATAAAAACATTGCAAAATAACTTAATTGCTTAGTCCTAGAGTCAGGTACAAAAGTTCATTGGTTTCTGGGGTCACAAGAAGGTACACATAGATACTTGTTCTTTGGTGCATGTAATTTTACAACCCCATTTTCCCAGAAATCCCAGAAATGTGTTCATTCTAATTGGAAAAGAAATTACACTTGAAGACTAATTTTCAGAGGTGCTAAGCACCACCTGACTATCCTTAATTGAGTGGGAAGGACTGGTACACAACGGTAACAAAAATCAGAATTGTCCAGTGTTAACCATCATCTCTCATCTTTGTATTCAAGGCAAGCATTGCGTGCTAAATAGTTTTATAGACTCTTGAGTTCATTTCAGGTGTCATGAGATAATATTGGAGTACCACTCTGACTACAGATCTGCCAGAATCATAACAATTAGATTGCACAGGCCAGCCATAGCAATATCATATCATTTTGTTCTTGCAAAGGATTTTATGTGTTGTAAAGGTGGATATATGTTTGCTCATGTATGTAAATCATTTAATTTGGCTTACAAAATGATGCAAAACTTTGTTGTTGTTTTTGGGGGGTTTTTTTAGCTTTTTAAACTGGGAGTGCAATAATTTTCCATTTTGTGTGTAGAGAATCCTATATGGGAATGCATAATCACAACAGGTGAAACTGGTAAACTTTTAATATTGCCTATTATCCATGGAATTCTTAAACTTACACAAGCGCTGAGATAGGATATACTGTTTTTAAAGAGCTCCCATCACATCCATTAACACTGAAACAGCTTTGTCCCCCTAAAATCACCAGAGCAGGAGCTATTCACGAGAGGTGTACAGTACTGAAGAATGTCATTATGGCTTTATTGGCACAGCCCTGAGGCTTGCATCACCTGGGCCCCTGCAAAATTTTGCTTCAAGTCCTGCCAGAGCTGTCTCCATCCTTTAGCCTTCTGGTGCAGTAAAATAAGTTCCGTGCAATTTACTCGGGAAGGATCATTCAGGAAGGATCCTAAAACCAAGATGCTATCAACAATCTGTGAATGGTAATGATCTTCTGGTACTTTTCAGATCAGTCCTGTTTGAACATCTAGCAATAAAATTCATTTGTGAGAACTGTGCTCTGGCTCCGGTGCCTGACTTCACTTCCCATTCTGTGATTCTTCTTTTACTAGCAATTCAAACTCCAATAAAACCCCAATGAAAGCCACAGCATGAAGTTTCTTCTAAAGCATAATGTGCTGCTTAGGTTTCCTTTCAGATTTCTCAGTTGCAGACCTTAGCTCTTTTTGTTTTGATATTAACAAGGAAGTGCAGGGTTAATACATTACCTTGGAAATCAAAGGCTAGAACCAGTAAAAGCTCAAGGTCTACTCATGGGCCCAACGTGCTCCTTGATCTGCCCGACAGCCATCCAGATGGGTGCCTCGGGAGCAGCCTGCACTCTACCTGCCCCGATGGCAGAGGCAAGCGGCTGCCTCGGCTGCCAGGGGCACGCAGCCTGCTCTACCAGCCACGGAGGGCTACGTGACCAGCAGGGCTCTGCTTTAGAGGGTCCCTGGCTCTCCAGACAGTAATTTGGACTTAAAAGCAGCCCTCACAAATCAAGGTTAAGCATCTTTCTGAGTCAATGTTTTTAAGCAAATTTTCAGTATGTGCTAACGTGGAGGATTGACAGAGGAGCTCGCCATCCTATTGCAGCACGGACTAAGAGGCATCTGTGTATCCACCAGTTGCCATATGGTAGCAATGGAGCTAGGCCAGGTTCTTCTGCCAATGCCAGCAAAGAGATCTCTGCAACAGACAGGCTCTGGCAGAAGGCAACGGAGCATTGCAGCAATTACAAAGTCCTGCGCACCCGAGGCCCGCACGGAACCCAGCGCTGGCTCAGAAGTGGCTAACTGTTACTGGGAAATGAACACCGATGATGCATCACATAGTTGGGAAACCAGGGAAGTTTACATGGGACACAGCGCTATCCCTCTTCTCTGTGCCTCACCGCATTGTTTTTTAGGATCTTCTCTATCACATTTGATCAGGAACACTTGGAGCTCTCAGACAGCCAGGGATATAACTGCACTGTTTCCCAAAGAACAGGCAATTAAAACATAAGCAGGAATCGCTGCCTGAAACAGAATAATCCTTAAAAATGCTTAATATGAAGCTCAAATTCATACTAAGGTCTGAAAGACTGTGATGGCTTGAAGAATTAGCAACAGAGAGTTTGTTTGAACAGCAGGTTGGTAACAATTCTCTAGGCATCAGCTTCTTCGGGTCTTAGATAGGCCCTCAGCTCTGTTAGTCTAGAGCTACTGAGGTGGCGATGAGCACTGAAAAAAAAAAAAAAAAGAGAGAGAAACAGCCCTGAACTCAACTGCAGAGTAATAAACACATCAACATGCCACTTATAAGCAGAAATTACTGCAATCTCAGTGCTTGAAAATTAATGAGAGGGGGAGGTGACACACACAGAGCATTCACTGAAAGCAGTGCAGGCTTTTTATTGGCAGTATCCACCCGTTGATGCTGGAAGTTCACATCCCTCATATGCATGAGAATTAGAGTCCATTAACTGGGAGGGGGACAGAAGAAGAAGAATTTTCATGAATTGTGACAGCATGCTGTGGGAGGGGGCGATGAAGGGGTGGGGGGATATACCATTTATTTGTTTTCCAAGAACAAAACCTCCCATTTACATGAAAATGGGCTTAATTTTATTTTATTTTTCTAAAATCTGTGCGTTCAGAATCATACTATTCAGGATTTAATAGTACAGCTGCTCTGTGAATCTTCATGTCGCAAAAAGGACTGATATAGCTGCCTGTAAAAACTGGAGTGGCAACCCACAGATGGGAACACAGTGTTGATAGCCTCTGAGAGGGCTGGATAACCTCACGGAGAGCCCTGAGATGGTGGCAAACCATGGATAACTGCATTCCCTGGTGCTGTTTAACCTTAGAGTGAGGTATAAAGCTACAGGAGATGCTGTGTGGTATCCTGTTGGGAAAGGGAAGGAGAATGGCATGTAGCATCTCAGGAATACTGGGCTGAAAAACAGCAGGTCTTGATTTCTGGGTACACTGTAAATTGATTAAGTCAATGCCCCACCTTCTCCAGTTTCATACTGGGAGCAGGAAAAATAATTAATTTAAATGATTAATTCCACATTTAATAGTGTTAATTAATGCTGCATTATACATTGAAAATATGCTCCAAAGATTGACACTTGAAGACAAGAGTCTAACTGGCTCATGATAAGTACGCTGTTAAGTTTCAGTTTGCAGATTTCTACATGGATCCTAATTAATTAGTCACAGCAGCAAAGCTTTTCTGTCTTCTCTGTCTTTCTAGCTGGGCAGGAGAGAAGTGAATTTGATGGGCTGGAGGAAGCTCTGATCAATCATGCAAATTTTCTCACGTCACTTTCATATATGGTTAGGCATCTGTTAAAAAGAAGCTATCTGAGTCCAATCAGAGTTGAATTTCTTTTAAAAAACAGCCTGGAAGTACAGAATTGCATGCATACAGTGTAAGCCAGGAAACAAAATGCAGAACCAATATAGTTTGCTTGTAAACGGAAAGGCTTTTTGCCAGATCTAATATGCTATTTATGATGACCCAGTGATACAACTCTCATGTAATAATTACCGCTAATTTTATGTACCTCCAGGAGTAATTTAGGTTGCACTGTTATCAAACATCCCCAAAGTTTCCACAGTCTCATAGAAACTACACTCACTGATAAATTTCTGGTTAGCTTAGTATGCATTTCAAAGTGCAGTGAGCTGTTTCCATTTAGCCATTTTAATTATGCAAGGCCATAAGCTGCTTTATGAATTACATTATAAAAAGCATTTTCATTCTTATATTGCAATTATGCAGTGAATGTGAAATCAAATGAGAATGGTGGGGTTTGAAATCAGATTAGCAGAAACACACACATCTTTAAGAGAGATACCATCACCAGGGCCAAGAGCTGCAAGCAGGTACAGGTCCTTCAACTTGACTTAATGCCAGCGGTAAATTCAGCCACCGTTTGAAAAGGCACTTACGTGCTTTGTATCTGATAGACATAGATATGGCTGCTTCCTACCCTCACCACCAAGAATCCTTCATTCACCATCTCTTTCACACGTAGACACTAAACAAAATCATGTCTTAATTCTCTCCTGAACTGAAAAGTTTGCTGCCTTTTGTGTGACATCGTCTTCTGATCAACTGGGGTGAGGAGAGAGCGGAGATGAAGAGTGAGCAGAATTACCAGAGTGATGTTCTCTCCACCGAAAGGAGGGGAACTCTCACGCTAGTCACCAGAGAAGCAGTGCGAAGAGGACAGGGGTATCATTCTGAATGCAGAACAGCAGTAATGACAAGATCTATTAAAGCTCCTCTTGGGACAGGAAAATCTTGCACAGAGAATCCGTAACAGTCTCCCCCAAGTGAGGCATGACATCTTCACTACTCTGAATAAAATGCTTAATTTTTTTTATTGTGAAAGTCTTACATTTTCTGAGGGTAATTCTCCACACCTGTCATCCTAGCTTCTGGCAGCAAAGTCAAAGACTCTCAGAATAATACATCAGAACACATTAAAGGAAGGAAATAATATTAAGAAAATGCTCAGCAATTGCAGTGTCTGAAAACTGCAATTCTAAAGAAAGTCAGTGCAAACCAGAAATGTACAACAGAGCATTCTGATTCTCGTGCCAGGTACCTGGAGTTAGGTTGTATCCACCTACCAGGAAGACTGTGCCTAAAAATTCGTAACTTGACAGTTATTTACAAAATTACAAAGATTCAAGGTGAGCAAAAGCAGAGGCTGAATTCCTAAATTTTCAGTGGCAAAAGTGAGGTGGAAGAGCTCTCCCCTCACCATAACACTAACACATCCTTCAGAAGTGAGAACAGCACGAGAAAGCTGTTTGGCCAAGATGGGAAGAGGACGCAGGAGAGGAAGAATAACCAGATCTTTTTTGAAAGCCACTACTCTTGTTTTGGTAATTAAGACTCTCTCTAATCCTTCTTCTATATACATTAATCCCTTAAAGATATTTTAAGGAAGCAGCTTTTGTAGATGCTGCAAATGAACAGGCATGTTGGCCCTGTTGTAGAACAGGACTAAGACCAACTGATACGAAGGATTATATAGCCCATGGTATTTCTGTGACTTAACAGTTACAGAGATAGGCAGGATCAAGCCTAAGGATTTCTTTCTGTTATTCCTTCTTAGTTTACTTTGTGGAAGCACAAAACAATAATCTTATATGGAAGGACAAAAGAAAAATGAAGATTATTCTTTTTTCCAACACACCAACTTCCCTCCTTAAGCAGGTGCTACATTAACCAATTCCCTCGGCTTTAACCTTTCTGGAGGAAATAGTCTTGTTTTGCTACAGCGTTTATCACCAGGCCAAAATGTCAGCGCTGTAGATGGTGTTTTTTTAACAGCACTTGTTACAATGGCTTGCATGTAATTCTGGAAATGGAGCTTCTGACATGCTAGTAGATATGGTATCTCCTCCAGAAGGGGCACAAACAAAATGGAATATCACAATCACTTTTCCCCAGTATATAGACTTACTACACGATTAGAAAAAGGTCGGGGAAGATTGTTATTGCTAAATATATTCTGTCTATGAAGGCAATAAAGGTGGCAGCAAGAAAGACTAAATAGGTTTTCTTTCCTAGTGCTGTGACTCTGACAGCTTGCCTGCCTTTTGTTTTTTCTTACACTTTGTATTGATTTGTTCAATAATCTGAATGGCTGCATTCATCTGCACCATGGTGCATTATTAAGGCTGCCTTCTTCCTTTGAGTCCCTCTCAATAATGCCGCTTTTCAATTCATTTTCGAAAGTCAATACCACAATGAATCATTACGCTGGGTGTTCTGACTATACAGCAAAGACGTTATCAACCAAAAGAGGCATTTTCCCATGTTAGCAGTCATCTTGCATACCAGTTAATGAGGCACAAATATTATGAGCAACAAAACACTTAACCTCTTCTAATTTAGCTGTAAAAAGACTATGCTTTCTATATATATGGTTAGGTGTGTTCTGTGGGGTTGTTGCCATCAGTAGCCTTGCCAATATACTGGTGATGTGTGGTGTTTCACTTAAAAGTCAATAGCAAAGGATATGAAGCAAAAACTGCTGCAAAGATTTAAAGTATGTAATGGTGATTTGTCTTACGGGGAATACACAAGAGGTATGGAAGCTGGGGACAGCGAAGGAGGTATCAACCGGACTGTTGCTTTCCCCACGTGAATTGATAACAGCAGTTACGACTGTTCTTAAAAGATTTTGTATGAATTTGGTGGATTACTGTAAATTTATAATCCTGTAATGGATTACCATTTCTTGAAGCAAGTGCAATACTGGAGTCTGCTTCTGGTAATTGACAGTAATTTGGCTAAAGCAACTCTCATCGGAGTCACATAAGTCAGGTTTAACAGTTTTCAGTCAGTTCCTTACATTTAAGTTAGGCCAAGCCCAACGGTTTACAGACCCACTGCCAGGGTCTATCTGCAGTCACGTCTTTTCAACATTAAGGATCATAATGACTATGCTGAAAGATATTAGATGTAAGTCATATAAACTTCAGTCGTACAAGACTAAGCATATTTTTAAGTCTCCTGAATCTCCTCTTCCCTGGGTAGAGCATTAATTCTACAAATGTACAGTCCTCTAAACATTAAAAACTACTTTCAGACTATCAGACGCCTGGTGACTAAGGAAAAAAGGAATGAAAATAGTTAACGTTTGTATCGCAGTTTGTCACTTCCCCACTCACAGAGTATCAATATAGAAATTAAACACCTTTGCCTGTGTGGAAGGATAATCTTCATTTTGCTATTGTCTACAGATTACACTCTCAGTAGGAAGATGCTTTAATCAATAAAGCCTCGGAGTTACCAGATAGGATGATAATAAGATTCTGCAGCACCTGCTTTTCTAAAGGTCCATGAGCATATCAAAAAGGCCTCTCTGCGCATCCATCCACACACCGTCTCCCCTCCTCATCCCCACACCCTTTGGTGCTGCTGCAACTTTATTAGGATGTCAACAAAATCTTTTGGCTAGCAAGGTGTTCAAAGCAGGGCTGAAGCTTCTTTACAGTAGTTAATAGTTCAGATCATGCACACTAATGGTTCTTAGTAAATTGATATGTTATTATTGCTTAATTTTGGTAAACATTCTTACCGGAAAGTAGTCTCTCAATTGCAGCCCATCTAAAATAAGCTCATTTATGCTAATGTCTTTCTCCTTGACACTCAGTAAATTCTTCCTAATGCATTAATTATGACTCCAGATAGACCAATGATTATTTCATATATGCTAATTAGGAATCATTTTATTCAGTCTGCCACACACATCAGTAAACAAGTGGAATGAATTCCCCACAGGGAGGATAAAAAGACAATGATTTTCCTTCCAATGAAGCTTAGAGAATTTACCCCACAATCAAGACGTAATTAGAGAAGAAATGAAGAGTTAGAAAATACACTTACAGGTGTGAGAGACACCAAGAACATGTTCTTTTTCAATGACAGAAAATAAAGCGGATTCTTAGCCAATTCATCCTTAGCTGAAAACTCATTCTTAGCTAATGAGTTTTTTACTATATATGATTAAGAAGTGCAACCTCCTTCTACAAAGTAAATAAAAATTGCAATCAAATTAGTTCCATTTATAGTAGAACAAATTTATATGGAACAAAGTGTAATTTCAGCCCTGAGTCTGGAAAAGATACAAGGCTGAAGAAGATCGTGTGACACGTTACCCTCATTTCTACTCACTGAATGTCAGGTTTAAAATGCAGTGAAAACGTTTTGCTCCTAATACTTTGGATGATCCTTAGCGCTACTAAAGCCCACAGTTCTAAAACTGGATCATGTACACCCTTTGTCCATGACTTCTGTATAACTACCAAGGGTAACTCCATAAAAACATAATTTCAGGCTTGGAACCAGCCAAAGAGAAATGTAAAATTAATGTTAAAACATAACATCACAGGGATATATATATTGTTAGCACAAACTCTTAGATCCTCATGACATAAATGATAATATACTGTAGTATGAAATCTGGCAATATTTATGTGCAGGTCAGGTCCCTATACATACATTTAGGTTTGTACTTGGAGAAAAATTTATGGTGTGTGGATATGAGAATTTGTAGTTTATTTTTCTCTTCATGTCTTAAATCAAGTTAACTCATTTGGTAAGTTTACAGACTCAGGGCCTAGAGTCCTGTTGAATACTTTTCTGAAAACAGGAATAAATAATGTAGAAGACTGCAATGTGAATTCAGCTGTCAATCCTGATGCGTGAGCCTATCTACAAACTCATTTGGTCTTCCAAAACCAGGTATTTCTAGGTCGACTAACTAAAATGGATGAATTGAGCCAATAGAAACTTGGTACAACTCAAAAACGAGCATAACGTCATTATTGAACAGGACAAACATGATTCAGAATCAGAGAACTACTCTGAATGCATATACTGTTAGGGATATGCCATTTTTGTATAAGCTGTCTTTCAATCATAAGTAGAGGCCTATGTTTAAAAAAAAGCAGACGAGCAATTGCCTGCAAGAAATTTGTATCTAATACTATCATGAAGCCTATCACCACAAAAGTGGGATGGATGGCTGCAGGCATACCCTTGCGCCTGTGCTGTCCTAAAAGAGAGACACACTGTTCCCTCCACAGAAATAAAGCATGCATTTTTACCTGAACTATGCTAGAGTCCAGGAGTATCTGGATGAAATCTGAGCCAATTTCTGGAATCTAAAGAAGTGAATTTGATCCTAAAAAGATCCCAAGGAATATCAATCTTATAACTAACTGATGTTGTCAGAAGTACTCCTGTGTGTTACTTAGGCTGAAGAAAATGAAGCTACCTTTCTCTAGGCAGATGAATATAAACTTACAGTGACTACAAATGAATGTAGTGCATGTCCTTAGGAATATGTTGGTTCTGGATCTCATGTTTCACAGCAGTGTCCAGTCTACAAAAGCTTTCAAATTCATCTTACATATAAACTGTAGTGTGTAATTTTATTTTTTTTTTTTTTAAAGTTAACTTTGGGAATTTGAGCACTTCTGATCAGCTGGGAGACAGCTAACAGTACTGAAGATATGCCATTAAAAACAAAAGCCCTTGTGTGAAACCATCCCTCTACATTTACACTAGCATCATCATATCTGTTTTCAAGAGGCAACTCCTTACCCTAAGGGTCAGCATGTATGCAGCGTTATTCCTAATGGAGGGAAAAAAACCCCGCTGAACTCTGCTAACGACTCTCTCAAACATTAAGGGAAATAAGTCTAGGATTATTAAAATTAACATCAATTAGCTTAGACAGAAAATCCTTAACTGTCCCGTTAGATTACTCAGCCATTCAAACTCCTTGGAGATAAGGGCTGCTTACAGGCTGTTTAAACTGCACTATGGTTTTAATGAATACAATATAGATAAGCTTGGAAAGCAGGCACCTTGAAAAAAATACTAAAAAAATGTGAATTTTAAGTTAATTCATGTACTTCTGTGCATGGGGGCTGATACTTGGCTGAGTGGTTGTTAGAGTTTGTGAAAAAGGTAATGAAAGATCAGTTGGATACTGGTCAAAAGCATTAGCCATAATGATCACATTGTAAGCTATTAGCAGTTTTAAACAAAACATATAAATATATAGCTGCTAATGGAATATGTGTTTGTGACAATGTAGCAAGGTTATTTTGCCACTAATGATTTTTTAAAAAGAAACCGAAACGCCAAATTATCTGCATACTGCACTGTTTAAAAGGGAGGCCATTTCCTTTCTGTTAATTCAAACAAAGTTAGGAAGAGCCAAGTTTAACTTACACAAAACATATTGAAAACTGACAATAACGATGGTCCCTTGCTGGTAATACGGCAGTAGCATGCTTCACTTGTCTTTCAATACACTATCTTGATATTCAGATATACCCATCTCACAAAACATCAAATGAAGCCACGTGGAAATCAAAATCCCTACTGAGCTTTAGTATACAGACGTAGGGAAAATTTCAATGAACTAATTTTTTTTTTTGTCCTTCACGGCAACCAAAAACTACAGGAAACCTTCATAATTCTCTTCACATCTTCAACAACCATCTTCTCACTAGCAAACAGTTTCCAGTTTTGTTCATTTTCTGAATTTTTATTTATTTTTGAAACAAAGAAATTAAAGAAAATAACTGAAGGTAGGTAATCACCTTATTAAAACCTATTTAATGCTACACATATTAGTTACTAACTTCAAGGAAGGTAGGACTGTCCCAGTAGGCTTCTTCATAAAACTCTACGGACATGAAATTTTCACCCACACAGCTAGTACTACAAGGACTATGGCATCTGCTTGGAGGAACAGTAAGAGGGTAGGGACACTTCGCTACTAACTCCACCATCCTCTGCAGCATTTCACATCTTTGGGGTTTTTGTTATTCACTCGAGTTCGGGTTCTGTGTTTGTAATACACCAGGACTAAACACACCATGATTAAATCGGCACAACGTCAGATAAGGTGGGTTGGAGAAAGGCGGGTCTCCTCAGTTAGGCAAGGAATACAGAGACAGCATATTAATAAAGCCAATTAACAGAAGCCTTTTGAGTGCAAGTCCCCTGAAAAGTCCATGTGGACGCAGGTTCCAACCCCAGATGGCATTTCTAAAACAGTGGCAGAACAGTGTCATCTCAATGGCTCACAGCTACGCATATGAGACTAAATTTGCTATCAATGTTTTTCTATTTGCAACTGCTGTTGAGCACCTTACTACTTTTTATATGTTTCATCGGAATACAAACAAAGAAGAAATTGATTTCTTGGTCAAAATTTGCATTTATATTCTGATGTTCAACCTAGTTTCTTTAATGTGTTTATGTGAATTCTTGTTCACCACTGCTAGTGTTTTCAAGCTCTTTATAATATTACACAGGGATAGGATCTGGGAAGCATGATCTGAAAAAGCTTTGCTACATTTCAAGTTACGTTTGTTTAAAAGCACATAATTTATTTTCAAGCCACTTAGGATTTGTGTACTTGCTTGGGGAGGGGGAAGCGGGGAAGCACTACTGAGGGAAGAAGAGGATACAGGAAAAGCCAGGCACTTAATTTGCAAATCTGGGAATAATATTCTTTTCCATTGGAGACAAAACCTACTCTCTGGACAAGACTGACATCAATTATGCGAGACTTTTTAGAGCATTCAGTGTAATGGATGATAGTTTTAATTACTTAAATACATAATTGCCTCACAACTAATCCCAGTCATGATTGTAGTTTGGGGTTTTTGTTGTGGGCTTGGGTTTTTTTATCAGTACCAGACACTTACAAAATGAACATCCAAGTATAATTGTTTATTTTTAAAAAAACAAATAACTAGGCCCTATTGGTAATTGCATTGTGTGCTGTTTGTCAAGAATTTTAAAATTACAAAAGAGCTTAAGAGACATGGACTTAACAGGGATTTGGCACACTGAAAGTATCATAACTTACCAAGCTTTTGGCATTAACTAAATCTGCTACTTAAAGCAGTGCCCAGTTAAAAAAGTCAAAACAATCATAAGGCCACATGAAATTTAAACTGCAAAGAGAAGAATCTTTTGTGGATTTTAGCTGTGACAGAGAATCCTTGCTATTCTCCATCCTTTTTACCTTAAGTCAGCATTGCCAAAGTTGGTGCTTCTGCATGACATTTCAGATGTTACAACATCCTAAATCCTGCCACTGCAACCCCAAAAAAGGTCTTGCAGTTGGTTCATAAAAGGTCTGAGTGTTTGAAGTGCAAGCAGAAGTACAAAAGACAGGGGAAGTAACAAGGCAAAGCTTCCTGCCAAATACACATTTAATTCAATTCCACATATTCAGTACATAAAACATCTGACGTTGGGCTTCAGGACGCGTGTTCCTCATGGTGCAAACACCATAGTCATCCCGCACCTAGAGAATTGCTTGAGTGATACACATTCACCCAGTTACTCCACCTGAAATTGCACAGTGTTTAGTACAAACCAAACACTTTTACACAAGTTCCACATTTTAAAGATTGGAAGGGTTCCTGATGACTGGGGCGGGGGGGGGGGGGCGAAAAAAAATAAAAAAAGGG
>JAVJGI010000002.1:22192155-22223111 GCA_035590275.1 Ibycter americanus
CCCCGCCCCCCCCCCCCCCCCCCCCCCCCCAGAAAAAAAAGAAAAAAAGGGGAAAAACAAGAAGGAAGACCAAGCGAACCACAGGCCTGCCAGCCAAGAAGGTAGCTGGGGACAGCCAGCCTGGATTTACTAAGGGCAACTTGTGCCTGATCAATGTGCTCACCTTCTGCGATGAAATGACTTGCTTTGTGAGTGGGAAGAGAACACCAGATGATGTTTACCTCCACTGGAGCAACAGGATGACAAGATCGTTACGAAATGAAATAATGAAAAGTAGAGGCAAAATGTTGTCCAATTAGGACAGTACCTTGTCCAGCTGTCCCAGTACGAGCAAAACATATCTAACAGAAGGCCATGAGGATGGTTAGGTGGCTGGAGCGTATGAGGTACAATGAGAGTGCTGGGTTTGCTTGGTCTTAAGAAGAAAAGGCTAAGAGGGTATCTAACTGCAGCCTTCCACTGCCAGAAAGAGGATTATAGAGCGAAGGCCAGGCCAAACTCTTCTCAGAGGCACACAGTGAACAGACAAGAGGCAACATCCACAAGGTATAGCGTAGGGAATCCAACTAGATATAAGGCAAAATATTTTCACAGTCAGGGCAGCGAAGAGCTGGTTGCCCACTCTGCTACTGGAGATGGTTAAAATCTGACCAGGACATGGCCCTGAGCAACCTGCTCTAACTTCAAAGTCAGTCTTGCTTTGATCAAGGTGTTGGACAAGACCCTTTAGCCTAAGTTATTTAATGGTCAGTAAGGATATAAAAATTCATGAAATGTTGCTCTGCATAAATAATGCAATATGGGGACAAAGAACACAAAAAAATAAAAAGCAAGATAATTTCTGTTCTGCACCTAGGCTCCACTAAATTCTGGGAAAGACCGGATTACCAGAGCTGGTCTTCACGTGTCTGGCCATAAGTTTAGACTAGGGAAGAAAAGATTGACAGTGTGGAGACGATGTTGGAGGACCAATGGAGCTCAGTACAGTTTAGCAAACTAAAATCACTCCCAACACACCTCCTATACTGAGGTGAGAGAAGATCCTTCACTAACGCATCCTTCTGGCACCTTCCTCAGACAGCTCCTGGCAGAATCCAAACCTCTCTTCAGCTATAATCTTTGGCATGGCATGAATAGCACAAACACGCTTTGATCTAAAGTGCGAGCTTGACTCATATAAAAATTTCAGATGATCTGTTAAGGATATCTCTCTGTGGAAGGAGTGTGGATCTTGAGAAATATCCAGAAATCAAAGTCATACACCACAATTCTGTTGGAAGCTGTGCAAATGTAGAAATGAAAAGATTGTTGGGATTCTAAAAATAAATTAGGAATGCATAGATAACACTAGAGAAAATTCACTTTTGTAGATTATTTAGTAAGACGTTTATAATGTATGGCTTTATGAGTAAAACATTGTAGCTTAAGTGAAAAAAAGATATCAGGGGATGGAGAATGCAAGGGAAGCCTAAGCAAAGGATTGTAGGAAGAATTAACTGTTTACCTCCCCATTTAGAGCTGACTGGCTCAGGGAACCACCCAATAGAAGGGTTAAACTAAACTGCTTAGAAACAGCCAGTTAAAAAAAAAATAAAATACACCCATTATTACATCCATTCACCGTAGCTGGAATAAAATGCCTTACAATGGCGATCACCTAATCAGAGATGCACCCTGCCCTGGAGCAGGGTTCCTCTGACACTGAACTCACTTCCACACTGAGGTTCCCACCTGCAGATGCAATGACATCCTCCTCTCCTTTCAGCTTACCACTTCACCAGCCACATACTAATGGGTCTCAACCTCACAAAATATTCAACATTAGGACTTTACCCTTCCCTTAAGCTTATAAAATCATATCTCTTACATATTTCTTTAACACAATATCTACTGACATTATTTTGTTATAGTTAATGATCAGTTTAGTAAAGCGGTTTTTAAAAATCTGTTCTTTGGAATATTTTTTTTTCCCTGTAGGAGCTGGTTTCCCCACTTATATTTGGGAGTCAAGGAAATACTGCTTGACCATAAAAGCTGACCTTTCTTGGATGAACAGTCTCACTGGAAAAGAAAAGAAGTCAAAACAAACCCGACATGATTATCCACAAAAACTAATAAGAACTGAGTTCCACGATATCCATGACAGTGACAGCATTCAGCATTCATACAGAAAAAAGAAAAAAATAAATATTCAGCAAAATATGATATACCATGTAGAGCAAAATCAAAAGCACACTGATTAGAAAGAGACTGCGGCAAACTGTAATCAAAGTTTTGATTTGGATTTTTTGCTTCTTTGGCTGTTTCAAAGGCTTTTTCATTCTCCAACATAATATTAGAAAATTTAACAAAAGCAAGCTGAATGGGCATGAGGAATTTTGGAGTTGCTCTTTACCTTCTCTATCATTACAGTTCCTAGAATTCTAGGGAAACGCATCCAGCTTGAATACATCTTCAAATTGCTTGGCTGAAATGCTGTGTGTCTACAAATCACCAAAATGAACTTCTCTGAAGAGAACATCTTTGTGTAGTATAAAGGGCAGTATAAATTCTACTTCCATACAGATTGGAAAACCCGAAAGAAAATTAGCACAACATACAGAACTAATTCTAGTCATTCATGTCTTTCACGCGTGTTAGATGAGCATTCCCATTGCTCCACACCTGCCTTTATAATCATCACAAAGTATGACTGGAACATCAGATGGCGTTCTTCTGTGATTAGAAGGTAATTAGTTTTAATTTGTTGTTAATGATAAAGGAACCGGTGATGGGGGTTTAAAACTCTGCATCTTTTTTACTGTGATTTTTAGTAAGCCCCATTTTTTGTGATGCTGTAAGACATTCCTGATTACATTATCCCTTCTTGTTCATACGGGCATTAATCTTTCACAGATAACATGGCCTGTTTCTAATGAAAACCTTAAAGCCTAAGACTAAAACCGCTCAATTTAGGTTCTTTAGAAATAGTGTCTCATTGAAACTGCATCGGAGGTTGATTAAATACCTTGCTGTCCAAATGACTTACAAAAATTAATGGACCAAATTGAAGTAAAAACCTCTATGTTCTTTTCTTGTAACAAAATAAGGACAACCTAAATGTAAAAAATTGCCAAGGAGATTATATAAGCAATCAACTGCTAACAATGCTTTTCTAAGTGAGCCAATATATCAACATTATTCAGAATCCAGGCTTTATTCAGGCTTCATTGGGAAGAGCAATTACACCAGAGAAAAATATTAGAATTTTCTCTCTTGTTAATTAAAGGCTAGTAGTAGATTTTTGGAGGTTATTATAAGGCTAGTGAGATATTAGCATTAGGTATTTTCAGAACCAGAAAGAAAAGCCAGGAAAATGTAGATCCATCACTTCTTCATATCTCAGATATCTGGACATTGGTTTCCAGCCTGGTGGAACATTATCAACACCAGTTTCTGAACTCTGTTCTGCATGTTAAGTGTGTGTCTAAATATGCCTGTGGGGAGATCATTTCACCACATTTCACACTGCTTTCCAGCCAGAAAAGGCACCCATCACCTTACTGAGAGATCACTGGTAAAACCCATCAGGACAGCAGCCTAGGCCTGCCCGACTTCTTTATGTAGACATGCCCTATGCTACCTATTTTAGGGAGCAAAATGTGTCTTTGTATTTATTCAGTATACGATACAATGGAACTCCCTCTGAGATCCATTGATGCTACTGGACTACAGATAATGACTAAAAATCATCAAACGGAACTGTCAGTGAGGGTAGCTGCTTGCAGAGAAAAAAAACAAATTAATTTGGAAGTATGTTTGTGAATATTTTGCTCTGTGCTTTTGCGTGCCTTCATCAGAGAAAAAAATTGGTAGTGCTGACCGTCAAAAAACTAAGCAATTAAAAGAATGGATTTTAAGTTGCTACCAGTATTGCACAAAACTGCAGTGGAACATTCTGAAGTTTAAAAAAAATGGGGGGGGTGGGGGGTGGAAATAAGATAAGTGACAGCAACATGCTCTGAATCAGTGAAACGAGTGGCCAAATAAAGGCATTGAGGGCTCACAGTAAAACACAGGACATACGGACATTTTGTAGAAGATACATCTGAAAGATATGCTGAAAGACTTGCTAAAATATCCACCTTAAGATACACCTATTGAGTAACGGAAGACAGCTTCAAGCAAAAGAACACAAGAAGCTGACTGTATGTGGCCATGAACAGATCTCCACAAACAGGTTAAAAGTGCACAGTTTTAAATTTCAAGCCCTGGGGTCCCTGGGATCATCAAAGCCATGCAGGACCAACCCAGACGAAATCAGTTGACTGGCTTTTGTATAAAGTATTAGTCTGGAAGATGAAGCACACAATAGCATGCGCTACTGAGGAGCTGCTTTGCAAAGTAGAGTCGTCACTACAACTGGCTTCCACGCTTACTTTTTACATTATTACTTTTTGTCCCATTGCTAAAATTAAAAACCAGGCTCCCATTCCACAGTTGAACAGGCTGCTGTGCTTAAATGACATCCATTAATTTCAGGATTCCAGCCTGCAGAAGACTCTACAAAAGAGCTTGTTTCAACTTTCCAATTTTCATAAGGAAACCAAGAATTTTATCCTTGCATTTTGCTGTATTGAAATGTGTTGGCAGAAAGTGTAACTTTTAAAGTAACCTAACATTACATCAAGTAAAAATCCTAAACTTCCCTTCATTCCTTCCTTGAAAGAAAGTGTTGCTACATTTAAAATGTTACATTTTCTCCAATAGTCCATCTCTAATGGGAAAATTAATGTGCCCTGCCTCAGAACCTCTGCAATAATACTGAATGCATTAAAATTTGCTGCTTCTATTTGATACTGACTAGTTGGCATGTAAAGTATAAAACGGCCATCAACAGTTGCTTTTTATTGATATTTTAGTTGCATTTTGCATAACACAAAACTAATTTCCAAATTATTATCTAGTTGGAAAATATTTTAGATAATTATAAGATTTGAAAAATCTTTCATATGAGGATAGGAAAAAGCAAAGGAAGGACTTCAAAACTGTGCAGTTTTGTGATAGCTGCCAGAACCAGTCACGTGGCAGTACTGACGACTGAGTCTAAAAGCCCCATCAACCCATGCACCAAAGCATCACACCAGCTACAATAACCAGACAAATCTCTGCTTTTTATCACCATGATTTAAGAAAAATTATATTTTAGCTAAAAAGTATAGCCTTTATAGTTTTTCAAGAGGAAATGAAAGAACTATTCTAACCACTTTATCTTCACTTGATTCTAAATTTTTGGGGAAAAAAAAAAATACTCATCTGAAAAAATTACTAGCTAGAAGGTGTTATGGAGGAGGGTAGATCTCTCACCAATTATTTCTGTTAAACTCGCACTATTTTTGATACAACCAAATTGGGAAAAATATTTTAAGAATAATAAGAATTTTGCAGCTTCAAATACATTTCCTTATTCCTTGCAAATAAATAATAAAAGAACTACAGTGTGAAACTGTGTGAACCTAGGGTCTTTGAGTCTTCTTTAATTTGTTGGAATTAGTATTAAAATTTAGACTGATGAAATAGATTTTACAGAGGAATTCACGGTTTTTATTTTGACTTATCTTGACTTATTTTGACCAGTTTTTACAGCCTGCACTCCTGTGACCTACATGTATTCCACCAGAGAAGCTCCAACTTCACAGATGATTTCCTTGATGCAGGGGGCAGCAGACCCCAAGGGGTGGCAGCTCTCTGGTCAAGCAGGCACCAGTACAAAGGCCAAACCGTGCTCATCTCCTCTCCTGGGCAGGGGATTTCCAGCACCAGCCAGCACAGCTGAGCCAAGCCCTTCTAGCAACTGGGCAGCACTGACACCGAGGTCTTGCTGCATTTCAACTCATCTTGGTAGAAAATCCAGCTTCTTCCTTCATCTAAGGAGACAAGACTTTGTGACAAAGTAAATGATATATTATTATGCTAGCTGCCTCATTGTTTATATAGATTTATGTCTAGACTGGCAGCTTTATATGAGAGCTCTGGAGATACAAGCCACAGTTAAGAGTCAACCTAGTCTCTAGGAAAGCTACAGGGGCTTCTGTTCAGCTCTAACATTAAACCAAACCCAGCACAGCATATTACCAGCAAGCACCAACTGGCTGGGGCTGAAGTTCTTTACCGTATCTTGTCAACGAACCCTTTGGTTAAATGGCACATTACTGCCTTTAAAACAAAGGAAAAATAAACAGGGGAGAAAAAAAAAAAAATCAGTTCTTTTCTAACTACTTTTAAAAGAAACCTTCATGCCAGCATGAAGATTTTGGAAAAGTACCGGGAACTATTTTCCAGTTTTTAAATGATTGAGCCAACCGAATAGCTAAGTAACGTGAAGATCTAGGTGAGGGGCCCTCAGCAAAGAACCAGCAGAAGATGTGCCTGTTGCATGCTGCCTCTGAGGGGGTATTGAAGGAACCCACATTTCCTACACGTGGGCTGCTGAGCATGCTTCTCTCATCATCGTATTTTGTCTGGCATCCAGAGGCACAGCGATACCTCTAACCATTGCTGCTGCTAAGGTGGGCCATGCCACATGCTCATGTCTGTGTGAGCACAGACCAAGGTGCTAAGGCACTGCACACCCCCTTAGCTGAGCTTTGTCCACTTTATTGGCAAAAAGATGCCATGCATTTGACTGCTTTATCTGCATACTATGCTGATGGATGACGGATCCTAGCTTAACTGCTGCAACACTGACCATCTAGTGCTGCTACCAAACTGGAACGTAATATACAGTTGGTCAAAGACTCGGCCAGACACTGTCCACCCCGACACCGAAAACCTTCATTTAGGGCCCTTTAGCATATTCCTCTTCTGGGCTCTCAAGGTCTCCAAAGCTCTGCTGCTGAGCACGGGTTTCAGCCCAAGCAGCATGGATGCACGTTGAACCTACAGAATGGCTTTGGGCTTGAGCGCAGGCTCAGGATGGCACTCAAACATAAACCACACCAGACTTCAGAGGCATAAATGAACTCTTCAGCAGTATGTGTAGAAGCAATCAATCTGAATGTTCAGCAGCCATTCACAGAATCAAATATCCAGAGAGGGTTTGAAGTACAACATCTGAGAAGATTTTGTAAATGAGGAGAGCACAACATCTATTTGCAAACGCCAGTAAATCATTCCCATCCCTTTGATTACATCAGATACTCTAGGAATGTTTCAAGTCTGATGCTCACAGAAGTGGATCTACATTTTATGAGAACAAGAGAAATAATCTGTCTTATTTTTTTCTGTGTCGTATCAAATAATTTTAAAATGGCATAGCGCTTTTTCATGCTTAATCCTATCTAAATTTTCTTACACTTTGATTTATTTTAGTAAAAACAGTTCTGTGATAATACTGTGGGGTTTGGTTTGTCGTCGTTTCTTTTTTTTTTTCTCCTTTTATAAATCCAGTTGTAATGTACTCATTTACTTCAGAGCCTCGCAAAGTGAATTACTAAACAAATTAAATATCTCACTCTCAGTATCTGATCTACTTTAGAGTTGTCCATGGTATGGCATTAACTGAAGTGACCTGCTTGAGAGATAACTCCTCATTAGCTGGTTATGAGGGAGAACAGCCTCCCCTCAGAATAAGAATAGCATAGTCTTTGGAGGGTTTGCCTTTTTGTTTGATGATTCAATTTGCACTATACTCATCCATGAGACACACTGCGATTTTAAGGGGCATGCCCTATCGTTCAGAGTGCCACACGAAATTGTTCACAGGTGCAGTCTAATATTTGACTTAAATACTTTCTTGGGATATTCTGGAATAATATGTCTGATTTCTTCAGGTACACGTAAGGAACAGCAGATTACGTACAAAGAGTATATAGATCCTTCACTGCCCAGAAATGCCCCCAAAAAGCCCAGGGGATAGTCTGACAAGAAACTACATGGTACTAGTCTATTTTGTAAGATGGGAAACTAACTCATGCAGATGGCCTGATTTCTATCTGATTCCGTGTGCTTTGTGTTTATTACTAACGCTCTCTTCAACAAACATGATAAGGCACAGGATTTGGATTTGGATTAGACAATAAATGTAACAGAGAAACTCTAAATCCCGTAAGGTACAGGAGACCCACCATACCAGGCTCAGGCAACGAGCCCACCTCTCAGCAGCAAAATTCAAATCATGAGTAAAAATGTTAACTGCTCTCCCAGCTCTCTTCTGTTATTCACTCACAGGAAAACAGGGCTGGTACTAAGGGCAAACCAGAGTCTGATAGCCAGGAAAAGCTCCCACCTGGCATCACTGAGGAACTTCAATACAGGATCCCAAGAACATAAGCAACCGAGCTTCATGATGCGTGAACCCAATGAAGACCCTCCTTCCAAGGAGGAGTAAACCTGTTGCAGCAGCGTGGCAGAATGACTAGAGAGGCATATTGCAAGATGTTGTGGAGACCACAGCAGCTGACACAGCCCACTATGGAAGGCATCACAGGCTACTGGACACCAAGGCTATATGTGAACAGGAACACCCCCATCTATCAAATAGATTCACAAATCAGTAGCCAAAGACAGGACTCCTAAGCACAGCAGGACACCGTAAGGCCAGAGGCAAGTGTAGAACAGCAGCTGAGAGACAACAGCTGAGTGCCCATCGTGCTCAGGGAGCTGCAAGTACCAACCATAACTGACTGCTACTGCCAAGGGACAGACAACCAACACATGGACAGAAACACAGCAAGCAAGCTTACAAAAATCCTAGCCATCAAGTGGGTCAGCACAAAGAAAAACCACACAAAAACTCTAAAAAACCAAACCCAAACCAAATAGGGAAGCTGGTGTAACAGAAGCTGTGCAGTTCCATGGTTCATACTTGTGGGTAGGCTAAATGACAACTGCACATCAAGGCCTGTTTTCCATTATCGCCTACTCTGTTGTAAAGGATCCTTACTCATAGACAGGGAGGGTGCCAGGTCTGGATGATGAGGCATCAGCACTGCATGGCACCTGGCAACGTCGATGCAATTAGAAAGGACAAATAAGAAAAATCCCAAAGAAAAAATAGAGTCTTAGCGCTGAGAAAATCCCTCATCAAATTTGAGAATACAGATGAGAAGCTGGACACTTGCTCAAAAGCCAGCATACTGGAAGGACAACAAAGCCACAGAAGATACAGCGGTCCAGCAGCAGACTAAGCCTTTGCAATCCCTTGCAATAGAATCCTCTGGGTAAAGCAACCAAGCAAATATTAGGGAAAAGAAAACAACTGTGCTTGTATTTAAAACAAAGAGGTTGCAACCAGAGTGGAATTTGGAGGGAGCAGCACAGTAGCAGAGTTTGGAACAGGCACCATGAAGTCCATCTGCTGCCATTAGGTTTGACTGCTAGCTGCTGTTGACTAATTTATAAAAACTTTCATCATTAAGTAGCTAGTTCAGATTTAGATACACGCAGTCCTCTCAGTTTATTATCTAGCGTGAAGTCTGCAGAGTAGCAGACACAAACAGAAATGTTGTGTTCCCTACAGTTCACAAAATCAAATGCCCTTCAGTTCCAGGCTTTAATCTACGGTCTTTCTTCCAGGTGGTGGCAAGGCACAGATCCAAGGTACAGTATGGCTTGCACCAGATGTTGGCACTTATGCAAGCCTAATTTTGGCAAGCAGGGGAGAGGCAGGGCATGAGATGCTGTAGCAGCCGTTCTGATGTTGGCTTGGTGCCTTGACACATTTCACATGTGTGTCAGACCTAGATATTTCTCCCAGTTATTGTATATTCTGTAAAGCAAAGCAAGTGTCCAGCTGTTATGGTGTGGTGAAGTAAAATTTACACAATTAAATGAGTGTAGCTGAAATATGCAGAAATGCTTGAATTTGCACAGAGTCTGAAACTGTACCTCTGCGTACCTCCGCATCATGCACTTCAGCCAGCATTCATTCAGATGGGCAGTGATCTAGATGACAACGATGATATTTTAATTACAAGTATTTATAGTTTTGGCTTCTATTCAGTACAGTGTTGAGTCAAGATATAACCTGAACATTTGTACAACAAAATTGAGTTAAGTAATTCTATGAACTCCACATAGCTGACCTACCAAAAAACCCACGAAACAAAGCTCAAGTACTACCGACGTTTGAATTAGCAGCATCATGCAAAAGCAGCTACAGATTACAAGCTGAAGTGAGCAAATTCAATTGCTAAGCATAGATCATGTGCTGTTTTATTATTTGGCTATTCTCTCGAGCGGTCTGGATTGAATAGAGCAACTTCAATTCAGCAGCTGCTGACATGAAGCCAAATAGTATTCCACTGCTTACAAAAGCATGTGAAAAAGCAAGTAAAGAACCATAAAATGAAGACCTGAACCAATATTTCTCTGAGTCAGAGCTGAGAGTGTGGAGGGTATGAAATGAAGGACTACCTGCTACGCATGAAAGGGACAGGGAATTAAATAAAGGCGTTTTATCAACACATGGCAAGGTCAGTTGACAAGGCATGCCTGAAGCCTGGGTAAACATCCAGGTGGTATGGTGACAAGGCAGGAGGACATAATTTGCTGGTCTCTCACATTTTGGTAGTATAATCCTCACTGAGGCTTTGTTAAGTCTCATTGGCCTTATAACTCTAATAGGATTATGCAGGGATTGGCTCTCTAGAAAAAATGTGGAAGGGAATTAGGATACTTCTGAGAGAAATCCTCACCTAATGTATCCTAGTCAGAAGAACAGACACATACCCTCTTACAAACATGAAAAAAGGCCTTATCCTGGAACTGATATGACAGTGATCCAGGAACAAAGACAAATCTTTTCATGTTACTGGGCATGCCTTGCATTTTTTTCATTTGACAGGGAGAGAGCCAGGGGTCCGTAGACAGGAGGAGGCATGGAGTGGGGTGGGCTTTTATTTGGCTCACCGGTCATGGATTAGCTACCTGAGGTGAAAAAAAAGCTTTAAGTAAGAGATCAGGTAACGTTCCTAACACCAGTTCTATTCCCAGGTGTATCAGAATATAGTCTCAAATTAACTCAGTAATATGGCTCCATATTTACCCTGGTCTAATTTGCAGCAAAAACTTGTATCATTTGCTTTGTTACCAGGGAAACAGACTGCTAGAGAAGTGGTGAGGTTTAGGATTAATATTTGCTGTCGTGGACAAGACAAACATAAAAATATTTAATACTGGAATAGTGTGCACCAGTTGACAGTGGCTGATACCTTTTTCTTTGGAAAAGAAAACAACCCTGAATTCAACAACCTGTTTGGAGATTACCAAGATGATGATATGAACGCTTTAGCTAAGAGCCACCTATAAGCAACTGTTGTACAAGCAAAGACACATGACTTTACAGAAAACCTTAAAAACCACTGGTACCAAAAATGGCAGTGTTTTATATGCAGTGAGCATTACCGTTGGGTGCTCAAGTTAAAGTATCTTAGCTAACAATTCTAAGAATAATTTTGAGTACAACAAATCATTGTTTATCCAGCATATTAGATATTTATTAACAGGTCTCTGTGCATTTAGCTGTCTTTTTCTTAAGATTTTTACCTTAAGGGACCTAAGGAATCACTTTAAGTAGAGTTTTGCCTGCAGCAACCCTGCTAATGGTGTTCCTCATAGGAGCAATTTCAAATGAGGTGGTGGTGGCAGGTTGAGAGCAGCATACGTTCTTTTCATAACTTCCTCTGCTTTTTCACTGTTGTTGACTTATCTCTGAAAGGCACACTACACCTCGTATATACTTCTGCCTTCCATACAATACAGTGAACCAGATGACCCAAAACACTTGACCTGAACAGTTTCGCTCAGTGGAGGGAATGAAGGCACATCTGCTGAACTGCTGAGAGAATCAGAAAAGTCAGAAGCTTAAAGACAGTGCTCTAATAACTTCTAGGTAAACAATGCATACCTATGGATATTTTAAATCCTAGCTTGAATGCCTGTGAAGATAAACTTGATTTTCCACCTAGGCTTATCAAGACCATCGGTTTCAGGGATGTAGTCACTACTTTTTAGGAACAAATATAAAAGCAAAGATTTTTGAAGGAGACTGAGGGATTTAGGAACCCCGTATATTTGGCTATTAGATCATCAAGAACATTTAAGACCACTAATGTTTGTAGCTGGATTAAAGTCGTATTTGTTAAACTTGTTTATATTTTATGCTTGCAAACTGTAGACACATAAAACAAAATCAAGTTTTGAAACTCTAATTTCAATAATTTGCACTGGTTGCTTTTTTAACAACGCGTTAAAAAGGAGTCTGCAAAGCACAGAGTTCCATTAAAATGTTTAGCACCTCTCTATAAAGAAGAAAGACAAAAAACACCATATAATTTCAGCCTCAAAACACTTTAGAGAAAACAGCAAGAAAGAACAAAATCCATGCCTGTGTGCTGGCTATAGGGGAACATCTGTACGTGTGTGTGCAAACACACACTGTGAAACACCAACTTGATTTTATTAGAAGGATCTCTGTACTAGCAAATTGTTTCTACCAGTGTAAATTACAGAAGTCTTTGATCTGTGGTTCCAGGCAAAGAGGAAACAAATTAACTGCCTACACAGGCATTTTCCACACACTTTTCTATGCTTTCCACAAATGCCACAACAAAGTCAGCCATTTCAAAAGGGAATATACACAGGTTGCAGGAGGAAGAACTATGAAGAGCACTCCTCGGAAGGCAGTTTACAAACAGACGACTTGAGTGGTGCTTGCAGCCTACCCAAAAGCAACGGACACCTCCCATGTGATTTATTTCCACATGCATCTGGCAAGAACTGCCTCACCGTATCCTCTAGATGTCATTTCTCTCCGGTGAAAAATCCAGGTCTTCTCTTTGTTGTCTTTACTGAACTGATAGTCATGTCTAGAGCTGTTAATTCTTACATTCACAAGGTCAAATTTCTTTATAACTACGAATATGGCCACAGTGCTTCAGAACAAAGGGTCCCCTAACCCAAGATCCTGTCATATCAGGTACCAAAAGCGAATGCTAGGGAAGGATTTCAGAACGAGCCAATCACAGTGTGTGACTTTCCAAGTACTTTCACTATTTCCCTATCAATAGATCACCTTATACATAAAAATCTTCCGTGAATTTCTCTTCCCTGAAACTCTCTAGCTTCCCCTTGATCTGTATGAAGTTTTAGCATCCCCAAACCAATGACTTTGCCAGCTACCTTCCCCTGATAGGCACAAAAGAATTTATACTGACACTGCCAGTGAAAAGGATTGACAAATAGCAGCTCTTCAGCTGCTGAAACAAGAATATGAAAAGAGGTTGATTTAAATAGATTTCTATCACATTCAATTGCAACACAATCAAGGGTTCTGAACAATGACTCTTTGAAAATAACAATTAAAAGTGAGGCTCAGCTTTAACTGCCTAAAAATTACACATCTGATCTAAATTATTATGATTTCTTTGTGCTGTATCTATAGATAGGAATATATATAGCAAAGTAACTTACTCCAGAAGACAACTCAAATCTACCCTATGATAGGTGGTTTCTGGAACTGCCTAGGAAATTAAACAGGAGCATATCTGTTCTTACAGCAACCCTTTTACTATTTGTTTCAGTCACTTAAAAAAAAAAAAATCTCGAATACCAAAAATAATTCTAAGAAAATACCAGCATTGTTTCCTACTAAAACATTCCTTAAAATATTGCTGGAGGAGTCTCAAGGATAAACCACTGCTACAGCAGAAGGGTGAAGTTTGGACAAACCCCACATAATTAGTATTTATTTTGTTGCTAAAAGAAATGTCTGACATCAGGGTTTTTCTTTAAAAGAAAGATTATCCTTGGTTACTGAAGGAGAGATTATATCACTAGAAGCCCACTGCTGGAGTAATGTTTATGGTGCCTTCACACTTAAATGGGTTTCCTTGAGTAATGCCACGGAGCAGCTGGTTTTCCAGAGATATGATATAATCTTCTGCTATTTAATTGAGCACCTGAACTTGGTGGAACATTCAGGAGAGGCTGCTCAGGTGCAGCTTATCTGGGCTCTAGGATCTACATATTTATACACTGCATTGGATTTTCCTAAACAGGCTTTTATTTCTTAATTCCTCCCTTCTGCTTGACAAATATTTGCAACTCTTATTACAGCAATTTTGCAACAGGCCACAGTACAGTTGAACGTAAATCATCGAACAAAATCAGAATCCTGGTTACTAGAAAAAATTGCTTAATTTTGCTCAGCAGTTAGGCTAATACGTTATAATTCTCAGTACTCTGGGGTTTTTTCATCTTTCAGAACGGGGGCATGAAAGAAAAGGTCTGAAAATAAATCTTTGATACATAGGGTCATTTCATCAGACAGTGACAAACGTATCAAAGTGTGTAACATACAAATCACCTCAATATGCAGGAGGCTCAAGGTCCATTTTGCTTTGCTTTTATTCACCGAAAAGATTTTAAGACAAACATGTACCTTAAAATATTGCTTTATGCTTTCTGTCCACTCATATATTTGTGCAACGCAATCGTTGCCAGGTACATTCTAAAAAACAATGTGTTGCTTACCACTGAAAAGCACAGTTGGCACGATGCTCTGTATGTATTTCTATTACAAATATTCTGTTATTAAACATTGTTTATGTTGAAAACAGGTAATTTATGAGACAGCAACAAAGCTACCACCACTAGGAAATTAAACAAAAGATATATTGTAAGTGATATTCTATACCCTTACTACAATAAATAAGTAAACAAACACTTATATGTCTGTATGGAAAAAAACCCACCTATATTCATCACAGCAGTGGAGGTGGTTGAATTCGCAGTTCCACAATTTTAAATTAGGGTTTACTTTACTGAAGCCAGGGTAATTCTGCTGCCAAGCTGACATGCGACAGGAGTTCAGCTGACCCCTCAAGCAAGTCTGGATCCCTGTGTACTGTTGGCCTGTTTTTCCTCCAGTGCTCTGGGGTCCCATGGAGCAGATTCAATGTGTGCATGGCAGTTAGTTCCCAGGTGCCAAATGGGAGCAAAAAAATCAGTTAACCTAGGGGGGACAAGGGGATGTGGCACATTCTGGGTGAAGACGGCCCCAAGGTCTCCCCTTTCCCCAGAGCAGGTCTTCAGCAGCCATCCCCCATGGGCAAAGCTGGAGACAAACAACCGGTTCTTCAGTAAAGTCTAGCTCTCTCTGCTTTCATAGCTGCATGAGCCACGCATCTCTCCCAGCTGTCATCCTCTGGGCTCTCCCAGCAGCAACGCAGACAGGTGACCTCAGGCCCTCACCACTCCTTCCAGGTTTGGAAGGTTTGGTAATAGCAGATGCCTCCTGCACCACTGTAGCTGGACCTCCTCACCTCCCACCCAGCCAGTAATGTGCACCAAGATCTACCTCAGGATCTTATGAGAGGTTCTTCCAGTACTAAACAGGTTTACAGGATGTTTATTTTTTTGCAGGAATGAATTGAGAAGATATTTTTATTGCATTTATATAACCCTAACCAAGTGCTGAACTTGAACTGACAGGCTCTTCAAAGCTTTTCTTGATGGCACTTTCAGTGCCCACAGCAGATCAGATTCCTCTTTCTCCCTCATCTTTTACACCTTGGATTCCTCGCTTCTGGTCTCCTTCCCCAAAAGACTCACTAACTTCTCCTTCCTGATACAAAACAACGCTGCAGAGAGAACTACCTACTCCATCCATCAGTTGGTCCCCTAACTCCACTCCCTTTCCATGTTGGTGCTTTTTCTTCTTGAAACTAATGAGAATTATTACCTGAAGACAGATTTCTTCACCTCTTTGCCCCAGAAATCATTCCATTTTTAAAATGAAGTCAGACATCCGCCTCATCACAATCCATATTTTCTGAGATACCGAGAGAGATTTCAGGAAAATGGAAAGACATTTTAGAGAACAGGAAAAAAAAGGCGACATGAACTATATTAGGATACTTTCAATATGAACATTTTTTTATATGTAAAGAATTTCAGAAAGCTGAAACACAAAAATACCTGCAAAATTGTATTTTGCTTTAGAACCGTCAATGTCTGTTTTATTTTCATATCCCACTACAGATCAGGTCTGAAAACTTTTGCTTATATGCACATGAGAAATTTTCCCCAAAGATACTCATTAGGAATATATTATTTGGTAGTGCAATAATGAAAATTCCTTAGGAATTATCATGGTGGCAAAGAAAACGCACTAAGCTTTGAATAAAGAAATATGTACATGTAATGATCCTAGTTATATATCATTTAAGATATATCACCACCTAAGCGGGTACTAAGCAAGCACAATTTTCTGTGATTCCACGAAATAGATGTCAGCGTCAGGTTAATCTTTCTACTAATAAGTTTAATGCAAAGTGTCTTTACAATCTTAAAATATATACTGCATGCAACCCTTGCAGAAGTCAAACCTATATGCACAGGAAGCATTCAACAATAATGTCTGTTTATAGCACAAAACAAATTAAGTTAAATCTTAAAGGCTACTTAAAATTATGTGAAGTCACTCAAGAAGAACTGGTTTATCTTATATCTTCTAAAAAGTGCTTATTTTTTGGTAAAAAAATTGAAAACCAAGAGTTTTATGAGAAAACTGAGAATTTTGCTTCAAAAAATACTTTACGGGAGAGACAATCGAGCAATTAAATCTCCATTTTCAAGCAAATGGGCTCCCTAATATTCTCTTTTACTGAGCCATGAAAAATGACAGATCCTAACCACAGTGAATCAGAAGAGAGGTAGTCTCGATCACACACACACGACAAGAAAAGAAGCAATCTTATCTCTAATGACCAGTGGCACTTTTTTTAAGGCATACAAACAGCCATAAATATAAATTATTGCTTTCTTTTATTCATCACATCCAACATCATGAAGAACACCAGAGATTCATTATATTGCAGCTCTACTTTCAGGCACTGGAGGAATGATGCCTTTGAGCAATGCCTATCACATCTGGAAAGGTGGGGCAGGAAGGATTCTTCCCAAACTGAAAATCAGAAAGCCATCTGAAGTTTTAAAACTTAATATCCCAGCTGTAAAAATGTTAAGTAATATGCTTAGGAATTTACTACATGGGATGTGACTAGTACCTGATTTAGAAGTTATTCACATACACCTCTGTGACAATAGTAATGATCCCAGTCCTGTAAAAAGCATGCAGTTATATGGCTTCAGCCTCAAATTGAATAATTCCTTTAGTTAATGAGAACCCCATACTGTTACCTTAGGGAATTGTAAAAGTCAACACTAAACGATCCATTTTATCTGTAATTCTGAAAGTACCAGTCAGGATTAAACTGTAATCATGACTTGTTATTAGATCAGTATATTTCTGACTAATGCTTGGCTGCAGGAGGATTTATCACAAGTTCAGTTACATCTAATGCTTTCCCACTTGGATTGCTCCCTGCAGAGCTAAGCGGATCTCAGTGAAAGTTTATGGGAGATTCAGCTACGAAAGTGACAGATGTACAAGTCTCATCTGTCCCTTCTTTCTGACCTGCATTTTCTCCTTTTTCGCTTTTCCTCAAAAGACGACTTTTTTCAGGTTTGCTTCTGCACGTTTTGATTTGTATTCATTTCCCTTTTGTTGCCTCTCTCTTTTTTTCTACCAATCATTGCTTCATTTTCTAAGCTAGCTAGCTCATTGTAGCACAAAGTTGAGGCAGATCATAGTTACACCATAAACCAGAAAAACATTCCCTCCTTTTGTCAGGTGTCCACATAATTCCCCAAAAGAGATCTCCTTTATAATGACTCAAAGCAAAGGAGATGCACTGGGAGACAGTCATCCTTCCAGGGGCAACAATACACACGCACTCTCACAAAGGCTCAGAACAGGAACCAGGAGCTGCTGGTTTCTGAATTCATGGACAGCACAAGCAACTGTCAGAAAACATCTGTGAAAGACCAGGCAGGATATAGCCTTGAAAAATAACTATCCTTACTGCACCTATATGGTCATCCTTGCGTGTTTTGGATGACTACAATTGAATAAATAAATAAGCAGGCAGCTGCGACAATTTTCTCTGATACTGCAATCTGTGTGATCCTGAATTTTTATAGACTCTGCACATTCACGGAGTCCTGAAAAAATATAGGCATTCAGTTATGAAAGTCTCAGTATTCAAAATACATTTGAAAAATATAGCTATACTTCTGCCTGCTGTAAATCGGTGCCTCTCTGTTGTCTGAAGTTAAGCTATATTTCATCCAGTTGAGGATGAAAATGAATCACATTACAGACTGTCCCAACTCACTGGCTACCAAAGGCACTACCATTAGTGATCTAGGTCTGAAAAACTGAATTATTAGGACAGAGTCACCATCAGGCCCAGTATTAAAGTATACTATTTCCCAATTCCCAGCAGTAGAGTGAAGTTACAAGCAGATACCTCAGAGTATAAGAATTTATCCTGTTCCTAGTGAGATTAACTTGCTACTGATGCTGTACATGGAAATGCTCACAGCCCTCCGTGAATCCTTAAACATCAGGGATTAAGTTTTATCAGCTAGGTTTAATAGATGTGGTACCTTCCCACTTCAGTACCAACAGATCAAATATATAAAACTATGCAACCGAAAAAGAGCAAAACAAAAGCAGCAGGCTGCCAAAACTAAATCATAGCGCTCATGTTTAAAAGATTATAGATGTGTATTTTTGATTCTGCTTTTTTATAAAGATGGAAGAAACTGGAAGAGTTGGTAGGTGGAGCATATAGGTTGAGATGAGATATTTTTCTAGTAAAGAAGTGATAAACACTCCATCTCGGGGCAGGGGGTGTGGGGGGAGGAATAAAAAGGCAAATGGAATAAGCCAGCTGAGGTAGAAAATAACAAAGAACACTTCTTAAGAAATTGTAATTAGGCAAGACATGCAAAAATAGGGAGCTAAGCCAAGACCTAATATCTATTACAACTGTTAGGAGTCCAAAAGGTCTAGTATCAAGAAGAATACTTAAACAAAGATACTGATGAGAAAAGTACACCAGCAATTTAGTGGAAGGATTATAAAAAAAAGGGTATAATATCAGGAAAAAACCCGAGGTACAACTAAAAGCACAGATCATACTGACAGAGGATAAAGACAAGAAAAAGTTAATGTGTAATATATGATCTTTACACACCATAAAGATTTTTTCTTCACCATTTGTTTTGTGACTCTTTATTTAATTACTCTAACCTATAGGAACCCATAAGGAAGAAGAGCAGTCCCTGTTGACGAGTGTACAGCAAGTACAGTGTACACAAAAACTTCTCGTAGGATATAACTTTCAAAAGTCATTCTGCAGCAATGAAATATTTAAATATTTATTTTTTTTTTGTAGAAGAGAGAAAAAAGCTATCTTCAAAACTAAGGGCTAGCTTTAAAAAGGAGAGCTATATGAAATGAGAGATAGTTACAATAAAAATAAAACAAACAGGTAAAAGGGTAAAATACAGCAGCATGGAATTCGTTATGGAGTTTCATCCGCTTACAGTGATGTATAACTCATTTCAGAAATGAGTAAAACAAGAACAAAATTGAGATAAACCACTTAAACTGGAAAACTAAAGAGCATTTCAATCATTAAAAATAAGTAATGTTAAAATGAAAAAACACAAAAAATTGATTAATTAAATCATAACCAAATATGTCAGACTGAAAAAAATGTTCAGCAGCGAAGCACAAAATGGCACAAAGCATAAACAGCTTCATCTCCTTTACTTTATACTCACCATCCCTCACTACACTTCCTGCTTATCAGGAAGCAGACTTAAAAGAAAGTAAACAATGTTTTCTTCCTCACAACACAGAAATTAACTGGGGCACTGCCATCAGCTATCATGAAAAATCAGAAAATTTAAATGTGCTCAAAAAAAAAATAATATCAATGATAGAAATTTATGAAAGTGAGGTCCAATTAAACATCATAGCCCAGATGTCATTTCTGGCTCAAAACTTTCTTGAACTGCTGGTTGCTGAAAGTTGAGAAGCTGTACAAGGCATGAGCACTATGAATTTGTTCTTGTTTTGATATATTTTTCTTAAGCATCTGCTGGTGGTCAACATCAGAGATGACTGGGGAGCTTGCCCATGCTTTGCTCTGACCCATTAAGGTACTCCTCACCTTTAAGGTACACCAACACCTTTATAGCAACTCACAGATCCGGAAAGGTACAAAGCCTTGAGGGATCAAGTATGATGTTACAGGACGTGACTAGAAAGCTCTCGTGCAGGAAAGAAAATACAAAAACACTCTCACGAACCAGAGACATCAGTCAGGTTTTGCTTCCCAGCAAAATCAATTGGCACCTGTGTGCCAAATATAGACAGCTGCCTATGTGTTACCATCAGTCCATCTGCTGCACAAGCCATATGTCAGTTGCTTTATTTAGAGTGCTGAGAGAGGGGGAGATATCCTGAATTAATTCTAATTGCTGTGAATGTTAAAAGCTATTAGAAAACTAAACTTGCCAAGTAATATATTTATTAAAATGATCCGCATACTAAGGAGCAGAAATATGCACAAGAACTGTATCAATTATGCAGTGGTATGGAAACTGTGGCTGTAAAATTCCACATCTGTCAATAAAAGCAGAACTTCTGAGTTGCTGCCAATTGCTTCACCCACACAGCTAACCTTTCTACTGTGTCATCTGCTTTTATCTTAGGCTTCTTCCATGTTTCTCTCATTCCGTTTTGCCAGAGTTTATAGCTTAAAGCTGCTTCAGAAAATTCCTCCAAAAAGCCATTTCCAGTCTACTCTTCCTGGAAAGAAAGAATCCACTGTCATGCTATTCAAGCATGTGATTTTTTTATTTTCTTTTTTTCCCCACATTGAATTCCCTGATTGAATTCCCATTTAGACTGGAACTCCTAAAAAAGGTCACACCTTCCTTACTGTTTCCAAGCTGTGTGACATATTTTTAAGATTATTAAGAGAACAAATGATTATTCTTTATAAACCATTTCTGGTTTGTGTTTTTTTTTTCTTCTGAGTTCAAAGCTGCCTACAAATCTGAGAATTTAAAAATCATCCAAAGGTGATATTCTTTTCACAGTACAGATCTGTATTTGCACATGAATTCAAAGCCACCTTTAATCTATCTTTTCATTTTTTTAGCTACCTGTCTTGGAAGTAGCAGGTTCGAAGCATACTTTTGCAACAGTTTTTAGGAGCTATTCCAGTAGAAATAAACCCTTAATATCTCAGAACAACCTAGCAATTTCTCCATTTCCTTCCGTATCCCCCGTCTAGCAATCAAGAAGCAAACTGACATGGTACCTCCACAGCACAGCCACCCCCTCCCCACATACGCATCCTCATCATGTGGGAAATCATGAAGCAGTTAATTCTGTTTGAGTTCTATCCTCTTTTTGTAGAAGGACAGAGCAGAAGAAGCCCTAAAGCCACTGAGTCCGGTAAGAAAATGTGTCTCCTGCTACAAGCACCTTGCCACACAGACCAAAATCTGGATTAGCTGCTTCACCATGGTATCTCTAGATCTAGACTGGTAAGTATTTATGAAGAAGCTTAATGAGTGTTGTCTTTTTAATGACTTTATTGTAGCAAGGCAAGTGTCCATGTCGGGAAACCAGGAGAGCACTCGCAGTGACTGCAATCCCTGCTGACAGCCTCAACAGAAAAGCTGTGATTAGCTCAGGTCCCCCAGGACATATTAAGGTGTATTAACAGAACAACATGAAGGAAACAAGTACCGCTGATGATGACCTTACTGATTTCACGGAGACGGAATTTCAGCTTCAGCATTTTTAAGCAATGGTAAACCGTCTCACTTCCAAAATAACTGCAGTTTTAGAATGGAAGAAATAAACAGGGAATTCCTCGGCTAGTTTTTAATGGGTATTTTCATCTTCCCCGCTTTCTCTTCACAGAATTGCCAACACAGGGGCATTTATGCAATTAACAACTAGAAGCATATCACAGCACAGAATTAAGATTAAAAAATATATATACAAATGCAGAAATATTAGACAACACGCCATGTAGTACTCTCACCAGTTCTGTTATTTTTAAAGAAAATAAAGGGAAGGCTCTCTGAAATGACTATTCTCTCTTTAGCATATTAGATTTGCATATGTAGCGATCCATTTCAGAGTTGAACCATCAAACCCTAGGAGGCTAATTTATCCAATAGAATGTTTTAATCAACCATATCAAATGCTCAGATCCTTAGAGACTGTAGAATTATTTTTTTTTTAAAAAAAAGATATTTATACAAATTTTTCTCTCAGACATCCTTACAAAAAGAAAAAAAAAAAGATTGAACACAATGAAAAAGAGCAAGGCAGAAAATACTGGTCAACACAAGTGTGACATGCTTCTTTTCTACAGTTGGATTCTTCCAGAAGCAAACTACTGCATGTCCTTTGTTTAAGCCATTATTTTTCATTATATGAGGCACCGGTGTTATACAAAAGTTAATAGCAAGAATACATCTGTGTGACAAAACAAATACAGCTTGAATCCTATAGCGGTTAATTTCAGAAATAGTTTGCAACAGAGTACACGCCAGACATACACAAATCACAAAGTGATATAGAAATGTGTTGCTGTGCTCTTCTTTTAATAGAACAAAACGTCTATTATCGGGCACTGTCTCTAGATCTCCAGATTAGATTTCAGTAAATAAATGAAAGCTTTGGAAGAGCTATAAAAACAACCACCCCAAGAACAAAAAAACAAACTAACATCCCCTCAAGCTAGCAACCTGTAGCCTGGTCCGACTAGTGTAGGTAATCATATTGCTGTTGTTTAAATTGCCCCTTGACATCAGACATATGCTAATAGTCGATTTAAATGTCTCACACCTTGGCAGAGTCCTTTTTTTTAGGCATTATGCATGGTTTAAATAGAACCCTAGACCTCTGACAGGTACCTGAAATCAGGGTTAAACCACAATGTTTCTGTAAACAGCAGCTCTAAGCCCCATCAATAGCTGTGGACATCGGCTGATAGACCTGAGGCGTTTTTTTGTCCCTACGCTATATCCTCTGCAAAATGGCATTCTCCTTTTGTCTTCTGCGCCACAAAGACATAATTTCTAACTCCTACAAACTGAAACTTCTGAGTGGCGATGTGTTTAATGGGTGTTTTCTTCTTTTTGCTCTTAGGAGGTAAGCTGTTTCTAACAGCTTCCATTTCTTCATATGGTGAGGATAACCAGCAATGCCCTCAAGCAGCAATAACTCTGGCTCAGGTGAGATCATTATTGTGAGGATATAATAAAACTTATTATTATATCACTTTGTTAACTGATTATATGTCCTGCCATAAAAAACATACAACAAAACCAAACCAGCAACAAACAACGAAAACCAACTCAAAACAAAACCAAAACCTCCACAACAACTCCTGATTTTCTTGCGTTATCTTTCAAAGCATCACAAAATCCTGCTTTGGCAGCCCAATAGCAGTTATAGAACAGTTGCTCATCACACATGTCAGTGTGCATATATTTGTATATATAATACGTACATACTGTTTTCAAGCACTTCTTCCTTTCTAAAAGACAGTTCTTCCAACAGATTTAAATTGTATCATTTCCTCAACAAAGATTCGTGGAAGAGCTTCAGTTTACCTTATAATGAAAACAATCTCGCATTAGCCTGCATGCAAATGTAATTTTAGAAAAAAATTTAGAGAAAAATTAGGGGGAAGTTCTCATGTGAGGTGAAAAGGAGGAAACATGAAAAACTGGAAGGCTGATTTGTGAGCTGTTTGAAGTGCCTTAGAGGGTTACAGTGTTTCAGAAGTTATCAGCAGAGATCTATTAGTGGACAGAGAACAGGTGACCCATTGAAAGATGCATGGCAGTTACTGTTATCATATAGCTTTTGTTTTATTATAGAACTCAACTGCCATAAGGATTCTGTATTCTCCATTGTAAATATTTCAGTCCATAGACAGTAGATGGACCATATTTGCAAGCAGAGCAGCAATCGTACCAGAAGACTGTTACGGTAAAGCTATGGAACTTACAAAAATGAAAAGCAATTAAATAGAAGAAATTATGAGAACTCAAAAAAGCTGAAGGCAGAGAACAGGATGAATGTAGACTTCTGGAGAGAGAAACCAAGCACATCTCCATGACTCCTGAGAATAATTTAGCCAAAAGAAAAAAAAAAAAAAAAAAAAAAGGCTGTTAAGCTCTTAATTTTGCATGAAGTTCTATTATATCTTGCAGTCATATTAAGTCACATTTGCCACAAAACTGACTCTGGAAAGAAACCATTGGGATACTGTTTTTTGCAATTCATTCTCAAATAACATCCTGCAATGTATCACATTTTTAGCCTTATGGAGTGACGAATAAGGTCATATATATTTTGTATTGTATACTGCTGTATGCATAGGCAGTCCACTGGGCCATTCATAGCTATCTTATAAATTAAAAGTACTAGGATTTAAAGGTCATTTGTAGAGCTTTTATGAAAGAAGCATCCCTTTTCTGTTGGAAAAAAAATCAATTTTTATTTTTGTCATCTAGTGTTTCTCATTAGCTTATGATCACACTGTGATAGAAGTGCAAGAGTTATTAAGAATAAAAAAAGGAATAAATATCCATTCTCTCATTTATTGTGTGTTATATGAGTTCTGCGGTGTCCAAAGGTGCCAGTCAAGATTGAAACCTAATTGTGCTTGGAGTTGTAAAAACATGAAATGAGATCGCATTACTGAGAATAACCTCAGTAAGAGATTACGTCTGGGGTCTGCTTTGGGGCAGTTGGCAGAACTGAATCTTGAGGAGATTAAATGAGATGAATGTCAGAGAGACTGGTGCATTAAGACAGCAAATGACTTCCAGGTAAAAGGCATGCATGGCAAAAGAATAAAGGATGAAAAAAGGTTCAAGGTCAAAATGGATCAAGCTGTTCTGGGCCTTCACACTGAGGGGTAAGGAACTGAACCTGGCAATAAGTCTATATCTAGTAGGACTTACCCAAAAGAAGCCTGTAAAGCAATTTGGAGACAGAAGCATCAACATAGATAAAGAAAATTATTTTGTAAGCTGCGTGACATGTATTTCCAGAGGATTATAAAGAAATAATAGGGCAAAATATAACCTACCCTACTTAGACAATAGTTTTGCTTCTATCAAGCAAGCTCCCTCTCAATATGGCTTTTTATGCATGGCTAGAACCCAGATATGCAGACAAGGTTCCTGTTTTCTACTCCGTTATAACTCAGTACCTAGTAATTGGCCACAGAATTTAGATAGCAGTTGGTTAAAAACCTGAGTCTCATTCTTCAGAACAGAGAATATGTCATTGGCAGCATCATCCTTAAGCATCGTGCTTGGCTGGTATCTTTAATTAACAAAGTTAAGTACCTTATAACATTAGTACAGGACCAAATTAGTAAAGAGAATTTAACAGAAGGGAAGTCTGTTATCTAAGATTCTTGAATAATGGAGGGGCAATTACAGCAATTAAAATCCACTGAAACTTTATTGTCATGAGCATACAGTTATTACATTTATGAACATGGATGCGATCATTCAAACCATATGGACAAAAACCTCTACCAAAACTCTATTTAATTGACATTGATTATTCTTATAAGCTCTTTAAACACTTTCTGTAAAATTTACACACCATTAGTTTTTTCACTGAAGTGGTTTTAAATGAACACAATCAGAATTTTATTTTAATTTTTTTTTATAAAGTCTTCCTTTGTGTTTTAATGTTACTCAGCTCCGGATGAATCACAGCCAGTTATATCTTTCATATGTCTGGATATGGAGCCAAAAGAGACAGCAAGGAAAGAAGGAGTTTACATGAGATTTGACACTTGTAAGGAAGGATCAGCGTTGGACTATGTTGACCTTAAGCTTCATTATGAAGCCTTACTCAACTCCTATCTGCCTTCCTGTAATGCTATAAATCCCCAACTTTCCACTAAGGCACTTGCCCTCTCAAGGCTGTAAAACTATTTAATTTTTAGAGAGGCGGTCAAGCTTTGAAACACCTTCTTCCCTCATCCATCCTTTTCTGAATCTGGCTTGCATTGTACACCTCACACAGGAATGGTACCGAACAATCCCAGTTTCCTGCTCCCATCTTCCAACCCTATGCAGGCTCTAAAGAGGAAAGCAGCAAATCGCAGATCAGCGCTGCTGCTTTGCATGGGCTGGCCTCGCTTGGCCATCACGGTACAGTTGGCTTTTGTCCAAAGACAGAATCTGCATAGGGGACTGCTGCGTTACCTGTCATGGAAACTTCGAGGGTAACCTCATGTTTAACCTTAAATATTAGTATAGACTTGCCTTGTGTTCCAGATGCCAAATTAATCTGTTTTACTTGGTTTTCAGTTGCATGGCAGTGTTTGCTGATGTTTGTAGAAGTGTAATAGAGTGCAGTGAAGGGTTTGCAGAGCTTGTTTCAAAAGCCACGTGTCACAAATAGCCAAGAAGCAGTTGATATTGTAAGTGAGCCTACTGGCATGAAAGCCCATCTGACTATCAACCACTGAACTCAGGAAGGACACAACTGGCCATTGAAAAAGGTTGAAAAGGCCAAGAAGTCAACAATAAAATTATTTAACAGACAGAGAACAGTGCAGCTGGCTTGCAGGTAGGGGCAGTTTTCTTTTGCCTTTTACCTTAATTATAGGGAGGGGGAAACAGTTTATCAGGGAAGAAAAACACAAGAGCTAATAAGAGTACAGCTTTTTCTCTGGAAAGTGAGGACAGGAAGGATCTTGAGGTTTTGCTGATTAAAAAAAATAATCACATGGTCCTGTCATGTAATATATCCAGGGGAAAAAGCAATCTCAATACGTGTCTGAAGAGGGATAGTGAGCAACAACAATCACTGTTCTAATAGTAAATGGTATGTACTGCTCAGACTGTGGAACATTGGCCCTTGTGCCTTTGCAGTGAAACAATTGTTCAGTCAACTAGATAACATTATAAATTTCATTTTTATTTGCTTGTGGCTAGTAACTTAAAACGAGAACATACGCATATGAAGCCTGAAGTCAAATGTTCAGTCTGATGGATTTTTAAAAGGGTCGAAAAGAAGGACCTTATATTTGAAATTCCCTGATGTTTCTTTAAATAGTCTAGCCTTAAAGTACAACTTTGCAAAGCTACAAGTGCATAAAACTAATTGAAGCCACTGATGTTCAAGTAACAGAGAATTTGGCTTAGTCATGCCTACTAGGAACATAAATCTATAAGACATAGTCAAAGACAACAATTTAATAAATAATATAATGTTAAATTAAGCATTGGGTTGCTTATTTTTAATTTAAAGAGAATAAATTTTGAAAAATGCCTCAGATTACTTTGGGTTTGCTTTTTAAGCATAAAGCCCTACAAGCAACAGTAGCAATCTCAGCTCCAGATGGGGAAAAAAATAAGATCTTTTCTGCACTAAGTGCTTTATGCATAATTATGTCATAAAGAAAAGAATAAGTTCTCCAAGTGTGGGTCTTTCTTAAATTGGATGTTAATAAGAAACTGCTAGTGTAAAACAACAGTGATGTATTGCATAGCATAGAATTATTCAGAAAAGGTGAGTCTGTGGAATAAAGTACACAGCACAGACGCAACCCATTAATAAGAGTTGTGGCAGTAATTCCACTAGTTCACCTGAGCTGAATCTACTTCATTTCAGTGATACCTTTGAGAAAAATGGAAAGAATAGAAGCCTGGACTTTTCTGTTAGTCTTCAACGAGGGGAAGGAGATAGAAAACCCAAGAAACTCATCATAATGAATGAAGTTTAAAGCAAGAAGTTTTATGAAGACGACTAAACTACCAGCGTTCCTTGAGCATTTCACTCTGAACTTGTTAACCTGGCCAAAGTGAAGCAATAGATAGAAACCACACATTTCTCAAATAAACCTGTGCTTCTGTTTATGCCATGTATTCCTTAAAACTATCTCTGTGCCTGAGATACAGATAAAATACTGAAACCTGATCACAGACTTACTAATTAACAATTAGAGTTACAAATCAAATAAATACCATTGAGTCACCTGGTTACCATCACTGAAAAATCTGCACTTAATTGCTGCTAAATCACAGAAGAAAATAATTTATTTTAATAACAATACCCGAGGTCTATTATTCAAGAGAAGAACAATCCTGCCACCCAAACCCCTACCATGTAGATACTGGAGCTCAAAACTAGGACATCAGTCGATACCAAGTGCTGCTATGTCATAACACAAACCCTACAACCTCACAGATGTGATTTACCTCGCATACCACTGCATCTCTGTGTGGATTAGTCAAATGTCAGCAAAGTGCTCTCTGCTGTACCTGTATTAATTAAAGATGGCCAATAGTTTAAAAAGAGAAAGTAACACTTAAACATGCATATAATCATTAATGATATAAGGCTATTATTAATTATCTAAAAGTTCATTTAAGTAGTCTACATGCTTCAGCACTGGAAATACAGGAAAAAAATAAAACCTCATTTCACTCACTGAGATGCTATGTGAGCTTTACTGAAATACTTTGGCAATTTGCAAAGCGCTTCTTCCAGTGAATGCAACTATTTTCACACCTATTGCCATCAAAGTCTGAGTGTACAAGTAATTTTCTTAAATGAATTAGTATTTTCTTTGGACATGGTGTAAAAAAGAGAACCCAGAAGCAGCTAGCAGCAGCATGGAGCAACAAAGCAAAATAAGAAAACATCTGAAACCTCCACGAAAAGGAACAGAATCTAGACTACATCATGAAATATTTACCTAAAGGAGCCACAGACCTATTATCAGCTGACATTTACTTAGGCTTAATACTGTCCAATATTACTAGTCAAAGAAAGGAGGAGATTGGTGGCTAAGTCTGCTCACATGAATAGTCCCACTTAGATCATACAGTGCTCTTTTCAGTAAGATGAGTAGCTTTTATCTAAGTATATTAACACTCTTCAAGGACTGGTATGTGAAATTTTGCTATACTGAATTATTCCAATGAAATACAAAAAATCTTCCCATGGTGTTCCCAGAGATCATTTACCCTCCATATACTACCACTTACTTATTTACTTTTACCCTCTAATCTTTACACTTCTCAGTTACTTCACGTTACACTAATCTGTTTCATTCATCACTTGCCTGCCCCATATTGTCTGCCCACTGCTAATGTCAGTTTTGAGTCTCGTGTGCTACTAAATGGTCAAAAAGTAGTCAGGGAGCCTTATAAACACATGGAATTAACATTCCCATGACCCTGTCTGAAATGGAGAAGAAATAATGTATACCATTACAAAATTATTTTGGCACAGTCAGTCATCAAGGACGGCCAATTCCAATACCAGGAACAGACGACATATTTCAGAAGCAGCAAAGCAAAATTAAGAATTATAAGAACTTGTTCAGAAATGGAAATTCAGACCGTTGGAAGGCATAGGTCAGCTCTTGACACCACCCAGACCCAAATGACTCAAAAAAGATCCATCTTTTTTTTTCCTCTGATCCTGACCAAGAGTGAGAAAAGTCTTTAAAAGAAATCTCAGAGTGGACAGTACTTGCCCACCCCCAGCTAATGTCAACAGAAACACCCTGCAAAGCAGACCTGCTACGTGCTCTGAGATGTCTCTGTGCCGGGGGAATCCTGGGCTAGCCCCAACATTCATTGGCAGAAGTGTAGCCTGGGAAGTGCTGCCCACATCTGCCCACTGCTTAGGAAACTACAGGTCAGAGAGGGGCATTTCCTGGTTTATATGAAATGCATTCATTGTTAAGGAGATAGTTATATTCCTGCAAGCAGGTTCAGTTTCAGTTAAAGGCAGATAACATATTCCTGCTGCCTGCTTCCTCTTCCCCTCCAAGTCCCCCTGTTAAAGCCTACTCCCCAGCCTGGAAGGTGTTCAAAACCATCTTACAAGTGTGAAAAAGAATAAAGAAAACCAGCGTGGCTTGTTTCCTAGTATTAACTTTACTATTATCAGTGATTACAGAGCCATCCATCTTACAAGCACGACTATCTGCAAATAACCTGCAATTTGTGAGTTGCACAAATGCACTTGCTTTTATTTATTCCCATACTATCAGAGTTTACATTTTACTGGACTCATCAGTTTGACTTCATGGTAACCGCTTCAGTCACTAGCTATCAGTGGTCTTTTTTCCAGGAGGTCTACCAACCTCCTAGATCCTTGGGGCATGACTAAAGGTCATTGTGAACATGAATTAAGGAAGTCCTTGGCAGTAAAACATCCAGACTTCAGTTGTTAGCCTCTCTCTTCTGCCTTTTCAAGGTAAACTTGTGCTGCTTTTGCAAGGAAAAGGGTTAGTGGCAGTCTGTGGATATCAATCACCCTCTGCTTAGTTCAGCATTTCATCGAAGTTCTCCCAATTTTTCTGTAATCCTGGAAGGCAACGCTTGTAAATTTTTCATGGAGCGGGAATCCTAGTCAGTCTTATCAAAGTAGCTGGTAGGTCCATTTCGGCAACCCATTAGACCCTTCTCCCCTCTAATAATCTGTTCTGTCCTCAGGCTCCTAAAAATTTCCTCTGAATATATCATTAAGCGCAGCAAACCTTGCCTGAAACATCACAACTTTTCACCATACTGAAACTTTAGATAACTTTCTGTCTTCTGTTGAACATGCAGCCTGAAAACAAAGGAAGAATTGGTGCTCCAAAATAGAGGGGGAAAAAAAAAACCCAAAACCAACACAAACAAGCCCACCCACTCACAGTCAACCATCATTATGAACTAGTCCCCATTCCACAGCAGTCTACATAAGCACAAGCTCATTCAGCTTTTTTCTCTGAGTCCACAAATGGCCTAAGATTTTATACAATGCTGGCCAGCTGATGCTCCCTGTATGCTCACAGAATATATGATATAATAGGGAAAAAAAGGTTATGGCAGGTAGCATTGGCAACAAATATGCTTAAGGACCAGCCCCCCCCGGCCCTTTCCTGCCAGGCAGCTTCCCAGCCCCCCATTCCCCAGGCCTGCCCAGCCCCCCCGCGGGTCAGCGCTGCCCCCGGCCGGGTGTCACCTGCGGCTGACTG
>JAVJGI010000002.1:22223291-22249198 GCA_035590275.1 Ibycter americanus
GGATGCTGGGGGAGACGGCGCCAAGGGCTTCGCTGGGGTCCGGGTGGGCAACGCGCACGGCCTTCCCCTCATCCACTCGGCGGGTCACCTTGTTAGAAGACCAGGCTCATCAGGCAGGACCTGCCTTTCATAACCCCGTGCTGGCGGGGCCTGATCCCCCGGTTGTCCTGCACGTGCCGCGTGATGGCACTCAGGATGACCTGCTCCATCACCTTCCCCGCACCCAGGTCAGGCTGACAGGCCTGTAGTTTCAGCATTTTGACTTAACAGACTTAAGTGTACTTGTTTTGTACTGCTTTACATTTGTACAGTAACACACTCTGAAACTGTAACAGCCAGTTGTTCTGTCATTGCTCTCCTGCTGTTTGCCTTAAAGAGATTCCTTTATATAATAAACTTCCAGGTGAAAATTTTTACTTACTAGTACTTACTAGAACCAATGGCAAGAAAAAAAGAGTAGATCCGTTGTAAGGATAAACTCATTTACTCAGCACAAACCAGAATTTCATCATGGGCTGTTTACTTACTATAAATTGAAACAGTTCTCCCTTTGCAGCCTTTTTACTATATATGAAAAATAAATCTCAAGTGAGAGATGGGGAAAAAGTATTTTATGCTTTCTTACAGGTGCTATTAAACAGAGTGGTCCTTCCAAAAGCAAGAACAGTATTTCTAGTTGCTTAAAAAAAAAGTCAGCAGTTTTGGGGGCCTATTTTAGTGCATTACAGAACTGACGTTTGTAATCACAGGAAGTCAAAATTTCTTAGTTGCTCATAGAATCCAACACTTGTACAGGTCTGTGATCAGAATATTACCCTATAAAACCAAGGATCAAATATACATAAAAGACCTTTTTCAAAGGGATCAAGAATTATTCAAATACTGTGAGCAGTAATTCCATATAATGTAATCATAGAATTATTTAGGTTGGAAAAGACCTTTAAGATCATTAAGTCCGACTGTAAAACTAACACTGCCACATCTGTTTCTGGCCAATTCATAAGCAGAGAAAAAAAGAGGAAAACTCGTTAACATTGCTATTCATTTTATATTTGGCATCATGTACTCATTAGCCTGTATTTTAAAAATAAAATCAGTGGTGCTTCACTGTAAGGAATTAAAACAGCTATACTCAATAGAAACTTGCACAGTTGCAAGACAGCGAGATCCTTTGGACTCACTGACTTCCCTCACACTGCTATAAATTAAACAGACTTCACAGGCGTGTAAAACAGACCTTCCTTTTCCCCTTTGTATTCCCGTAGAATAGTAGTTGGTATGCCAGATACATTTGTCACTAGTACAGTAAGAACATAAGGACCAGCAAAAGCTATAAAAATCAAGTTAATAACTTTTTTCCTATGACAGGTCCATCAGATCTGGAATCCATTTCATTCACATTTTAGTGATGATTAAACTTTTTATTCTATTGGATTTCTCATGTAATCTGTCAAGAATTTTGTGGACACTAATAACCTATCATTGCAAAGGTGCAGTAATTAAAGGCCTTGTTTTGACAGAATTGTTACAATCCTGGCACCCTGCAACAAAAGTGAGAAAAGCAATTTACTTGCAAACTAGAAGCTAAACACCTTCACACTGAGATTACAAAATGCACCACTACTTTACTGAGGGGTATAATTTTACATATTTCTATAACAGCAACACACACTACAATTAATTTCTTTTCAGACAGTAGGAGAAGAAAACACCAAGGGTAGTCTTTTCCTGTCTGGACTAAAATGTTGCCATTCTGAGTAAACAGATGCTCTTACACATTTAGTGATTTATTCATCAGCATTACAGAGCCAGGGCAGAATGCCTTAATACAGACAAAACAAGCAAGACTGCCAGCATTACTATTTTGCTGAAGAATTATATAAGAAAAAAAACCAACTTAGATTTGATTTACTTAATCTACTTTTGGGTGAGAATATGAGCATATTACTATACAGCAAGGTTTTGAGAATTCTAATATGAAGTGAGTATGTGAACTCCCTGCAGAGGGTCTTGCAAGTTATTAAGGTAACACAGAATAAATGTTTTTTCCATATGAGGAATTCTTGTAACTGCTAGACAGTGAACTCTGAAACAAATTCTAATTTCTGAGGTTATATAGTTCTATCTGTCTGGTAGTAATTTTCTGGATTTTATTTACACTTTGAGGATTTACCTCAGCTCAGCTGTGAGAAGTAAACTGAAGAGTATAAGACCTAATGTATTTCAAGCTACTGTCCAAAACTGTAGATTGGATAGCAAAGGATTATCTGAAACTTGGTCACCGAGTTTGTTTTATTTCCAGTCCACATGCAATCCAGCAGATACAATAAAACATAATAAGGAACAAGGCTGAAGAATCACATCAAGATGCAATCTCATGAAAGATTAAGAGGCTATGAATGAAGACGCGTTGTTTATTAAGGACTTGGGATAATAAATAGAATTATTCACAAACAAAAACAATCCATCAAAAGTGAGTTGAGATTGAAACCACATTTCAGCGGAGCCCAGCTTTTCTGTATAATGCTGATGAATATATCAATATATTCAATTTTTATTACACTGGGAATAGAAAGCCATAAACTATGCTAGGAGTGGGCTCAGCACCTTGTAAAACTGCACCTGTCATTTTTTTGGCACAACCTTATTACAGAATAGGCTTTAGTTAGTAGGTTCACTTACAGACAGATCATATTTTGCCTTTTTTGAAGATGATTAAAAACCTAGTTGCAAAATGAAACCCAGTGATGTAGTAACTGCCTGATACGACCATTGTCTGAGGATTTAGCCTGGCTATGTGACCCAGGGGCTGCACGGTTAGTGTAGGCACATCCTCTGTGCACCCCTGAGATCAATGTTTTTACCAGGAGAGAAACTATATTCCTCATATAGCATTCGCAAAGATAGTACTACATTTTCATTACACAGTCCCCCCTCTCCAACATCCTCGGTGCATGGCTGCCCAGGGAGATCCATTAAATCAATGCTCTTAAAATAGCAAAAACATAGCAATCTACAAAGAATGTCAGTAAGAAAGAACGAGAAACTCCCAGTTAAATGTACACATTTGCACACAGCCTAATGCCTGCTTCTAAAAGACAGACAAATTTTAGTAATTAATATACACTAAGGAAGTTATATACATATATAGTTCCAAGCCTTCTTTGTACTGAAACACTGATTAAAACATTTGTTCTGTTTTCAATTACTTAAGTGCAGTTTGGTGTACTGGGCTATTTAAAAACCGTAGTCTCATTACTGCAGTAGCCCAAGAAGCAGCTGACATCATTCCCTGATGATATGCCGCGCAGTGAGCCCATGGAAGTCAGATATTTTTATGCATTGCAGTTAATCTAAGGATGAGGTTAAAATCTACTGTTTCCTCTTCTGTAAAGCACTTCTGTCCCTAGTGCCACCCGGGGTTCCAGGGAATGATGATGGGGAGAGCCACCAGAGTTAAATGATCCTGCAAAGTCCTCCGTGTCTAGGGTTCTGGCTGCTTAAACAGCAAATCTGCAGATGGGGGACTTTTTGAGATGGTCACAAGGGCAACTCAGACATTTCGGTGAACCGTATAGATACCATTTCTCAGCAACTCTTAAGTTCTTCCGCTTTAACAACATGGTGTCTGCGAGGATGATAAAATTAATAAGCCCCAAGAGCTTAATGAATGAGTTCTGGAGGGATATGCTGGCATCGAGCAAGCCCAGATCCTCCAGCCTGCTTTCTTTTTGCTCAAACTTTATTCATTCAAACTCCCAGGGGCAAACTCGCAAGCAAAAACTCATCTGTCTGTCACATTGCACTTGACAGTCCTTGACTTAACCACTTTCTTTGGTTTCAGTTGGAAAGCTAATACTGCTTCTCAGAGCAAAGACGGGCATTGTCAACAAAAGAACCAGAGCGCCATACAAGCTGTAATGCACCTGACAGTTTGGTGAACTTTTATTCTCCAAAGGGGAGAATTTGTGAAAGGATAAAACAGAAAGGAAGAAATCCTAAGCCGCAAGAATTCTGTGGCTAGTACAAATACAGAGTTTGTTACAAACATAACTTGGATTCAGAGAAATTGTCCGCTTAGGCCAGTACAGCATCTGATAGCACAAGGAGAATTCACAGCTGCTCCTACATAAAGTATTGTTTTTAACTTCTGGAAAAAAGTACAAGATGCTCAAAACCTTTGGTACACTTGCCCCCCAAAAGTGCTATCTTTTCTTGAATTGATTTTTTCCCTTTGTTTCTGCTTATAAACCATCCATCAAAACATTTTCTACTCATGACTACATCTGCAGCCATGACAACAGGGAGAGGGGCTGGTGAACAGGGAGTGAACATAGTGGAAATACTTAGTTAAGACCTCCTGTGAAACAGTGTATTTCACTTTCCCATCACACTTTCTGTATTTGCTTTTTATTTTTTTGCAATACAATTATTTAATTGTATTTGCTAGTGGGAAGTTATGCTACTTTGTTATGATACCGCATGGATTTTTTGCATTTTAATGCCAGCAAATAGAATTATTGATAGCAATGCTGATCAAGGATTTGGCAGGTAGGGAAATGCTGAGCCAACTAATCTTACTTTAGCCTAGTGAGGTCAGACACTATGTTATTCCTCTCTATGGTTTCATTATCAGCAATACATTGCTAGGACTGTGTAAATAGCATTTGTCAACAGGGTTTGGGGTCCTTAATAAATCAGAAGGATTTGAGCTATGCAATTTCATGTTAGTCATTTTTGCCAGTGTGGTATTTGTAAATCTTTGTGAAAGCTTGGGAAAAAGTCCCATAGTAAGCGAGCTGTATTTTATTTACTTATTTTCAGTAGTATTGTGCTTGAGAGAAGCATCATTCTTCTGACATGGCACAAAAGTAACTTTATCTATAAAGACAGTCAAAGTAGCCCTTCTGCTCTACACAATATTGATAAGGTCTTGCCTGAAGTCTTGGGTCAAGACTGGGACACCTCGCTTTAAAAGATGGGGGAATCTATTTAAGAAAATCCACAGAATACCAAAAATAATCAAAATTCTAGAAAAGATGGAACATACACAAGGACAAACAGTAAAAATCCTCAGTCCAGTACAGACTATAAACCACTGAGGAGACAGCATCAACTATTAAAAGGTTGCCACAAAGAGGAAGGGAATAAACTGAATAAACTCTTCTACATTTTCAGCTGGACAAGGCCAAAAAGTGATAGGCACAAATTGATGCAGACACTTGGATTACATGCTGAAACAAAGTCTTCCATAAACATAGGTAAAAGTTTAAATATTTCACTGGAAGGGAGATGGATTCCACCACTAGAAGTTTTGAAAAAAACATACTAGAGAAACACAGTGCCATGACTAGTTTATGTACAGCTGAGTATAGACTAGCTAGCTTCCCATCACTTCTTTTTGGATTACAATTCAGTAATAGGAACATTTAAATTGAGATTAGTCAACAAAGGTGGGCTTGGGACATGGGCTATGCAGCTCTTTGCTTCCTTGAACAGAAAAGGACTGACACAGAAATAAGCAAAGATTAGGACAACAGTACAAAGGTGAAGTAACAGCAGTTTGGTGTTTGAGGTGTTTTTTTAGTACAAAGCAGATCCTTTCTGTCAGGAATACACTGAACGCCTTGCGCCAAGAAATTATTTACTAAGTTACTTCTTCAGATTATCTGATCTATTTACTAACCAAAAAAGATCACAGTAATCCCCCAGAACAGAAAAAGCGCACTCATAAGCAGAAATTACTAACGCTGACTCTGGGCCCTATACACATCCAACATGGCAGTGACAAGTGACAGAGCCTTCCTCTCAAGAAGGCGGCCAGAAACTAGAGTCATTTTCTTCTTCCACCACTCCTGAGCCAGGGTAGAAGCAGAAAGCCTCTAACTTCCTTGCTTTGTGGGTTTCACAGCAGCAGATTTCAAAATGAAAATTGATTTTCTAGACAGAGGAGTCATAAGACTTTTGAAGTCCAGATAGATTTTATCTATTGCATTTCTTAGAAAATCAGTTAGCATACTTAAAGCCATTTGATTATTCAGACACAATCTATCTTTGGCAAATCTGTGGTTCATTTTCTACCCTTTTTCTTTATCTCTGTTTCTTTAATTACAACTTGTCTGGTGCATATCCTTCAACCACAGCAATTATAACAAGCCTATAACTGCTTTCATTATCTCTTGCTTCAAGAACCCTTCAATTCTTAAATTCTGTTGAGGCTGGACTAATGATGCTAAAGTTGTCCAGATCACTATTTTACAGTGCCACACAAGGTTGGTCACGATATGGATTAGAAATAGAACTAAAGATAAACACGAGGAAATACAGTGGGTAGAGCTGAAAGGGGAATGTCTGGCTGCAGTTGAAGACCTTAAGTACCGGATTTGTAAGGCTGTAAATTTTCATTCTTGGTCTTGAAACAAGAAATAAGAATGTCCTAACTGAATGTGCAAACAATAAACAGGTAAGAGGTACTGCCAATCTTCAAGAGAATTAATACATCATGCTGTAAAACTCTGAAATACAAATTAAGTTCAAACACACAGTGTGCAGGATCAACTTCTGGGCAAAACCCTCAAGCTTCTTTTACAAGCTGGGAACTCATCAATCTGAAATGACTAAGGGAATGACTGTTAAATAATCAAAAATTACCAGGAAATGGAAAAGTGGCTGTAAGGACTGAAAAAGTACTGTCTGTCCTTTTAGAACAGTGTGTCCTACCTATTACTTTTATATCACTGGTACTCCTACAGTGTACCATATATATAGTTCTATACAGTAGAACTGGAAATATTAGTGCAACTCAAGCACGGACGAGATTCCACCTAGAATACTGTTTTAGAAATAAACTAAACTAAAACAAGAATAAAGGCCTGCTTAGATTGGGAGCGTAATTGAAAGCCTATTTGGGAGCAGAACCTAAAAGAGACTGATCTGGTTAGTCAATAAAAATGGAAGATGACGGGTAGTATCTTTACTTGCTCAAATATATTTCTACCACTATAAATGTAAAAAGGTACAGAACATTCATAAAAAAATTCAATAAGAAAATAGAATAAGTTTCTTAATTTTTGGTTTAGTCAGATTATGACACAGCCTTCCGTCAGAAATAGGTATGGGAGACCCTGAGAAAAGGGTTTCTAAAAAGAAAGAAAATAAAAACCTAATTTAAAAGTATGGCAGTCAGCAGGGTGGGAGTAAACACCAGGGCAGATTTAGCACCACAGTCTCCTGTACCTCGAGGGAAATCGGTAGCCTTGGTGGAATGACCAGATGACCCACTTCAAAGGCAAAAAATATGGTACAGCAAGGAAACCAGCAGGAAATCCAAAGAAGGGAGAAAAGAAAGTTAATTCAAATACTTTACACTTACGTAGCAGCTTTTCATGTCCACATTGAACAAGAATATGTTGGTGACTCCTTCTAACTTAAGCACGTTCCCCCAGTCTAACAGTAATGAAAGTCAGGCTTCTCACATATTAGTTTCACTGAAATAACTGTCAAGACATTGTGATTCCATAGAATCACAAAACAGTTTAGGTTGGAGGGGACCTTTAAAGGTCATCTAGACCAATCCCCTTGCAATGAGCAGGGCCATCTTCAACTAGATTAGATTGCTCAGAGCCCCGTCCAACCTGACCTTGAGTGTTCCCAGGAATAAGGCATCTACCACCTCTCTGGGCAGCCTGATCCATAATCACCTCCCTATTCCCCATGTGCCTTAGCAGAGCTTCTAGGAGGATCTGTTCCACGATCTTTGCAGGCAGAGGTGAAGCTGACAGGTCGGTAGTTCCCAGGGTCCTCCTTTCCACCCTTTTTCAAAAGGGGTGCAATGTCTTCCTTTTTCTCAGTCACCAGGGACTTCACCTGACTGCCATGACTTCTCAAATACCATGGAGAGTGGCTTAGCAACATCAGCCAATTCTGTCAGGACTCTGGCATGCACCTCATCAGGTCCCATAGCCTTATGTCTGTTCAGGTTCCTAGGTGGTCACAAATCTGATCTTCTCTTACAGTAGGAGCGACATTGCTCCCCCAGTCCCTGCTTTGCGGTCCATCCACTCCAGAGGTGTGGGAAGAGAGGCTGACAGAGAAGACAGAGGCAAAAAAACCTGTTGAGTACCCGAGCCTTCTCCTCATCCATAGGCACCAGTTCGGTAGTCTTCTTCATCAGGTGGGGTACGCTTTCTTTGACCTTCCTTTTCTGGCTGACATACCTGCAGAAGCCCTTCTTACTATTCTTTGCATCACTTGCCAAGTTCAGCTCCGTCCACGCCTTGGCCTTCCTGACGCCATCCCTACACATCCAGGCAGCACCCCTATACTGTTGCCAGGATACCTGTGCCTGCTTCCACTGTCTGTGCATTTCCTTCTTGCCCTTGAGTTTGACCAGCAGGTCTCGACTCAGCCATGCCAGTCTCTTCCCTTCCTTGCCTGATTTCTTACACCTGGGGATCAAGAGCTCTTGTGCTCTATGGAAACATCCTTAAAGATGTGCCAGCTCTGTTCTGCTCCTCGCCCCTGAAGGCAGTTTCCCAGAGGGTCCTATTAACCAATTCCTTGAATGGCTGGAGTTTGCTTACCTAAAATTCAAGGTCCTGACTTTACTCTTTGCCTGACCCATATCCCTCAGGAGTGCAAACTCCACCAGCGTGTGATCACTGCAGCCCAGGCTGCCTCCAGTCTTGCCATCACCAATTAGCTCACTTGCACTGGTGACCATCGGGTCCAGTACTGCATCCCCTCTGGTAGGGCTGTATTACCTGGCTTAAGTATTTAAGCTTTAAAGACTCAAAACTTTTACACACAGCACTACAATGAAATAAATTTTAATTTGCACTTAAGTAAGTAGAGATTGACGGCTAAGACTAATTCATTGCGTTTTCTCTTTTCTCTCCATAACAATTTAATATACGAGGGAGGAAGGATAGAAGGATAATGAAACTGCTTAATAACTTGATAAGATTAAGTTTTAAACAACTGGCTAACATATAAGACTGTATTCTCCTGTTCGCAGCCTCTAAAATAGATGGAACCCATGCCTATCAAAGGTGCTGAGGAGAGACAGGGATGAGGAAAACTAAAGAAAACACAGAAACACAATGCAAAGTCTTCTGACCAAGCTTAGTATGAAGTTTTCTGCAGATGACATGAACATGCTGATGCAAGTGATTAAGAGACTAAGGAGAGACAGTTTAGAGTGACTCTGAACAAAAGCATGCATTAGACACAGCACACTGATAGACTTGAGTATAAACTGTACAGCAAAAACTCTCCGTGCATCTCAAAATAATCCAGGATAACGCTGGCACAATCTGCCATGAGCTTCGTCCTGTAGCTTTTCTAGTTTTTTTTATGTAGTAGACAGTTATAATTATATTTCTGTGGTACATGTATCACAGTACTATGAATGTGTTCTATGGTAGTATGTATCACACTACATAACTCTTGGCAAAGAGTCAACCTGTAATAACAAACGGCATTTGATTTTATTTTCAGAAATCCGCTTGTACAATGCAATTTGTACGCTGCCCTTCCCTTGGTGATGCCTCTGCCCCATAGAGTAATGCAGATGCTCGTGTAAATCTGTTCAACTGACAGATTGCACTGAAATCGAAAAGAAATAAAATACATAATATTTTCTTCAAATGGCTTGGACATTGAAGTTGCCAACTCAAGTATAATTATAAAGGAAAATGATTAAAAAAATGACTAATGTTTAAGAAGTAAAAATATTATTTGCCAATTCATACTGCTGTTTGTTATAGTTTGTGCCTGAACGTGAATCTGGGACAAAACATTCCATTATGTATGAGGTTGAGCACATGTTTAAATGCTGTTCACAGTAGTGATGAATTCTTCATTTGTTTCAGTGCTGTTCACAATAAGAAACCAATAATAAATTATTGGGCACAAATCAGCATAAATACAACAGTGTTAATGGAGGAACACTAGCTTTTACACAAGCAAAGAAGCCAAACCTTCACCCGCTAAATTTTTCAAGGGCATTTCCAAAGGTAAGATTCACGGAGTAGATAGAAATCATACACATCATGCATGTTGTTGTCAGATTAGTTTTCACCTTGTTTTGTTGGGAAAACAAGTGTAAAAATATTAACATCTTCACTTAATGTTTTCATGGTAGAGTTCAATTATTTTGGTAAAATGAGTTTTCATGTTATACATACTTAGAGGTGTCATGCAAGAACACATCTTCCTAGACAATTCAACATTCTTACTGGAATTGTAGTAAATTCACAAATACTTGAGCCTTAGGATAACATTAACTTTATAACATCCATTCCCCACTCTTAATAAATATGCAGATTTCCCTGTTGATTGAGTGAACACATTTAATTTTCAGGATTTCTTTGTCTAGCAATTGTACGCCCATTGATTCCTGGGTCTGTAATTCAGAGAACATCCATACATGCAGAAACAAAGTTGTCTTGCTGATTATAGAGTCATACACACTTAATAGGAAAATTCTTTTCAATTTAGCTTCTGTGTACAAATACAAGTAATCATTTCAGATATACTAAGTACATATTTAGAAAAAAGCTTTATGTGTGGAAGAAAAATTGTATTTTCTAATTACAGAAATGTACATAATTTAAGAGGTAATTGACCAACAAATGTTGTGTGTGAGTCTGTTTAACCCAATTACACGTGTCATTTATAAAGTGGGAATATAGCTAAGGTCATCATTTGCAGAGGCAGTATAAATAGTAATTAAGAATGGCTTAGATGTTTGCCTGCTTTCCTATCATCTTCCCTTACAAACGTCATAAGAAAACAGGAGAGGACGCCAAATCCTGCGACAAAACCTAAGCGTGAACTTTCCTTTTAGATTTCGGGCATACATTTCTGCAGGAAGCTCATAACTCTGCCCAGAAAGATTCAACCGCATGACCAGGTCCTTAGGGAACATGTTTCCAAGCAAAAACCAGGAGCAACAGAACAGCTAGTCATCCTTCAGCATTAGGCCAATTGTGTACGTAGTGGTAGTGCTGTCACCTTTCCAATGAGAAAGAAACACAAAGTCCTAACAAATCCAGACATTAAGAACGTCACTGCACTTTGCTTGATAATATAATAGCTAGGATCATCCTGCCTCAACACCGCCAGGTAGTTTATTCATCAAAACCAAAACAGTCTTAATTTGCAAGCTTCCATTTTCTGGTCTGGGGCACAGCAGGATGTTTAAGCTCTACCACCTTCAAACCCACTTCTGTGATCAGCAAAAAGAGTATGATAGGCAGAGACCTTTCATGTTTAACTGATGCCTTTTTGAAATACTATAACATCCATATGGTTATTAGGATAGTCCTGAAATCTTCTATACCTGGAACAATGTAGGAATTGAATGTTTGTATTAGACCTCTCCTTTAACTGCTGTTGTCAATCTTGGGCTCTCTCAAGGAATAGCAATTTGCAGTAAATGGAAAAGCTCAAAGACAGACAAAAGCATATGCGTATCAAAAACGCCAAATTCAAGTCCAACTTGAACACAACTGACTTGGATATCTGACATTGTAGGTGAATGCCTTTACCACAAAGTAGTATTGTTTCCATCTTGCTTCTCACCGAAAGCTTTGAAAAGCCTCCGTTTTATCCCACTGTGGTACAGAATCACTTCTGAAATCTCAGGAAAAAATGCCAGATGTGGAAAACAGTTCCTATACACAGCTTTATAAGATGCCAGATTGAATACTTCACTGCAGCTCTGACTTTGCAGATTTTCCCGTGCTTAGTAGCTGTGCACGTCTGAGCTCCCAGCACTCCTTTAGAGCCAGTGCACCAAGCCCTCCTCCGGGGAATCAAGATGTAGTTACTTCTGCATAACAGGAAAGTATTTGAATACAAAGCCTGTGGTGCTGCTTCACCTTTGCCTTTTCAAAGCTATTACGAGTAAATTCTCAGGAAGTTTCCTACACTTATAACTGGGTCCACAGCTCTACTATGTTTTGATCGGGCCCACATTACTGCATGGCAGCTATACCTACAAGGTGTCCTATAGAGCAAAAATGTTTATTGTTACCTAAATGTTACTGTGATAGTTTTAACTTCCATAATTTATGCTTACATCTTTTAGCTGAACAGTTATGTATAAACCTGCACTGAAGGGTAAAGAATAATCTTCCCTAACAATGAAACACAGACAATAATAATTCAAAGAAACAGTTGGCTGGCATGGTGGGCATGGGGAGAAACCACTGTGCAAGAACCTAAGCAAAACCATTTGCATCCATATAACAGAGAGGGAAGTTCAACTGGTATGTAAGAAACGATGTGTTCATGCAGTATGGGGTTAATCAGATGAAGAACCACCACTTTGTATTTGGCATGGCAGCATGTGTTAACTTGATTAGAAATCCTTATTTATCTTTTCTTTTTCTGAGACGTGCGAACTCTGCCCGCATTTAACTGTTGTTTGCCAATACATATCCCCCTGAGGAAAATGCATTTTGTGCAAGTCTTTACTTAGATCTGCATACCAATTCAGCCACAGGATAAAAAGTCTAAGTTTCCCTTTTGAAAAAGTCTGGTAACATTTAAAATGTAATTGCTTTTGCAAACTGACAACTAATTATCCAAAAGCAAAATGCACATTAGGCATTTAAATAATGAAATGTCAGTCAGTATAATAGAAGTGCCACTTTACTTTTTCCTTTTGGAAATTACTTTAGTCTTAAAATTAATCTATCTACATATACAAAGGCACATGTATTTTGCAATTATGCTTATACACATAAAATAAAAATCTTACTAAACTGTATTATTTCTACCTACAGACTGTCTGCTTATGTCCTTGAACGACCACTGCTATTTGTAAAGGTACAGGTACAAATACCGCTATTACTACAAGCTGTTTCAGGCCCACATTTGGTTTTAAGTGCTCTGTGCACTATTTGGCTGCTTGCCAAGGGATTTTCTATCCACTGCTGATCACTAGAACATACTTACTTTACCATGTTATGAATCTGTAAGTCAGATATCATTACACAGAAATGAACTACGTTAACATTTAGGATTGTGAGGATGGAAAAAAACGGTCCACCACGAAGCTGCAAGAATAACTTATCTGAAGGATGTCCTCCATTTCCCTAACTAATGACAACCAGATTTTACACATGGCAAGATGAAAGAATAAAAGAGTATTACTTTGCTTAAGACATAAGTTTTTAAACAGCAGAGATGTGATAAACAAGTGCACGGTTAAGACTGTACTCAGCAGTATCTTCCCTAGACACATCATTCCTAGTTCTTCACACCAGATTCTTTAACATCTCAGCTCATCTCCAAGGCTCCCTCACACTTGCAACCCCCCTCACAGATGCTCGAGAAGGATGCCTTATGGAAGGAAGCACCTTCCAGTTACATGCCCCTTACTCCAGTTGCTAAACACAGCCAGGGGCCCACTGAGGGCAGCTGCTCAAGCCTTCCTCCTCCCTGTCCCTTCAGGGCAGAAAGGCTGCTTCTTACCCCCATATTTCTCTTTACAGACTCACTCCCTGCGGTAGGGCACGGCTATGTAACATGGCCATGCACGAGACTTAATTTCTCCCGCTTTAAATTTGAAAAAACATATCAAACACGGCAGTGCAACTAGTGAAACTGAGAATGCATTTCTTTGATGAGTGTGACATTTGTACCCTGGTACAACTGCCTGTTTTAGAGAGCGCCAAGTCAGTCACATACGTGTAGGAATAAATACATGTATACTGTAGATTCACACACACTGCCTGTATATATTCGGGTACATGTAGTCAGATGTGTATTAAACCCAATGAAAATTATTTCTCAAGCATTTTTATATATTTTATACCTATGAATGTAGATAGATTCACCTACACAGATGCATATTCTCTATGAGGATGCAGGCACAGCTGAGTATGTACACACTTATATATACGTACATTAGGACTGAAGTTCTCTGAATAAAAACCCACAAGACAACAGCTACATTCTCACAGACACAGTGATTTGTGCAGAGAACTACACTGGACTTGACACCCAGCCACACCAGAAATAAAATTCTAGAGCAACAGATCAGGATTCAGAGTGAGCAAAAGACCTTCTTCATGAATATTTATGTGGAACTGTTCAACACAAGAAAAAATGATAAGGATGTGCCACTGGTATTCAGGCTGTAATACCATATTTTAACAAAACAATTTGGAAGTATGAAATAGAATACACACTGTTTTAATAGATTCCGAAATGGAGCCCTGTTCCAAACACATCCATCCTTCTACCTGTAAGAGTCATTCTGCTTAAGCAGTGGCCCTACTTAGGTGTAGCATTGTAAGTGGGCATAAAAATATATCTTCCATAAATTTGCTATAATAGGGTAACAGTAGTTACTGTGACCGAGGTTGCCAAATTGTTTCTCTAAATAGTCACTGCTTGGTCCAAAATTTTCCATTTCCTGTGTCTATCCAAGAATGGTTTCTATTTAATAATTTACCATTATCTGTTCTGTAGCTTGAATAAGATACTTCACTCATTTTGTTGTGATGAGAATAAAAATAAGACTTTCTACATTATAAGAAAAAAAAGCAGAGATTTTCTGGGCAACATTTTAACCTAAATAACTGAAAATTTAAAGAGTTCCAATTTGTCACCCTGATAGTCCCTACCAAGAAACAGGCATAGCACTATGGAAAAAGGCCTTAATTTGACTAAATTATGAACTTCTGGGAAATGGTGTGCAGAGTTTTTGTTAAACTTACTAGGTAGGCAATGCACTGCACACAGAATTGTAGCTTTACAGTACACTGTCTAACCTAGACGCTCTAAATTTAGTCACATATGTCACAGGAAATCCAGTATCAGAAATTAGTTTAACTCCTTTAACTCCTCTTATCCATTTTTCATTACAATACCACTTCGGTCAATTAAAAACCAAAAATCATGAACTTTTCCATCTCCATGTATAGTCAGATTATTAACTCCTTTATTTGGTATACGTAGCTCTAATTTAATGAGACACAAATGAGACTCTGGCCTGATTAGTAAGTTGCAAAAATAAAAACTAAATTGCCCTGTAGTCGTGAAAACTGGTACTATGGCTTCACTCGTGAAGTACCCTGCAGATGCAGGCGCCATCTCTTTTATCATCCATATCAAGATATCTGTAAGATTGACTTGAGGCTCTCTCCCTCCCCAAGGGCCCACGTTTAATTTCAAGGGAAACCAGATGGCACAGCAAGCATCCTGATCACATCTGGTGGGGTAGGTATGGGTAGGTACAAATCTGAACACCAGAGCTATAATCACACAATGCACACAATTTATAGGTCATAGGTGTAGAAATATCCTTGTGAGAACCTAAGTAACAAACGTTTGGAGTTGCTTTCAACTTTAATATATCCTAGTCTGTTCTGGTACGTAAACACACACCCTTCTTCCTTTGAAGGCCAATCGCAATCGGGCAAATGAATCAGTTGTGTTTTTGTTTTGTTAATGGAAGATTCAGTTATTTCCAAAAAACATTTGTGTAAGAATAACGTAATACTAACAAATGTTAAGAACGAAGGCTTTACAACTATTGTGATGAACATTTGTGCCTACAGTATGCAGCAAGGCAAAGGTCTGTTACAGAAAACACAAGGAAGGTAGAAGTATGACCATTTAGTTCACAAGGCAGGGATTTTTAGTAGCTGATTTTTGAGCAATTCTTCAAGCTCTTTTTTATAACAGAATATGAACAAGATCAAGAAGGGCTGGATAAACATCCCCTCTCTGCTGCTTCTGTACAGACAGAGCTAGCTCACATTTTCAATATGCATAGAGCCAGTCATTATGAAGACACTATGCTTTGATACTAGGTTGATAACACTGATTGTTGGAGTCATTTGCAGGGGAAACAAAAGAGCAAGGAACACTGTCTTAACGCTGTTTCTGTGTGAAAATGGGGACATGGAGCAGACACGAAGCAGATATTCTCACTGCACTATTTCACCTTCCCACACACTTTCCCAAGATTCAGGATATGTAATAGTGCTATTTTGGAGATGAGCGAGCTGAGAGTAGTTCATAGCAGGCTTCTTCAGTAAACCTATTTTAATTTTTAGTAATACTAGGCAAAGCAATCATAAACAGAAAGAATCATTTTGCGATGACAGCGATGAATTTCTTGCAATTTCCTCTATAACAGTAAGAAAATGGGAAGTATATCCAAATATCATTTCCTTCTGCAGATTTATCATCACTAGATCGTATTTTATTGCTATTATATGAACACTGTATTTAGATACTTGTGCTCAGAGAAAACCTCCTCATTTTGGGCAATTTCCCTTTTTATAACTCTTGAATTCCAGCTAATTTCTGCCTCATTACTTTAATATAATTCCTCACTGATGAGAAACTTAGAAGGGACACACTTTACAACATCAGTGCCTCTTCATGAAAAGAGAATGTAAAAATAAATATGAAAGCAGTAGAGTCCAGCAGAAAAGTGACAGGCATAAGAGCCTTAGCCCAGACGTATTTGTTCAAAAAGAATTTTCCCCCTTACACCACTGAGGGAGTAAAAGAAATGAAAAAGCAACTTCATATATCAGGAAAAAGTTTCGATAAGGGAAAAACATATTACAAGATTGATTTTCATTTGTTTAATAGAACCACCAGCTCCTCCTAAGGATAAAAGGCAAAGGCCTAGGATATATCAAAATTAACCTGACAGAAGAGAATCAAAAGATTAGCCACAGTAGTACTAGTACTAGTTTCAGACTTGAGAAAGTATTTTCAAGTGGCATCACCACCCCAAAGCAAACCAAAGCTAGACAAATTAACATCTCCACATCCTAACCGCCAAGCAGAAACTATTTTTGAACATCAGAGTCCTTCCTCATTCACAATATGCAATTAATCTCCTGCTATTTATATCTCTATCATCATCCCATATCGAGCATCCTTGGCACTCGAAGTCACTTGGATGGAACCAAAGAACATTCAACCATCTATTTCTCAAAAGACCGCAGGCATCACAAGTTTTTATGTTCTTGAGGAGCAGCTGTCAGATCCACCTTTCAGTAGTTTAACAAGCACCTAGATCTTCTCTCTAGGTTCAGTAGCTGCTCACAGCAAGGCTGCCTTCAATCCAGTCAGGGGGGTTGAACTCTTGTCTCTTCCCTAGCAGTAGCCTTGCAAAATTATCTCAGCTGGAAGCCAGTCACTACTACCTAAATTTTTTTCTCTGCCTTTAAGTAATGGGTTTTGGAAAGGCCTCTCAGCATTTCCTGAAATCGCTTTCAGGACACATGGGAAAATCATGGTCTCTAACTTTGCAGTTAGCTGAGGAATGCGAGGGGTCATCTAATAATGGCGTGGTCAACAGCTTCAGCACTACCACCCTGCAACTAACACTTATGATACTTCTTAGGGCACGAACTGAAGTACTGTCATGGCTGAACACTTTTATGGATCAGGGAAAAGGAGAAGGAGTAGGAAAGCAAGAGATCACAAGTTTCACGATACTTTTCGTGACAGTCATTCTCATGGCGATAAAGCGCTAAATATTCAACGCTGGATGAATCTTAGCAAAGATAAGAAAAGAAGTGGGATCTTAGAGTGAGTTTACTCACTCAAACTACTGAGAAGGAAATACCCTGGCAGATTAATTCTACTTATTATAGACAAAAGGAAAGGCAATTATAGCAGGTTGCACTGTCTGTTCAAAAATTCTGCTCATGTGCAGTGACCCTATGGAGTTTTTGGCCCTACTAGCAAACGCCATCCTCAGAAGTCTGTGTAAGAACACGTGGATCCCCTAGCGAGCACCTTCCTAAGATAACCATCACAAAGAAACCACTCCAGGTCTCACAACAAAGTGTAATTGCTGAGCTTCCACTAATAGTATTCCTTTCCCAGGGCTCTGTCAGCTGCATGCCCCCATAGTTCAACTGCTGATCTCAGAGCAATAATAAGAGAAAAAAGAAAAAGAGGAGCCAGAAAAATAAGTAATCAAGTCTCTAGTTCACCAACACAAACTGTTGGTAACACTACATGTATTTAAAGTGGCCAGTAACTGAGCTGACACCTACAGTCTATGAGAAATAGGCCTTTAACTTGTACATCCTTCTAAATAGTTTTCAGTGTAGACACTGACCCATGGATATAGGGAACAGTAGTGGTGGGTCTTCCTCTTGGAAACACTACTGCTACAGTAAAGCTGCTGAGGCTTCCTGATATAGTCCCATCTTGCTTCTCTTGTATAGAAGATTGTCATAAACGTAAATGCTGCCATAGGAACACACAGCATGCCAAGCAGACTCTACTGATCTGAAATGTATCCAAATTATCTAAACCTCTTGAGTCTTTAAATTCTGGCTGGAAATCCATGACAATAAGCTTTCCAGCACTGGCACTCTGGGATCTGGAAAGTAGTCTTTTCTCTTGGTCTTATTAATTCCTTGATTCATACTCACTTTTGTGTGCAGTCCAAAATAAGTCAGATTACGCTCTTAACTACGGAATATTTCCCCACTCAGTTGCATGTGTTCCATCACAATGAAATAAAAGTCTACAGAGATGTAGCACAGACGATTATGTATTTTTTTAGGACCTGAGTTCACTTGCTTTTTTTTTTTATTATTATTACTTCTCCATTTTTGTAGGAACATACTTCTATTGTTTGTATTTGAGCAAGAATGTGCTACCAGATGCATGCCCGTCTGTGATAAGTCTTACCACAAAGAAGAGATACCTGAAGAAAAAACATCTGCAGAAGTAAATTCCACCAATGAACCTGCCTTGACACTAGTACAGCAGGGAGCAAAATCTTCCAAACAAAACATGCCTAGAAAGTAGCTAATCTTTCTTCATACTGAAATCAGCTTCCATTAGTAGGCCTGGGCAAACTTTAATAGTATTGTAATAAAGGAAACTCATTCTGATAGAGAAGTAAAAGTAATTCTGTATTTATACATTAGAAGTCTTGCACTGGTTCCTCAATATTTTCCATTTAGGATTTACTCCTAATCTTCTTGCCCAGCACAGGAGTCATAACCATGATTGAGAATGGCCACACTGATAGGTTTCTAAAAGATGTTGAGGAACACTCCCAAGTTCATTTATGAGTTCAATTATTTCATGAGAAGGATAGTATCAGTTTCCTATGTTCTTATCTAGCTTTTTCTCATTATTATTTTCAATTTGGAGATCAATTACAACAGCAGGTATCTCAAGCGTACAGACATTCACAGACATAACAGCCAAAGACCTGACAGTCACAGGAGAATCAAGGGTTTTTTTACTGAAACCAGAAAGCATGAATGTCTGCTTTGAGTTTAAAGAAAGATGTTTTTTGAGGCACAAGGAGTAGTGGGGTTTCAGATCTGGGTTTTTGGGTTATATTTTTTTAAGTTCACAACTACAGAGAAGATAAGTATACCTCTTTGAAAGCTACCAAGATGATCACACACACTACAGATCAAGTAGTGCAGTATCTGGTTTATTGATCATTTCTGTGGGATCAGTTCCTTACATTGGACCAGTGCATCACTTCCTGGGGGGCGGGTGGCGGGTACCCAGGGAACCCAAGTTTTCAGCAAATCTCCATTGTTTGGTTCTAGCAGTACAGAAATTACTGTTTTATGTGTCAAAGAGTCCTGGAGAAAGATGACAGAGAAGTTTTACAAGAACAGCTTCATTAATGTACGAATATTGCATGATCATAAGTTTGTTGAGGCATGTCATTATTACCAAAATTTCTTAGAAGGGAAGTCCCAGATACCCATATTTGTCCCTTCCTTATTGGAAGCCTCCAGAGTGAAGGTGAGGCATTATCAAAAGCTGTTAGGATATAGAAATCACTGATCTATTAAATCTTTGTAATCTTGACACTGGTACGTATTAAAAGATTAAGCATAAGCAATAACTTTTTAAGCAGTAGTGATATATAGGGAGAAAGTATGATCTGGTAAGCTAGAGAAAGTCATTTAACTCCTCCTGTATATCATTAAATAGGTAAGTTAACCATCAGTCCCTGACAATGACTCCTTCATTGATTTTGCCAGCAGGGCTGACGTCCCACTTCTTGGTGGATTATCAATAAGAATCCTGGCTAAAGAAAAACAATTATTCCTTCCACATGTTTCTGTAGTGTTAAGAAAGAACTGAGTTTTCACACTGAAATAAGACATTTTTGTCAAATTTCATACAGTGTTTTTTACAGTAACAGTTTTGAATGCCATGGTAGGAAGTTGATTTGATCTGCTCTTAATTGGTCTTGTGAAGCTGCAGTAATTTAGCATCATTGACATTTAACTCCTACTTATTATTTTAATAAAATCTTGAAACTTGAGCCTGCTACCGTAGGGCAAAGACACTTTCACTGAGGAATCTGAGAAACGTGGCTCAGTTTCTGAAGCCAACCCTTGGTCCATAACAATGCAAACACAACAATTTTTATGAAAACTACAGGACTACAGGGTGAAAAAAAATCAACTTGATGGCATATCCATTCCAAATTTCCATTTATTACTGAATGCTGATGAATGGGTTTTACAATGTAGAATTCTACTCTCCAAAGCCCTATATGAAGCCTGTCTTGCCATGTAACAAGAGAGGGAATGTAGCCCAACAGTGGAGGATCCCATTAGCAAGCGTGTTCTCCCACAGGGTTACCTGATGTTGCCATGGTCCCCTCACTTGCAACCCACTCTCAGCTATTTAGCTACAGCCAGACTAGTGACCTAGAGCAGAAAGGAGGTCACAGTGGCACTTCGAAGTATGCACGACCTAAACATCATGCTACAGAAAAAAACTCCAAAAGTACCATACAAACATATGTGCAAGAGTTGACATGCTTGTCCATACAGTTTCCATTCAAAGCTAGCATAAGAATCAACTCTTTTTGAGTTGTATCACTAAGATATTTCATCCTTTTAGAATGTGACAAGATACCTTAAGACACTGTGAAGGTTTTGTTATTTTCAGTTTTCCTCCAGATCTCCATTCTCTTCACAGGCTGGGAGAAAAATGTTCATTTTGAAGACTTACCTGCACAGCAGGTGCTTCACAAGTGCAGATTTAACTACTGGATCTCCCTGCAGTCCCTTTATATTATTTGGGGTGTCAAATTCAGATGAGATAAGGCTTCCCTAGAGAATAAGACAGCAATTATAAGGGAATCAATATCCTATCACCACTGAAACAAGAAGTTATGTAATATCATGCTTTTTCTGGTTTTTTAATTGGAATATTTCTCAGGTCAGTCAAGGCAATCAAAAAAACACTGGAGTTCCACTCTCTCTCTCAAACACAGAGACTCTCAGAAGTTTACACAACATTCTTCTCCAGGCAAATGATATGCAATAGATGAACCTTTATCTAAAATATTGGGCCAAATTATCTGGTAAGTGTATATTTATGCAGTCCACTGTATGCTGTGGAGGCATAAACAGGCATCTCCCTGCAGCCGCAGGCATCTCAAAACACCTTCTGGTGGCATCAACTGGTATCCCCCCAGGGCTCTGCTACACAGCTAGTAGAAACTCTCCTCACTTCTTTAAAAAGCTCAGTATGTTCTTTTGCTACAGAAAAGGGAAAATGCATATATTGCCCATTAAGTTCCCCAATAAGTCTAGGTCAGTTTTTGCTGTGAGCCATGTTTGGTTTATTGGTGGTAAACAACTCCTTACAGCGGACCTTTTTGGGAACACATGGCTTTGGTGGGTGGGGAGGGGGTGAACCATAGCAGAATTAGACTATCATCCTACCTTTCAACCTTAGTAAGTTAGGAGAAGCATCACAATCTCACACCTGCGCATAGCTTGGCAATTAGGCTTAAGCTTGGCAACATGGCATTCAAATGCCCATTTTTAGAGGCATCCAGGATTTGGAATATATTTCAGCTGGGGTAAACAGTACTACTGCAGCCTAGGCAGTTTTAAACTGCTCCCTGCTCAGAGAGGGGTAGAAACTCATCGCAGGGCTCACACCAGGCGGTCAGAGAGTTTACGCATGTTTCAAACCCTAGATAGCTGCACCTATCCCACTGTGCTGACCAGAGCCAGGCTTAGTATGTCCACAGACCAAAATGCTGTCCTTCAGAACGCAACTTCAACTCCAGAGAACTTTTCTTCTGGATTAAATAAAATTACATGTCACAATATGTTCAATATCGCTAACTATGGTCCCCAGCCAAGTGTCCTGACTGCACACAGTCTGAGATCTGTACTTAGATGCCCACCCATCCACATTTAGATTCCACCATCTCTGTGTAGTAGTACCATACTTTATCATCTTAGAAATGCATAATGTGCTTATTAGACTGTATCAGAAAGAAAAAAATCCCCCCATAACTCCAAACACACATTCCCCCTGTCCCTCCAAATCATAGGATCATTTAGGTTGGAAGAGATTCTTAAAATTATTGAGTCTACATATTTGCTTGTCACTGGTAGAAGTATGCCCCTGCATTACCCCTAAACCCAAAATGGAAAGTGTTCATATGAATTTCTCCAGTATATTAAGTGGTAAAAGAAAAAGAATATGTTCTTCCACTCCTAAACTTTACTACCTATGGGGAATATAGATTAAAATCATAGATGAAATGAGATCTTCATTAATCATTTAGCATAGTGTGATTACTCATTTCAAGACAGGAGCATTTGAATCAGTGCTGGGAACCTTGCCCCATCTCTAGCTAGCTTCTACTTTTCCCTCTGCCATACATGGATTTTTATTTCCAACCAGACTGTAATTTGTTCAGAGATAGTAAACCTGGTACATCAAAAACTTGTTCAACTGAGCAGCTCAGTCTTAGAGTGCTTGCAACATCACATAACAACACGCAATATTTTACTTATACACTGATAGTTAAAATTTTGTTAAACTTGTGTTCTACCCAAGACGCTTACAGAGCATTACCAGGAAAGAAAGTTCATTTTGACTACACACACAAATGCATGTGATTAAGGACACGGTGGAGCATTTTGACCCATCACAGCAAAGAACTTCTTATGACCATTTTCAGACGTAGCTAGAACGAACTAACAATACTTCTTGTGGTTTTCTTGGTTTTGGTTTGTTGTATGTTAAAACCAGCATACAAAGTTCAGTCATTTGAGAAAATCATCTTGGAGTAATTGCCACACCAACACTATTTAGTATGCTCCTTTCGCTTTCTTTTCCTGATTGAAATACACATCAAGTAATTACATGCAATTAAATGTATTCTTTCCAAAGCTCTTGCCTTGTTTCCTTTTTCATTTCACTACAATTGCTGCAAATTTCCTTTTACTAATCAACTTGCACTTTTCAAACAATTTTGCACAAATTCTATGCATCGAAAAGGACAATACTAAATTTCACTGCTCTTTCAGAACGATCACCTCTGTCATCACTCTCTACATCATAAACAAACCAGCCACAAAGCTATTTTCTTATCAATCTTTCAACTGTTCTGCTTATTCTAAACATAACTTGGGTAGGGGCCTTTCGAAGACTAGGATCTTTCTAGTCCACCCGGATAGAGGGCTGTTACACATTCCACGTTTGTTCTGTGCCTCATCAAGGATCTCATAAAAGGATCTACACAGCAGAAAGAATGAAATAGTCAAATCGCAGTTTGAACTGAAGAATTTTTTTCTTTTACTGCATGTTAGCGTTCACATGAATCATTAACTACAAAAAGGAACTTCATAAGCTGCAGTGCTGTAAAACAGTTTGTACACTTGAGATCGGGCCATAAGGAGAAAAATACATTGCATTCTCCAAAAGAATGCATCCCATCTCTGCTACATCAATATATTTTGTTTTTAGGCTCTTTGAGGCAAGGACTACCTTTTCATATGTTCTATGGTGTACAGCCCAAGTGGGTCTTACAAGTTAAGATACATAAGTAATACCGCAACAGAGATAATGAACACACATAAGTCAGCACTGATAGACAAAAAGATAGGCTCTCCATTCTTTATCAGATCATAATTGTTGTTATCTTCCTAGTCCCAAATATTTTTGGAACACAAATCCTTTCCAGCCAACATTAAACAACACATTATTGATTTCTCTCTATACTAAAGACACTAGAAACGTGCTGCTGCCTCAGCTAGAGTAGTTATAACAACTCCCATTTCTAATTTTCAGAGGTCACCTGTCCAATTACTGTTGATTAAAACAGAATAGTAGCTGTTACACCAACCACAACACGCACAGAGACCAACAGAACTGCAAACAAGCCTTTTCTTTATGGCTTCTTTCAGAGAACATCACATTCACTTCCGGTCCTTTCTGCCAACCAGTTACCACCAAAAAAATACTGGAAAACCACAGAGCTGGAAGAAATCCACTCCTCCACATACCTCCATGTTCTTAGCACTTAACAACACCGTTCAGTTTTCCTTCAGTACGTTACGTATGATAACAATGCGCTTCAAGACTCAATTCCTGCTTGATGCTTAACAGGCAAACCATTCACAAAGACAAATTTGCCTTAACTTCAACAGTCCCAATGCACACTAACCACAGCTAAACATACCTTAGAAACAACATCATTGTCCCAAAGCTTGCTTATTTATATAGCAAGTGGATGAGGTACCACTCCATCCAGATTGCTGCATCACTACTGTGCTTTAAGCTCTACCTGATTTTCTGCTGAAATGAAAGGGGGAGATCGTTACCAGAGGCTGTACCTAGACAGAAGGTAGCATTAGAATCAGCTGGGAGCTCTGGTAGTTAACGCTCCCCACCTGCGAGCTGAAGCTCCTCAGGTGTTTTTCACTTGTTTTATTGTAAGTCTGATTTTTTCACTGGTCTGGGAAGAGGAATAGTCTTGAGTAATTTTCAGCTGAGAAATGGCCACTAGTCCCACATTATAGAAAACCAAATGCTATTACCTACATGTAGGATGTGCCTTTGATTGTATCCTAATTCTGAACAAAAAAAATCTAAACATGAGGAGGACAGCTGGGCCATGGTCCTGAATTCAGGCTTGGGTCAGTGTGAATATATCCTCAGGGAAGCCACTGAAGTTTGGCCACAGGTCACTCCTAGTCCACTAAAATGAAGGTGGTCTGTTCCTCCACGCCCAGGTGTATATGATCCAGAAAATCAACTCTTTCATTGCTTTGTCCCAGGATGGTCTTTGCTTGGAGTCAGTCCAGTAATGACCATATAGCTGGTCAGAAACAAGACATTATGAAAAAAAATACTAATAACGTAATAGTTTTGTTCTAGATAAGCTTCTGTGTACTGGCAACTGAATTGAGCTGTGCCTTCTTTTGCACAGATACGCACTAGCAGCATGTGTTATTTGGGGTTAGATTTAGCCAAAGTTTAGAAAACTATCTGCAACAGCTGAGATAATGAGATGCTATGTGTGCCACAATATAAGGAAAATGGATGACGTTAATAGACTAAAAAAAAAAAAATTTCCCCTGTACTACCCTGGCCATTTTAAGGTCAGAATTCTGGTTTGATGAGGGTAAAGTCTTGGACATGAAAGACAAGAGCCAATCTTAATAGCCTGTTTTTTCAAAACCTGAAAAATTAGTAAAAGGTCTCTTATTGACAGGTCCTAGTAACTTCTTTTTTGTTCTTCTGTCTGTGTGCACCTTCTGCCTATAATTAAAGTTAAAATCAAGGTCGAGGTTAAAGTTTAGGACTTCAGCAGTGGAAATGATGATTAGATGCCACAGGCTGAAACACTAGGAAGAAGGCAGTTGTACATTTTAATACCTCATATTCTGTTTCACTGTTGATTTTGGTCTGTTTAAATTTGGGATAGAATAGGGGTGAAGGAAAAGTTTGGAAAAGATAAAGCTTTTGTCCTGTACACAGTTAATAAATTAGGAAGAGGCCTGGTGTTAATACACTGATTTTTTTTTTTCTTATTTTTCTCTGGGTATTAAAACATCTATTTTAGTCTAAGTATTGCTTCCCTGTCTGATTTTAAA
>JAVJGI010000002.1:22262696-22309505 GCA_035590275.1 Ibycter americanus
TCAAAATACTTGACAGTCTTGTTTCAGAGCTGTGACAGCAGGTAACAACTGTGGAAATCTCCCAAAAGAAGGTGGTTCCAGTGATGGTGTCCGACCATGGCGAGGCGGGCGTCCGCAGCCACTGCCAGCCGTGCTTGCCCGCTCCGCGCCCGCTGGCGCTGGCACCCAGGCAGACGGGTGTCAGATGGGTGTTCCAGCCTCTTGGCCAACAGTGCGTTTCCAGTCTGGTGGGGAGGCCTGAGTCATTGCCTGTCCCGCTGCCTGTGAGCAATGAAAAGTGCTTAGGGCTGAGCTGCTGTAACCGGTGGTTGTTCTGAAGTAGTTTGAGACTATTTGTATTTACAGAATAGGCGATAATCATTTAGGGAATGATGTTTGTAAATAATTCTGCAGGGTTCAGTTTTCCCATGACTGTCTGGAGGTTTTTGTTACAGTCATAAACATCAGATATAAGGAGATCTGAGGGGTTTCAGTGAACAAGGACGATTTAGTAGGATTTACCATACAGTAGCATGTAACTGTCCATATAAAATGTTGCATCAGTTGAATTAGTTTTTAATTAACCACTTTTCTAAAACAGAAACAAATTGGATATGGGATAGTCTACTCACTTTTTAAAATTTTATGTTAGTTTGTTGTCCAAAAATCTCTCAAGGTTAAAAAAAATAGTATCTTCCTTAAATAATGGTTTAGAAAATTTAACAATATGCTTATATTGCCGCTGGGACTTCTCATAGATCTAAACATCTGCTCTGCACTTTTAAGGAAAAGATAGCCTCTTAAGGAGGCTCCAAGCTGATGTGCACAAGCAGGGTCTGTGTGAGTCAATAGGAACAAGACAGAAGAAAAAACATCTGCTACTTACTTTCCTTAAAAACGTGTTCATATTTGGATAGGACATGTGTATTTAATTCGGGTTTACTACTGCTTTTCATTAAAGTTGAATGCTGAGGCACAGGTTGTGAGGATGAACAATGGTTACGGGCAGCAGAAAGTTTAACTCGGAGAGTCTGTGTTCAGAGCACCAAAACTCCTACCTTGAAGGAAGCTTTCTGGCTTCCTGTTGAATTACACCCGCGTGAGGTAATAATGTCCATTTCCGTCTACGAGATTTTGCATTCTGTTGGAAGATGGGTGGCGTTTACCTCAAATATTAAAAATGAAGAAGATTGAACTAGCAAAATTAGAATGTAAATATCAGAGGAAGAAGACCACAGTATGTTGTTAGAAATGTTTCTTCGTGTCTGTGCTGTCTTTGAGGGGTTTTTTTCCAGCATGAAATGTTAATGCTACGGTAGCTGTGTTGTGGGGTATATCCCAAGACTGTGGATCTTCTGGAAACTTGTAATTGGCTCCATGCCATGATTTGAAATATGCTGCCCTTATATGCGTGGTTCCCTTGCAAAACTTCCAGGAGTCTGTTTTGAACTCAAAATGCTCTAAGACTGATCTGAATTCAAATGCTTACTTGGTTGTCATCTTGCTCGCGTTTCACCTGAGAAAGGTGGCAAAACATTGGGAACAGCTGATGGCATGACTTGCAAAAGGCTCTTGTGCCAGTATGTCGTCTTCTCATAATGCCTCAGCATACAGGGCCAAATATTGCTGTCATTTAATAGAATATTTCATTTATTTAATCAGAATTATTGTGATTCATACTAGTAACATAAAATACAGGCCTCTGTTCAAAACTACATCTGTCTCTAGTTACTGGAGCAATGTATGTAGCAATTTCTGGTCTATTTGTGGAAACGGTGAATTGGGCTATCATGTTCCCACAGGGCTAAAATGGAGGGTTTGTTAACGCTAAAGCTGTTTGAAGGATTATTCCTAGGTAATGAAGTAAAAGATCCAAGAGATTTAGGCATAGTTCAGAATATAAAAGGCAGGGAGGAAAATACTTCCTTAAACCAACCAGTGTGTAGCTCCTGAGTGGAATTTCCTTCCTGGCTGCGATGCGTCACTGTGGGGGCACAGGGTAAATACAGGTTGGTTATTGGAAGGTAAACCTCCTTTTCACAGAAAAGTCCAGTTCGTAGTAGGAAAGCTTGCTTTTGGGAACTGATCACAACAGCTTGCACAGTATTGCGTTATAGCTGTGGTGGCTTTAATGAGAAAATGGAAATGTCAAGCCCATCCCATCACAGTTGTTAAATACAGATTTTCATCCAGAGATTGTCAGTTAAAAAAAAAAAACAAACAAAAAACCAACAAAAATTTAAAAATTGCCCTTGGGCTGGTGACTCAGACTTAAAACGCTTTTCTTTTACACAAGGACCCTGCATATGAGGTTTAAGTTGCGCTTTCTGCAGCCCAGTGAGTGGCAAAGCAGAGCAGCCCCGCAGGAGGGATTAAGTGTCTGGCATGCCTTCTTTACCCAGTAGCAATTATGTGGGATGTTTAAGCCAGTCTTTGGAGAGCTGGGCAACACAGCTGAATTCCCTCAGGTAAAGAGCTGAGTGACTGTCCTGCCCATTGCAGGTGAATGCTTTTTAGCCTCTATTTCATAAGGGGTCTGCAGCTTCACCTTTTTTCTCAGAAAATGAAAGAAAATGCTCTGCAGCTGTTTCTCCCTCACACAGGTTCCTGGAGGAGGGGCTTGGTGCCAGCTGGGGGCAGAGATTCTGGGCTGTGAATGTCAAGTAAAAGCTAAGGAAGCAGCTGAAACCCTATTGCAGTGTAAGGCAGTGATGTTGTTTCAGTGTTTCCCTCTCGGGCACTTTGCAGATAAGGTACGTTCTGGTGTGATGTCCTGTTCTGAGGTGTTCATGGGACTAATGGAAAGCCAGGTTTACCAAGCATAGGGGCTTGGTTTGAATTTATTTATTTTTTTAATAAAAAAATGGCTTTGCATCTGAGTAAAATATTTTGAAAGTATAACTACAGCTTCAAAGTTCCCAGTCTTTGCTGCTGGTCAATGAAATTGTGCCATAAGTATGTTGTCACACCCTGGAAGGTTTTTGTAAGTAATACTTATCAATTCACAAACAAAATTAAAAGTTACTTTGCTTTTCAAGCTTTTATCTGACAGGTGCCTTAGCAGCATGTGTTGAGAATGGAAAGCTGTGTTGAAATGCTAGTTTTTGCACTCCAGAAAAGTCTATACAGAAATAACTATATCATAAAACGGAAGGGCACTTTAACACCTGTGTACAAATGATTAATAATTACTGTGATGCAAGGAGAAACTAGGGTAAGATATAAAGGTGTTCTTGAAAATGTGTGTCTAAAATTGTGCTGAGAACTGTTGGCAGATATTTTATAAGACGAACAAACCAACCAAAAAAAACCCCCTACCACCCAACCCCCAAAAAACACACACACACGCACCCAACAGAAAACCAAACGCCATTGTCTTCATATTTAGTATCTGTAAACTAATCAATGAGTTGTATATACATGGAGGAGAAGTGCAGTCACTTAATGTAAACATGTAATTAAGAAGCTATAGGTGATGTAAAAATGTAGTGAAGTTGGTGTGCCAGATGCTAAGTGGCAAGGTAATAATGCAGGGGTGGGGTTTTTTCCACTATTTTTTTTATTGTTATGTGGGGATTGAACTGAAGAGTAGTGTAGCTGCCAGGTTGTGCTTCACTATCTGGCATTAATGTCATTATATTTTGTGCTAGCTCTTTACGTGCACATGTGTGTAAATGCGCAAAGGGGCAGGAAGATCCTGGTGTTGTATTGCTAGGGATAGTTCTTGCAATTATAACATAATGTTGGAAGGATTTTGAGGTGTCGGCTATGCAGAAAGCCGAGTAATATGTCGGGAATTATTTACAGATTAAACCATTGTGTGAGGGAGGAGTTGATGCTAGGTTGGGACTTGGTTACTTGGATTATACTGGAGAGATGTGTGTTTTTCTTTGAAGGGCCTCCTGCAAGAACCTACAGCTGTTAAACCTATGTATGGTGTTCGTTGCTTTAGTCTGGTGCATGCCAAGGAAAGGTGTGCTAGCAGGCTAGCTGGCTGCTGCTGGGAAAGAGGTGCAGAATAAGGCAGGATGCCTGAACCAGTGCTGGAAACTTCATGACTTGTGCAACTGTGCTGACGTGTTGTAAGCGCTAATTATCTCTGTTAACATAACATACTACAGTTCTTAACTTGCCTGGGCCTGGGTAGGCTGAGGGATGTAACGTGAAAATCTATGTGTACGTGTAGTTCTCCAGGACAGCTGTACTCATATTGCAGTAATCCAATAAAGGCTTCTGAGTCTGGTTCTGTGTACTCAGAAGACGTGCACGTGTAACTTTGGCTCGCTCTTTTCACACCACAGCAAGGTAGAGCTAGTATGTATTCTCACACACTGTAGGCCTACCTTCAGTCTCTTTTTAGCCTCAATTTTCATCGTTGCGTTGTGCTAATGTTGGGTTTCTGCTTTAGTTGTCACTGGTGCCTAAGAAATGAGGAGACAAATTGTCTTAGGTCCTGTTTGCACAGTTGTAATCTGTAATTTTCAATAGATCCTATAAAGCATTATGGGATTTACTCTTTTTTTTTTTGCATTTGTAGTATGGTAATCTATTACAGATTTGGCTACTAAGAATAAATTAATAGACCAACATTTGATGCTACTTGTGGTAAAAGACTTCATTCTAGGCTACTGTTTCAAATTGGACTTTTTTTTCCCAGTGCATGTGGATCAGTCATTTACACATAACAATATAATATAAGCACCTCATTATTTCACCTTGTTGGTTTGTCTGGGTCTTTTGGTACAGTTGGAGCCATTCTCCACTGGTCAGCGAGGGCCGGTAGAGGTAGGGAAGTTCCAAATGCTGTTTTTTAGGAAGCTGGGATATCTTTGGGTGAAGTACACTCTTGTAACTGGAAAACCCAAGTGATCCCCTTGTCTTCCTTAGCAGGCTCCCAAGGATAAATATGAAATTTGAGGCCTTTGGCAAGGTTGCAGCACCCCAGCAAGCCATGTGGGTAGGGCTCGTGATGTGAACAGCCGGCCTTTAATTTTCTCCACTAGCCCAAAATTAGAAAGGGCTCTGTGGTTTGTTATTGAAAGGGGTTTTCTAAACTATCAGGTTGGAAATCTGCGAACTTATGTTTGCAGAACTTATAGTGTGCTAGAAATAGACCATGCTAATGAGTGATGACTAGCAGATGTGGTTTTGAGGCCGTTGGCAAATTGGATGCCTTTGTCTACTTTAGTCCTGTTAATTGACTGGTGCTTACATAAAAAGAAGCCAAGGTCTATCGCCCTGCTCGTTTTCTTGATTGATAGGAACTGTTTTTCTCCGGGGTCAATATAGGACTTCCAGAGATATTCCATTGTCTTTAATTTGGACAGAAAATACTGAGTCTTGCAAACTCATACTAAAAAAAAAAAAAAAAAAAAAAGTTGATGGTATTTGTTTGTAAAAAGTCTTTCTATGCTGGTATATTTTTATGTTGTTTAATATGAGAAAATGAAATGGTTGGTGAATACACTAGCAGAATTCCCAATGACACACTTCATTGGAAGCATAACCAAAATAGTATTGAACTAGGTAGAGCATGAGGACCAGAAGGAACCACAAAATTGTAGATTAAATTGGCCATCTGAAGTTAAATGTCTGGGTAGCATGAAGCTGAGTAATACTGCTAGAGGACAGTAAATTCAAGGTGTAGTTTTTTATATATTGCTTTTTACTTTCTTAATAAAAGTACAAGTTATATGTGTTCTTAGTTTATGATGAACCTCATCGCTGTTTCCCCATTGTTAGTTCCCTGTTCATGCATCACTTCTGTCTTACAGTGTCAATGGAAGATCTCTCGTATAAGGATGGGAATGTAACGTGTGTCCATAGAACACAGTACATTGGGCCCTTTGCTACTTTTCAAAACTTCTGTGTTGCAAATGCCGAAAGAAATCAGTTTGTGTTGCTTCAGGATTATATCAGTGAAAGCTAAAATGCGTCAATGAATGACGCTATAAAATTTTAAGTATGTCTCTGGGAATACTAGGAAAGCAAGTCTATACCTAACACTTATTGAAGTGCTTATAATTCCCGTGGGCTGTGATGAAAAGCAATGCTGCGGTTCACCTTGCCTCATCTTTCCTTGAAGGAGATGTGAGAGCACCCGGCACTTTCATGTATGTGCATTGCCTGAGCTGTTTGCCTCATCGGTCAGGTAGTGCTGATGAAATTTGGCCCTGCACATATGAATGGTCTTAAGTGCAAACAAACACAGCCATAGAGCTTCATGAGTTGTCGGGACTTAGGCAGTTTGGTATGTTACCACCCTGTTCTTCAGAGGTTTATTTGCCATCCTATTCCCCCTTACATGCATCTAAATGCTACACAATTTAAAAAAACCCTGACTTTCCCAGCTATCACTGGGCTGGGATTTCTTTTTTTAATTGTGTTTGAACCTATTAATCAGTTTCTGTGTGTCATTCTGTGAAATGATGATACCTGAAAGTTGTAAGTGCCAACTTCAGTGCTCATAGCATGCTTAAAGTCTTGTCTGTGCTGGTACATACAATATGGTAATGGTTATTGGCTTAACGGCGTTAAAATGTCATTCAAGTTCTGTGTTACAACACTATGCTTGTGGTTTTTTGCTAAAAACAGATATACACAGTTCTTTCCTGCCCCTCCCCCCCTTTTTTTAGCTCAGTGCCTTTTAATCAAAAGGGGAGGTTTTATGGTTCTTTAAAAGCAAGACAGCTGAGGGTAAACCTCAAGTTGTGATTTAAAATATCCACTTACTATACTAGAGAACAGAACTGAGGACTTCATGTGTTTTCCAAATGCTAAATGAGATTTTCTTATTGTTGGGAGCAGATTTCTCTTCTGTATATCTATGCCTATATAACATGGTTATTTCTTTTACTTCTTACCTGTTGATTAATACTTGTTCTGTGGAATGGCTTTTTTTAAAATAAAACACATGCTGAGAATTAATATCTCCATGAAACAGCCTACACTTGAATTACATTTTTTTTAAGGCAATAATAACATTCTTTTAATATGTTCCCAATAAATTTTATTGGATTTACTGAAACTTTTGCTGTTTTTATTGTTAAGAAATAGTTCTAAATTTTTAGGAGCACGTGTGAGTGTGCATAAACCATCACTTCAAGCATAATCTTGAGACTGAATCCCTGGCTCAGCAGTGCAGTTATTACTTGTTAGGCGATGCCAGGTGAAGTAATAACACTTAGTTTACTTGCTCAGGAGCCAGCATACTAGGTGGGTCCTCAGTTCCCCATGGCAACTCAGTCATCTGGCTCTGGGAGGATACAGTCAATAAACACATAAATTTGTTATTAGGTTATTTTAAAACTATGTTTTTATTAGGTATGGAAGCAGTGAATATAGTCACTAGAAAGCTTACTTGGAACGAGTGACCTTATTCTGGAGAGGTCTTTGTTCAGTATGCATTTTTGTTAGTGAGTCAGGGCTAAATCAGACTCCTTATCAAGATGGAAATAGGTCAGAGTAGATCCCACAGCATTAATCCCATGGTGATCTTCTGGGAGCAAAGGGTACAGTGCTGTAAATAGCACATTGATTTAGTGATAAATAATTATGTTTTAAATTGATTTTTCTGTCAGACAGGACAGGTCATTGAATAATGGCATAGCTTTATTATGATGGTAACTTCAAGACATCTAGGAGTAAAATTTTCTTTTGTTGCTTGGTAAGAATGAATATTTGGAATTTTCTTTGTAGTACAAAGTAGCTGCCTCATAACAACTGCAATATAAGTTTCAGGGGTTTTGGTTTGGGTGGGGTTTTTTGGTGTGTTTGTGTTTTGTTTTGGGTTTGTTTGGTTTGGTGGGGTTTTTTTTCCATTTTACCTGGACCATCAACATTTTCCTCTGGGGGATATGTATGTGTATAAACTGATACGTCAAAGGTGTCAGACATATGCAGAACAGTATGACGGTTCTGAAAGCTCTTTTTGCCTGCTTGGTTTCGTTGGCTGAAAAGGATGCTGTTACTGTGTCTAAGAAAATGATGGAAATAAATGGAAGCAGTAGTTTGGAAACAATGCTGAAAAATAATAGCAGGACCCGTAGTAATACTGTCTTATTGCTGCTAAGCAATAAACGGTTTATCAACACCTGCCTGAGAATCCTTGCTCTGACTTGGCCTTTGGAATAACTCTGTCAGAGGTCTTTTAAGTGTGCAAGTGCAGATGATTTTCTAGTTTTAGTAGCAAAACGAACATTTTGAGCCCTAAAAATGTCTATTCAGCTGCCACTTAGCTTTAGAAGCCCCTAATATATAAACATTTTTACTGGTAGAAGTGCAGCTAGCCAAGAGCTCTATTGGTGCCGCTGAATCAGGGGACAGCAGTTGAAAGGAAGGAAAACTGAACTGCTTTCTGGCGCTCTGTTTCCTGATGCGGGGTTGCTCTGAACTGTGCCAGACTGCAGCACCTACACACCAGCTGCTCCATGCCTAGCTGTACCGTGAGTGCAGTGTCGTCGGCCAAACTTTTTTCTTCGCATCTGCCAGCAGACCCCAGCTTACTGAGGATGCTGAAGTGACAAAGTTCATTGTCTTCCAGGGAAATTGCAGGTTAAGTACGGTTGAAGATGCTAGATTATCCCTGGCTGTGCCTGTGCTAGTAATTAAAAAGACTAAGGATTTTTTCATTGGCCTTGGAGGACAAGTAGCACAGTCCAGCCACGTCCATATGGCTAAACTCCCTTCTTTCCCAAGCAGGGAGACTTCTCCATACTGTTCTGAAGACCAGCACCTGGCCTGTGGTGTCCCCCAGAGTGTGTTTCTGCTCTGTCTGGGAGAGTGCTAGCAGCCAAAAACCGTTCCACAAAGTGCACTGATAATGAAGTTGAGTGAGCAGTCCTGTGGTTGGGCCTGTGTCCCGCACCTTTTATTTGCCTAGTCGAGGCACAGCTGTCTTGAGCAGTCCATGGCCTGTGGTGGGCTGTGCTTCTCCCAGAGAATGTGCAGCTTGTGTTCGGTGCGGAGGGGTATGTCGCTAGTCCTGTGGCATCGTTGAGCTGTGCTGCTTACCTCACCCATCTGTCAGAAAACAGGGGCTACGGAAGGCCTTGATTTACAATAGCATCATTAATTTTTTTGTGACAGGACTGAATACATTCACTTGTGTTTTATGAGATCATTTACAATTAAATTAAACAGCAGTTGTCAAAATAATGTGTTTTGCACTGCTTGTTTACTTGCAGTTGACTTAAATTTTTAGTTTCATAAAGTCTGTATTACCATTGTAGTCATCGAAGAGAATTGATCAGTAGGTCATGCGTATGGTCTCCAACCCATCTATCTGAGTTTAAATAAGTGACGGCCAGTCATACTTGAACAGCTTGCATGCCAGTTCTGTAAACTGCAGATACAGTAGCATCTTTGAAAAATACTGAGCGTGTTGGTGTCTAGACCACTAAGGGTTGGTTTTTTTCATCATGGAATGAATAAGAAGCTTTTGAAAGACATTTTTTTTGATTCCTGAAGTATTCATCATATTGAAGCACTTCTTTAACCAATGGGTCCAGATGTGGAGTTAAATTCCTTTTATCTTTTAGTTTCTAAATCATCAGTTTTGCCATGTAGAAAAAAAAAAGTGATTCAGGCACTGTGGACAGAGTTAAAACTCTTGTAGAGTGACTAATAATTTCATTCCACAAAAAGCCATTTTTCATGCTGGTTGCAGAAATCAGAAGATTGCACTAATAGAAGTACCTTTTTTGTGGGGTAAACTACTTGTATTTTAGGAGGCAAAATCAGTCATAATTGTATTCTGCAGTCTTCAGTCTGAATGTTGATTTTTATGAACTGTTAGGGTTACTATTGATCTGATCATCCTGGTCTGTAATTGAAATGGTCTGTAATTCTTAGGGATGGCATACCAAAAGTTTGTAAATAGATTGCCCTGCGGCAGGGTGTAGTTTGGGACAGCAGATGTTAATACCACAAAATTATAGGCAGTGTTAAGCTTACTTCTTTCCAATAATATGCAAACCCCAAGACACACATTTTTAAGGAGTTACAAATAGCTGTGTACAGAACTGTAAGGCTGCTGGAGATGATGGTTACACTAGGAAAGAGGCATTTCTTTCTGCTAGGGTATGGGCATGCCCATGATTTGAATAAATATTAAAATTATGTGTCTGAAACAATTTTAATGAGTCTTGATGGTCACAGTGTTGTTCTGGAGTTAATTTTGAACAAAAGATTTGCAAGGACTGACAGCAGTTTGTGCAAATGAATTTTGTATTGAAGGGCCACTTATATTTAGTAATGTACTCGTTCTTCTTGGTGTGCAGATGTTTCTAGATCTGTACATACAGTAGAGCACGTAGTGTTGAAGAACAAGACTATTGCCTTAAATACATTGGTTTTATCAGAATATTATTGTTTTACCTCCATCTTTAGATAAGTTGTAATTTCTTGAGGAATTTTAAAGGCGTTCTCTTGGCTAGCAGAAACTATTATGGGTCTCTCTGCTGCTGATATGGGAAAGTAGCATCCTTGTTTGTGTCGTCGAATAAGGTGCCTGGACAAAAAGGTGAATGTTGGTGTTTCGAGAGGAACCTGCTCCATGCTTTCTGTCTAGGTCACAGTCTCTGGTGTCCAGGGCTTATTCTTTCGTTGGGTACAGTGGCTGTATTGTAAAGAATAGAGGAGAATTATTAAATAAGTTCGTGTTAGAAGTGGATTTTACTTCTGTTTTTTACTGAAGTGTTTTTTTCCTTTTAAAGATCACATTGTGATTCTCACCAAGTTCAAGCCATCGTGGTCAGAAGGTATCGTACTTACCAGCGTTATGCCTTCCTCTCTTTTGTGTGCATCCTCTGTCCTTTTTTTTTTTCTGCTGAGAGCCTCTTAGAAATTAGACTCAAGTTCATATGAGTCATTGGTATCGCATATGAGCCAGGCTTTTTGCAATGTGATGTGCAAGTCAGTTTCTAGCTACCTGTGGGCAGCTTTCTTGGTTAAGAATTAATTGGGCATCTCCGTTCCCGGTGTTTGTTGCAGTTGTGGATTGTGGTTCCTTTACACCTTCCTGCAGGACTTGGATGTGTGTTTCTTGCACTGTTCCTGCTCAGGAACCTGTCTGTGTGTTTTCAATGAGTGAATGTGTTAAGTATGTGGTACTTCCTGGTTAATAGATGTTTTGCATTCTCTTTTTGTCATCTTCTGTGCTGCTCTAGGGTTATTCAGTTTTATTCCCCTGGATCCTCAGAGATATCAAAAGGATTTCCTTCCCCTAGTTGCATAAGTAATCAGCTATGGTACTAGGAGAAAATTTAAAATACAGAATTCTGAATCGTGCGTGTCCCTGAGGTTAAGCTTTCACAAGTACGGAGAGGATAATCCAGAAAAATCAAACAGCAAGGCTGTTGTTGTAGGCCATGGAATTGGTTCAAGTCCTCTCAGCAGCATAGGTGAATTGAATGTTGCTGTTCCAGGCAAAAGGTGCCAGGCGGCTCCTGCCACAAAGGGTTGTGTGATGAAACGTTTGGGCTTTATGCCTCTGGGCCCTGGGCTTCCTGTCTTTGGCCAAAGCTGCAGCAGCCACCTGCTTCCCAGGGCTGTAGGCAGAGCAGGCAGCAGAGCGTGGTGGTGGTGCTCCCTTTCTTTTGTCCGGCAGCGGTCTGCTGTCCTGGGCAGCTGCTGAGTTTGCATAAGCTTAGAGCCAGCCCTGTATGGAGACAGAGCCTCTCTTGCAGAAACAGTTTCTCATGTGAATTAATCTGAATATTTTGATAGCTGTTGTTTTTGGAGTCAAGACTTCAGTGTTCTTACTAGGATACTCTCCCATTATGTGTCGTTTGTTTCTCGTGCGTGTCAAACACTTTTGCTGTGTTGGGTGGTGAACTGATTTCAGTTCTGTGCTGAAGCGGTTCCTGTAAACCTTTTCTGTGTTTAGTGTTCTCTCTTACGGTGTAGTACCTGTAGCATTTATGATGTATTTGGGTAGGAAGAATGATCCCAAATTATTTACTTTCATGCCAGCTTTTTAGAGATAATTTAACGTTGGTCTCTGTACTTGTATCAACATACGGAAACATCTTTCTACAAGTGCGTAAGTAGAACTTAAGTGTTCGAATTGTATCTACTAATACAGGTTTTGCAGATGTAGTTTGCTTTAGCAGGATAGCACGTGACAATTTAAAATGTCTTAACATTTAGAAACTCCTTAATTTTATGTTATATACCATTATATAACATTGCCCAGTTTATCATCGTATCATATGTACAGTTATAAATTACAGAGACCATTTTCTATAAGTGAACTTAGACAAAAAATTGTAGGAAACGAAATGCTCTCAAATTGTATTTAAGTAGCTTATTACAAATTTTTTCAAGAACCAGTTTATATCCTGCCTGGATGCAATTTTGACATCAAGTATTTGCAGGTTACCAAAATAAGAAAAAGAGTAGGTTTGTTTCATTGGTAGGAATAATCTTACTGTAGTTGTCTTGACAGTGGTCCAGTCTAAAATGTGCTAGTCCATCTGTCTAGTCTAAGCTGGACCCAGCAGTGCTTCCTTGATGGAGAAAGGAGTATGATAAATTGTTTTTTTGGAAGAAAGAGGCACCACTGTTAGATGCCTGCTCTAGATTGTGATGAGTTGTTTTCAAAACTGCTTCTTTTTCCAATGGTGGTAGAGTTATTGAGATGCCTGATTTAGAAGACCAGTCTCTCTGATCAGCGGAGAGATGGTTGTTTACAAAAAGTTGTTGGAGCAGGAGCCTAGCTTATGGGCTCTGAATTGCTCTCCTGGGAAAACTGGTGACAGAGTAGGTTCAGAGCCACAAGCCCAGGCAATGTCTCAGTATGATTGAGGGTTCTGAAGATACTCTCTGTGATTTTTCCCTATAATGTTAACATTTAAGTAACGGTGTCCTTGGTGAACTGACTATATTTGTGGGAAAGTCACGTTGGAGTTCAATACTGCTGTTAAAACAAAGGTGGGATGGTTTTGTGGGATTTTTTTGTTTAAAACAAGAAGCTTGGTAATGTAAGATACTACTATTCTTGATCCTGTTATCATATCTCCAGTATGTGAGCATCTGTAATCTTGAGGTTATGCACCATTAATCCCTTGGCAACAAAAAACCTAATTTAATTTCTAGCAAGCAACCCCAGAGATAATTAAACTTTTACAGCTGAGGCAGCAAAGCTCTAGGTGTGAGACCCTCATAGACAGTAACATAGCAGAGACTTGAGACAAGAAAGATAGGTGATGCTGACAAATTTTTGTTTGTCACTGTTAAGAATATGTTTCTGTGACTTCAAGGTTACAACCAGGTAGTACAGGCTGAGTATATTATCTCACAGCGTTTTTTTCCTGTCAAAGCACCGTTTTTGAAGATTTTATGTAGCTGAGCACTATTTTCCAGCTCTTGCTTTTGCTTGTCGATAGTTCCATGCCTTCAAGGTTCACATTGTTTTCAGATACAATAATATTTTAAAATAAGGAATGTATTTATGTGAATCTATCTTTATTTCTATGTTCCTTAGGGGAAGAATGCAATGGACCTTTATGTGAAACTATTTCAACTTCAGGATCAGAAGTCCCAAGCAGCTCTGAGGTAAGGTACAGTACCAATGGTGTTAACGTATTAGTGGCAAGAGGGAAGAGGAACAATTGTTATGACAGAGATTTAGTTTAAAAAATACTTTTTTTTTTTTAGATTGCCTTATACCTGCTTTTTCATCCGTGTAAACGTTTTCTTCCTCTAGTGTTTTGAAGGAGCAAAACCATGAATATAACACCTATACTCACTGAGTCTTACAAGAAACTAACCAGTGTTAGTGCTGCAACACAGTAGTAGTAGAAAACAGTATGGGCTTAACAGTGTTTCCAGTATCAGTCTTCAAATGAGAAACACACAATCATTTAATGTTTTGGCAATTGGAAAAACATAATGCTTCTGCACGGACCCAACAATGCTGTGTATTATATTGCTGGCTTGATAGGGCGATCAAGGCACCCATGCATTCCTCTACTCTACTAACTTTTTGACAGTGCAGGAAGATTTATGACAAAGCAGATGAGGATTTGTGTTATAAGAATACCTCTTCCTTGCAACATGTGCAATACGAAAAGCATCATCAGCTATTCATTTTTTCACAGTACCTCAATGCTTAATATGTACAGCGCACAGTATCTTAAATAAAGAGTGGTGGGTGTGGTTATTACTCTGTTAAGAACCAGATTTAAAGAGTACTGAAAACATGTATTCTGGAAATCTGTATTTTATTTTTTGTTGTCTCATTTCTTTATTATGGTTATTATATGCTTAGAGGAAAACAGAAAGAGTTTTAGAAAGGAAAAGAAGGAGTTGCTCTGTCGAAGTAGTCTGATACTGGCCACGAGCACTCATCAGAAAGAGATCTTTTGAATTGAGTATTGTAGCTGTTCTGCTGAACTTCTTAAGAGTAAAACTTGTCCTCACCTACCTCTTAAGAGGCAAATTTGGAGATGGTCATGTGAAGCCACAACTCAGAAATGCTTCCTAGATTACGCAGATCTTTACCTTGCCAGCATATGCAACCATATCATGTAATGTTTTCATAAATCTTCCAGTTCCATCTTAAAAATTGTTAGTGTGCTTACCCTGCTACTTTCTGAGTCTGTTGCAGGAGTAGTAGTAATCTTTTTCTCCAGGAAAATTTTCAGTGAACAACCATATCAAATACTTCTCTGAACCCTGGGTAGATATGATCTCCAATTACAACGTATGAATCATCGTACCGTGATAAGTATCAGAGTTTGAAGCTGATTCTGAGTTCCTGTTGAGTGTCTCTGAGTGGATGAGGATGACCTATTTCACCAAAGCTTGAAAGACTTCATGACTTAGGACTTAAGAAAAGGCAGGAAACGTGGGAGAAAGGGTGCAATGCACGTGTCTTGTATGTAGAGACATGGGATTTGAACTTTTGTTTGAAGGGTGAAAGGTTCATGATGGGGTGGGAAAGGAGGCTTTGATCTTCAGCACTTCATTGTCTGAGAGGAGATGGTGTCCTTACGAAAAATATATCTGGTTACCCTCAAAAATCTCTCGTTAGTAACTTCATGCTGCCTTTTCTCTTGTTTTCTACTTACGCATGTTCCTTACATAATTATTTTTCTTAATAATTTGTTCTTAAATACCACAAAGTATTGTCATATTGGCAGTATTAGTCTGTAGTTGACTTGATGCCTCGAGTTTCTTGTCTTGTTATTTTCCCCTCTCTTTCTAAGATGAGGCGGCTTATCTGGCTTTAGTTTGTTTCTCCAGATCTATGGTTATCTGATGTTTGCTTACATTTAAGTTAGTATTTTTCTGTGCTTTGCATTATCTTACCCTAGGTCCCCTAATACAGTCTCATTTATCTGATTTTTGCTTTCTATGCATTAGCCAGACATAAAGTTACAGAGTTACTTTTAATCTTCTTGCCCAGTTTCACATTCTTATCAGCCGTGACAGGCTTAGTTCTTGATGATTAATGTCCTAGATATTCAGGTTAAGTTTATCCTTAAAGTTTTTCCATTAATTCATTCCAACAGTAAGACAGCTGTGGGTGTGTGGTTTTTTTTCTTCATGTAATGCTAATCCTTTATCTTCGTGTGTTGTCACAACTTCAGTTTTCTTTTCTATGAACTGAAAGAATTCCTTTTCCCTCAGTTCTTTGCTAGGCTGCCTTTTGTCATCCTTGATGCATTCCCATAGGAATTGACCAGGGTCATCTGTCTCAGCATGAAAAACAAGCCATGGTTTCTCCTGTTTTCACCAAGACCCTTCTGAGCTCAGGTCAACAAGCTTTGTTCTTGTTTTGATGGATAGCACATTTCTCTTATTTTATGATTTCATTCCTGTGATAGGTTGGTAATTTTCATGTTACTTAGCAATGTACTTATATTTTCCAGCTACTGGAACAAAGTTGAGCACTTGGAATTCTTAAAACTATTTAAGACTAGTAATTTTAAAACAAAATTGGAGTTCATTTGTAAAAAGACCATTGGGAAAGTGTTAAATGAACATACATTCAGGTCACAACTTCGTTATGCTCAGGCTGGCTTTTTTTTTTTTTTTTTTTTAAAGAAAAGCAGCATTACATACAATAACAATATGCTTCTGCTCAGCAGTAGGGGGAAAAAGTGAAAGCCTTATCACTGATTTAGCAAGAGGGGAAGGAACAACAGAAACCTAGATGTAAATACAGAGAGCAGAAAATGTTACCTATCCGTATTTCAGTGGGCTTTTAGTTTTTTTTCTTTTGTAATCTGTAAAGGAATCTGTGATTTGGACATAAGGAATGATGCAAGTAAAACAAAAATGAAGGTGAAAAACAGTCTGTAGTGAAGCCTGCCGAAATATATGCAAAAGTCAGATGAAGTCCAGGACTCAAGAACCGACTGAGTCTCCAATCAATGGTGCATTTGGTCCTCCTCCATGATTTTGCATTTGCGCTCTAATCAGCTGCTTCTTGCCTATTTTACCCTGGGGTTTTTTCTTTTATTTTTTTTTATCTGCTGCTTGTTGAGTCTCCTTATTTTTCCTCTTCTTTTAATTTCCCACAAGGACAAAGATCACTTGGAGTTCAACAGCTTTTCATATTACAAGCCTTATAGCATGAATCATTTCTAGGTGCTTTGTCATGCAGGGAGGCAAGGAGATATTTTCAGCAAACAGCATACTGGAGAGGGAGGAAAAAAGGCTATGATAAAGATATTTCTAAATAGGCGCTGCTTCATAGCAGCTTCCAATGAAATCAGTAATTCAGAGACACCCGCTTCGTTAGGGATAGGCAACTGTCCTAGTTGAGTCTCCATGTAGAATCTACCTGAATCAGTCTTTATGGAGTTCCTGTTTCAAGAAATACATAAATGCCTCTGAAAGTCTTTTCAAGCAAATTGGAAAATGAATTAAATAAAACCTGAGAATCTGTTTTTCCTCTGTGCTTTATATTTATGCAGAGAGAGTGCTAGAAGAATATATAATGGCACAATTCTGTTCTGATAGCACGGTGCATCTCTGTTCAGTTAGTTGTTCCAGTTCTAAAGCAAATGAGGATGAGGCCCACTGACAAAATAGAGTTCCCATTCTTAAGTGGAAAGGCGATCAGTTAAATTATTCAAGATATGAAGAAAAGTTAAAAAATGGAATTTGTATTGTATTTCCTGATAGTAAAATTTTAGACCATTCAAGTGGGATAACTGTAAAACTAGTACATGTTTTGTGGAAGACTGTCACTAGTTTGTAGTCTACACCTCTTAACAGATGTCGATATACAGAGGACTATTTTTCTGTCTGGTATTTAAATTAAGGATTACAGAGTAATTTAAAATGTTTGCTTTGTATGTATGTGGACCCTTAGTTTCTCACCCTCATAAAAGGCAGATGGCTGCACTACTCTGAGTAAAGCTGCAGGATTGTGCCCTATTCTAGCTGTGAGAAGATTGGAATTAATTTTGCAGTTATATATTAAATTTTCACCTTTCTTGTTAATTTAACACCAGTGGAATGCTCACTGAAAATTCCTATTGATCAGCATTTTCTATATTGTAACTTGATTGTGAGAAAACCTGAGAACAAGCTGTCTTTATTTAAGTCAGGTTAGCAGAAGTAAATTGGCAGAGCTTAATCAAATGTATTTAAAAAATGCATTTTACCAGATCAGGGATATTGACACTTGGGGTCTTGTTGGGTTTTTTTGAGAGCAGCAGGTGCTGCAGGTGTTACAAATTGATTTTTTTTTTTTTTTTTTTGTGAAGAAACACCATCATAATGTAAGTTTCCTTTCCATGCTTGTTCATTTCTCAATTCAGTGGGTTTTCAAGTAGAGAGAAACATAAAATACCATTATTAGTATTGTGGAGACAGACCAAATCAGAGTTAAAATCTAGATGGAAATACAAAAACACTTCAAAGAAGTGTAACTGCAAAACATAGTCTGAGGGATCTTTTGGGGAGAGAGAGAGTGCATTAAAGACTTACGAGAGGGGATTCCAAAGTACGAAGAACTCACACAACACTGCTTCCGCCACTGCCAACCTTAGTTATTTTTGGCTTTGAACTCAACAAAGTTGGACTGTTTGAGTGTTTCTGAAAACACTGGTTAGCTCTTGATAATGTATGACCCCCCAAAATGAGATTGGAGCCCCTTTGTGCTGTGCATAGAATTTGACATATAATGAAAAAGTGGTGTCTCTCTACAAGAGCTGTTAAACTTTAAATGTGCAGGAGAAGGTTCGATCACCGAATTTACAGTAGTTACCCTAACCCCCATGACTTGAGCTAATTGATTTCAGACAGTTGTACTGAGAGCAGGAGAAGTTCCCTAGAGTAACAGGAAAGCATTTCACAAAATGCATGGGAATGTACCAAGGACTCTGCCAGATGTGTCTTCATCTCACAGTTTAGTGTTTCACTAAATGTATTAGAATTTTATCTCGGAGTGAAGCAGTGCAGGCACCATATGAGGACCAGTGGGAGGCTAAAACCCATATTTATGTTTAATTGCAGAGGAGGTGGGAAGCTGTGGGTGGGAGGAGTACAGGATGGAGAGGTGGAAGAAAAGCACGTGGAAGGGCACCAGCTTGGATGTGTGGGCAGGTGTACGATGGAGAGGTCAGGAGCTGCAGGGTGGCAATGAAAAGCAAGGCTGCGCTTCTCATTGATGTCAGATTTGTATGGTACTTTACATGGCAGATGTTTTCAGTGTATAATTGGAGAAAACCTTTACACTTAAGCATCTCAGCCCTTAGTTCTTTAAAATAGTAAGTTTTTTTCCAGTAGCATCAGTGACATGAGGATTAGACTTCTAAACCCAGTTCAGACTATCTTAGGGTAAAGACCAGAGTGCAGCTATTTACATTTGCACTGTTTTTCATGTGGGTTCCTTGCCAAAAGCCAGATCAATCTTTATGTGCTTATTTGACTGAGTTCTGAAAAGGACATTTTAATCTTACTTAGATAAGCAAACACTCAGAGGTGGCAGCATTAAGAAAGAATGTAAAGATGCGTGTATGTATTACTTGCAATGTAAACAGGAACAAAAATAGTATGTTTTTTTGACAAAATTATCGGAATGGACCTCAGTGGTTTCTCTCAAGTAAAATTGTAATAAAAGTGAAATATATTCACTTGTAATTTAAAAAATCACAGGCAGTACTTCATGAAAATTGGATTTTGGAGAATATACTTTTTGAAGTATTACAGCTCTAAACCAACGAATACTGATACAGTAAAGAAACGAAGTTTATATTCTGCTTCTCTTGAAAGTTGATTAAATCTCATAGAGAACTGTCATATTTCCGTAACGTGCTCGCACTATTTGGTTGCGCTGTTTTAAACCTGTCATTTGTTTTCAGAAGCAAAATAAAAGGAGTGTGAGAAATCATTGACTAACAGAATTAGATACTTAAGCAAAACAGCTTAAGTATTGCAAACAGTTGTTCATTCCAATAGTGAAGCCTGGTCTCAAAATCCCTTGCTCATGCAATCACACAGGTGTGGGCCAGGACCCCAGATAGCTTAAGGACGTGTTTTTATAGGATAGCTGGGCTCTGCAGAGTCCTCTGCCATTGGTATTCCTGTCATCCGTGTGTGGAGTCTGGCCAGAGGACGCTGCAGCACCCTCCAGGCCCACATGCAGGAAAATAATGAGCACCCCCAGATCTTGTGCAATTAAAATCAGAGTAGGGCCTCACCAGGCATGGATCAGAACTGGAAGCTGGGAAGCCCTCGCTAGTCTCGTTAGGCATAACAACTACAATTTCTGATACCGATTTGCGTTGCCTACACAATGAGGTTAATGATTTGTCTCCTTACATTTGTTTTTGTTCAGTGCACATGGTATAATTTCAGTTTGTATTGAAAAAATAGCGAAGTATAGGGCGTCACATTTGTTCTGAATGCAAGTGCAGCCGTCTATGCTACATATGTGTTCTCTGATACTAAAATAAGAAAAAGTACTGTTAAAGTTGTTCTTCATAAGCTTGTAAATGCTGATCTGTGCCAAGCTGTTTAGACTTTTTATAATGGAAATGCTGAGGAATACTGTACAGCTCTTATCAAAAGTTGTTATTAATATTTAAAAATCAATATGGGCCATGTAAAAGTCAGTGGTATAGGCTTAGAGACCCAGCTCATCTGAGGAAGTAGAGATTTGTTTAAACTTTGACTTACTAGACTGAATATCCAGCTATCACTCAGAATAGTTTTTCAATAGCTTAAACCAGAAGCTACACTGTTTCTTCTGAAATAGCCTTTTATTTTAAAGCATCCTTTGCATCATCGCTAACAACATTATGTTTTTCCCGTGATGCCACTGGCAGGGCCTAAACAGCACTGAGACTACTTTACTCATCCCTGAACATCAAGTGGTAAGCAGTGAGCAATATTCATGCTTCCTTGCATGAATTTGTGTGGCGTCTTCTATTACCCTATGCCAAAAAGTCCCTCACCAGAAAATTTTCCAGTTTCAAGGATGCCATCCTTCCAAAACAAACTGGTTTTTCCAGCTTATAAGAACAGATGTGTTTTTTGCGTTTATTCCTAGTGATGGCTTAAATGATAAATTCAAGCGAATCAAAAGGATAACAGACAAAATTGAAAAGACTGGTGGAGAAAACTGGAAAGTTTGCTTTTTTTTACCATTGTTTTGGTTTGATGGGCTATGGGATATATTCTGACTATGGTGTTATTAACAAATGTGGGATTCTTTTTTACCATGGTAATGTGGAAGGCTCTGTGAGTCAGCATGATACTTTAAAATGTTTTAAATAGCAAGAAACAAACACTGACAGCATTTGAAATGTGTTGCTTTTTTTCTTATTGGCAAAATTTTCTTATTTTCTTTCTTATATATTTATTATATAAATAATAAGGAAATGCTCAAAATATCCGTTTAGTGAAATTTGCAGACAAGATAATTGTATTAATTGTCAAATATACCAGAAAACTTAAAATAACTGTTATTCTTTTATGGAGAAAAAAATTACAAAACTTTATTTAAGATAACTGAAGAAGTACATGCTGAGGTATATTAAAACTTGTCTGCTTGCTTACATTAGGCTCTGGTGTCTTACATTAACACATGCGCTCTCTTGGCATACTTTTATTTTTCCTTTGTTCTGTTCTTGTTTAATGTGTTCTTTTATCCAGAGAGGCTTTTTCTGCACATTTAAATTTTAGTGCAAATATCTTGGTGTCGTAAACTGCTTTGAAATGCATGTTTTCAAGCTTTCAGATTTTAATGTGGTTCAAAATTGAGACACAAGCGTGGTAAAGGTGCAAAACACAGCTTGCAAGTTTTAGCTGCAGGAAATACGTGGTGTTTTGTGTTTGGTTGAATGGTAAAGGTTTTGTATGCAACTTTGTAGCCTGCATGAAGCATAACTGGCAATTGGGGTGTGTGGTGTTAATACACTTCTTTGGGTAAGCACTTCAGTTGCGTGGATTCCCCCAAGGAAGAATGTTGAAGAGAACTTCACGCAAAGGGGATTTCTGGTATAATGGGAACTGAGTTTACTGTGCATAAACCAGGAGTTTGCCTTTTTATTTTTCAGTAAAGTGCCTATATATTTGCATACGTTGTCTAAATGCATTTCCAGGAGCTTTTTGCTTTGGGAAATTTTTATCAAACAGTTGTATTTAAGCATAGCGCCACTTAAATCAGCATGTTTTTTCCTACAGCTGTAGGCACGTTTAATTCAGTGAAAAGGGGGGGCATGTAAATATTCTGTGTGAACTGGGGATCTAAGTGAGGGTGATAATTTTGTTTTAAGCCATTGAATGTTTCCTACCCTTTCAGTTATGGAGGCTTTTCTTGTATTTTGATTCAGCTTTCAAACCCTTGTATTGTTGTCCTTTTCTGTATTGTGAAAACTCTTCTGCAGTGGATTGTTAATTTATAAATTAACTAATTGCTTTGTAATGTAGTTAGTTTGGGTTTTTTCCACAGTCTGTGATGAAAACAAATTTGCCTGTATGATTATCAAAGGTAAGCTGTAAATAAAATAAGTACTTCGTTTGTAGTCTGTATCTTCTAAGGAAGTAAAATGTTGCAAATAATTTTTTTTTTTTCGTAATTTCAGGCAGTTTTCTTGTCTGGGATTGTAGGACCATGGTGATCCAATGTGTAGATGTGCTGATGGGGATCGTGTTATTAACATAACTTCTCAGCATACCTGCTGGTCACAGCCAGAGTTCATCACTGTGCTGTAACTCTAATGAAGCTAATGTATTGGGTTTCTAAACCATCTTCCCACTCTGAGGTATAAAAAGCAGAAGGGGAAGGCTGCTGGGGTGTAAACCTGCAGTCCCAGCTCTGTGAAGCTGGACGCTTGTGAAACCTCAAAGTCCGGGAATTGAATTTGGCAAGGGTGTTTCTGAATGTAGGCCCCTAAGAAACTTGTGGTTTTCTGACTGAATATTAATCTGAAAAGTATTGCTCTAAGCCAAGTTCCTCTGTCTTTGAAGTATGGACAGGGAGAGTGCTAGGATACGTAGTAGCAAGGTGTATTTGGAGGAAGCTCTGTTGCCTACAAGGAGAGGGCTGCGTCCTGTGGCCTGTAAGAACATAAATTTCCTGTTACGTGGGTAACCAGAAATAGAAATCCCTCTGTCCTGTGAAAATATACTGGATTAAATCATTCAGGTATAATCTGCAAAATATATTTGCTTTTCAGGTACTGTGATATCGTTAGACCACCGAGGGCTAGCTGACTATACTGACTGAGGTCAGCTGTCTGTGTGCTTTGGTGGGTGAGCAAGGCCACGGAGATGTTTACCACAGACTTTGTCCCTCAGCTTCAATCCAAAGTCGTTTCTCTGAAGCACTTTCAGTTAGTGTTTAGTGGTTGGTGCCACATCCAGCGGCTTGCTTTCCCCTCTCCTGTTCGCGGTGACTGACTTGTTTGCTTTGGCCATGGAGAAGTATGCCTGAGCCACCCGTGTATTTAACAGCGCAGGAGAGTTTTGCTGGATTTAAATGTAGCGTGTGACCACCAGCCAGCACTTACACGCTTTACCCGACCTAGTTTGGGCAGAACTGAACATGGGGTGTTTCAGCCTTACTTTGTCTTGAGCTGTGCATTGTCTCTTTTCATAGTGACATCGTGGTCTTTCCTGTAACCTGTCCTGTTTAAGTCGGGATTTCCTCCTGCAGGGCTTTAGTTCATGTCTAACATGAAGATTGCAAGTCTAGGTACTGGGAGGGTGGTTTGGTTGAACATGGTCCAATACCCAGACCTCTGCTGGATGTCTAGACAGAAGCTGTCAATTATGGGGTAACTAGAAATCCAATTAGGTTGGAAAAGACCTTTACGATCACCAAGTCCAACTGTTAACCCAGGACTGCTGAGTCCACTAAACCATGCCTCTGAGCACCACAGCTACACATTTTTTGAACACTTCCAGGGAAGGTGGTTCTGCCACCTCCCTGGGCAGCCTGTTCCGGTGCTTGACCACACTCTCAGTGAAGAAATTTTTCCTAATAGCCAATCTAAACCTCCCCTGGCGCAACCTGAGGCCATTTTGTCTTGTCCTGTCGCTGTTACATGGGAGAAGAGACTGACCCCCACTGCCTACAGCCCCCTGCCCAGCAGCTGTAGGGAGCCATCAGGTCCCCCCCGAGCCCCCAGCCCCTTCCCCAGCTTTGTTCTCCCTCTCTGGACACGCTCCAGCCCCTCCGCGTCCCTCTGGCCTGTCCCAGAGCTGAGCCCAGGGTTCGAGGGGCGGCCGCCCCAGTGCCCAGCGCAGGGGGACGGGCACTGCCCCGGCCCTGCTGGCCATGCTGTTTCGGCTGCCAGCCAGGATGCTGTTGGACTTTTTGGCCACCTGAGCCCAAATATTGATGTAATTCCATATAAATTCAATAAGTTTGCACTTCTGTAGCCATGTAAAAAGAAAATTTAGCTCTTGGTGAAAGACCATTACAGCATTCAGTTAGCACATCTGTCCACAGGCTGTGAAGTCATTTAGTTCTTACAGAAATGATTAGACTATTAAAACTAGAAACGTACAACAGGAGGGTGGTATTTGTTTTTGAACAAGTAGATTTTGTAAATTTCCCTTGTAGCTGATGGATTTATTCAGCTCTGTGGAAGTGCTGGTGAATGCTGGAGGCTTGCAGTAACACCATTTCGTAGAATCATACAGGGACTTGGGTTGGAAGGGACCTCCGGAGGTTTCCTTGGCCAGTCTCCTCCTCAAGGCAAGGCTGACTTCGAACTTAGACCAGGTTGCTCAGTCAGGGCCTTGCTTGGTCAAGCTGTGTGATCTCTCAGGGTGGAGATTATGCAAGTCTTCCTGGGCAACCTGTCGTACCAGTTCCTGCTCAACCGCACCCTCACATCCAGTAGGAATTTCCCTTGTTGCAGCTTGTGGCTGTTGCCTCTTGAGTTTTCACCATACGCCTTGGGGCAGCATATCGTCTTTAATTCCTTATTGGATATTATTCGATTATTCAAAAGCTTCTTCTTTCTGCCTCTGCTGCATTGGGAAGTTTTAGATTAATTACTTGTATTCCAGAAGGTACACATCACAGAATATCTGCTCTGATGAGGTGTGACTTCATTTAATAATTGCAGGTTGTCCTCAGTTTAATTCATTTGAGTACAGTTCTGGAAAGAGCTGTTAAGATGTGCTATATCCGTAGTGTTTTATGATTCAGTGATGCAACCAATGCAAGTTACTAGCACTTTATGTATTTTAAACCTGTAAGTGCACATGTATGCACAGAAATGCATGACTGTGCAAGACTGATCTTGTTCTTGTGAAATCCAAATGCAGCAAAATGGAAAGGAATGATTTATGGGTTTAATAAGTAGGCCTGTCGCTATCCATGATGAATAAGCCTATGTACAGAGGGAGAGGGACGTGGTAAGTGTTCTCCTTCTCAAAGCAAATCCGAGGATGACTACTGCATCTTAAATTGATAGTCAGACCTTTAATGACTGAGCAGCATTCCAATACATCTTAGAAAATGAGCAAACTTTGATGGCACTAAAGATAAAGTATTACTTCAATTGTATGAATAATCTAATTATAACTATGCTACCCAAAGAATTTGGGACCCTCCTTTGGCAGGAGCTTTTTTTGAAGTAAATATTATTTATTGATTTTTGTAAAAAGTTCTTTTGCTTTCTCTGTATGGATTTTTCTAGCTCACTAGGACAACATCTGTGCTGACACAGTCTCTGTCTTTTTCAGTTAGTGGTTGGGGTGGTCTGTTTTTAGGCAGATTCCCAATGTTGTAAGTTGTTAGAATGCGCTTTAGGGTTCACTTACTGTAAAGTCAAATAATTGATGCTATATAGATGTTGGTGTGGTTCTATGCACTATGTTAATTTCATTAAATTAGTATCTAAACAGTTGCAATTTGCTTGTAGTCACAATTATATTAAAAAAAAAAAAACCAAACACCAAACCACAAAAACCTGTAAGCATGTAATAGAATAGGAAAATACTCTTTCTTTTCTTCTATTGGATTCCATGATTTTTGTGAACCTCTTAAGTCTTGCATGATTATGTACCACAGTTGGAAGCAAAAGCATTTTCTGAGGGAACTGTCCTGATTTCAGTCTTACAAAGTAGTCTAGTCTAACTGGTCTGCTCTAAGTATTTCTCTTAAGAAGAAAACCAACAGAAAATACAACAGAATTGTCAAAGAGGAAAGGCAAAGAGAGGATTGCAGCAGTTTCAGGAAATAATTTCTTTTAGCTTTTTTGTGTTGCTTTTGATTTGTAGCTCCCCAAAGGCTAGGATAGCTTCAGAAGCAAAGGAGTTCTCCATAATGCATGGATGGTCCAAGTAGGCTGCTGTCTGATTTCAGCGGTTAGCAGTGTCTCTAATGAAGATGCCTAAAGTTGTGCAACACTGTGGAACAGTAGAGATTTTCAATTTTATTTTTTTTCTTTTTAAATTTGAGCCTATTTGAACATAGATGAATGTCCTGGAGAATGTGGCTATTATTGCCTGTAATTTTGTCAACTCTGGAGTTATGTGGTTGCCATTCATCTTTCTGTGTCCCAGTAGGTCTAACATGAGCATAACAGGAACATGTGCACTATTCATTAGCCAGTGCTAGTTGCCTTTGCATTACATTCAAATGAACTTTCTTATTGTTGTTTTTTAAAATCTGCTAAAATATCCAAGTAACAGCAATTAGCATTATAGGAGTCATTATTTTTAAACACCTGAGTTTATTATCAAAATATATGCCAGGACCACTATGCCTTTAATAAAAAAGACATTATAGTCATAAAGTTTGTGGGTGATTGTGTTTTTGTAATAGTTGGAGGCTTTTCCTAGCTTTTTTGAAGGACGTGGATTTCTTGCCTGGGGGTGTGTGCTCGAAGCAGTCTGTTTGGCTCTTGGAGAGGACCGGTGGGCTTGCTAACTACTCGTTGATTATTTCAGCAGAGCGGAAGGAGATACAATCTGTTCCTGAAGCGACGGCTCAGGGTAAAACAGTGATGAATGATATTGCAAGTGGCTTGGATGGCTGCAGTAATAACATGCTTCACTGTGTGATGCCTTTTGTTAACTGGGAGCAAGGTTCACAGTGATAAATATTCTGTGCTTTCTCAGAGAACTTTTTCACGTGCATCCTTGCATGGTTTAAGCGGGAGAAGACAGAGACGTAACCCTCTGAATTACTCTTTTTATTGTTTCTACTCTTAATACAATGGAAACCCAATTCAGTCCTATACAAACACACTTTTGCTGATGGGTGTGGTTAAAAAAAGCCAACACCAGCCTTCCTTAGCACAGAGTTAAATTTAGACCAGAGTATTAGCTTCTATGGGGAGCTCTTTGCTGTATGAACCTCTAGTCTCGTAAACAATTTGGTGGAGCTGAATACTGATCTGTTAATAAATAATATTACCTAATATTATGTTAACTTCTGCAGGAGAGTGAAGTAATAGTCTTTTATTTGTTTAGCATTAATTGTTGTAGCCTCATCAGTGAAAAAGATGAATGTTGTTGTTATGACATTCTGGCATGCTGATAAATAAAAATATGACCTTTAATAGATCAATTGGAATACTAATAACCCTGTTGCATTGATACCTTCTGTTAGTAGTTTTTTTGGTTTGGTTTTTCTTTTCCCCAAGAAAGTAAATAGTTTTGAAATACCACTCCTCTATTGTTTGTGTGCTATTTTCACATGTAGTCATTGCTGAGACATATTTCTCTGTGGCGGTTAGTTTAGTGAATCTTGTTATGTAGCAGAAAAAGCATGCTACCTGCTTCAAGTCAATGAACTGTGCCTTAGCTGGCTTTTGTGTAGAGTGGTGTTCTGACTAACTGCAGAAAAAAATCATGCTGTAAAATAACACTTGTCTTGATAATTTATGACACACTGTAAAGACTGTAAGAATAAATGGCAGCATTGTTCACAAGTATTGCTACACTAACATACTTGTTCATCATGTACCAGTTATTTACATATTGTGTGTGTGGATATAAGCAGTTAATTTTGAAGTTATTTTAAATGGATATAGCCCTTATTAGAACTTGCCCAAGTTATAGCTTCAGCTATGAAGAAACTGAAGAACTGAGGCAATTTGGGGAAACTTCTTTGTCTTCTGTTACATTTTAGAACAACAGCAGTACTTGGTTTTTTTAATCATATGCCTGTATCTTCCACAGATTGATAAAAGACATCAAAGCAAAGATTCTATTTTCTTCAGGGATGGTGTTAGGAGAATTGATTTTGTTCTCTCCTATGTGGATGATCTTAATAAGGACTGGGAAAAGAAGTTGGTAAGTTTGTCTTTTTGAGGTGCTCTTAATTCTTGTCTGTCATAATTTGAGTATCAGTTATGAAGCCTTTCAAATAGCTACACTCAGCTGGAACAGGACTTGGCTAAAAATTTTATAGCTGTGTGAAAAGCCATTCCACATACTGAAATGTCTGTGTAATTTGCTCTTGTATGTCAGGACCCAATTTTATTAGATTTTTGGGGCTTTGTTTACTGTATTGATCACTCTCCATTACTTAAGTTGGTCAGTATATTACACAACCAATGCAAAGTAATTGAAATTATTTTGCTTTCTTCATTTAACGGTCTTATAGTTAGCTGTGGCTTTGGGGGAATATCTGTAAATACTCTAAAATGAAGGTTTCTGCTAAATAAACAAAGCATTATCCAAATGAGACTTAAGAATAACTTTTTTTTCCCCCCATCCTTTGACTTCATTTAGAGCAGAAGTAGATTCTTAGATCCAAGAATCCATGCTATTTTTCTTTTAAAACTTTTCTTTAAATATATACTCTGAGTAAAACAAAAACAGCGTCTCCTCTGAGCTTTTCTGTGTGGTTGACTTGCTCTCTATATATGTATATTCATTCTTTTAGAAGGATATTTGAAGTGGCTTTGATAAGAGACCTCCTATGTAACAGAGCACAAAGTACAAGTTTTCTCTAAAATGCTGGTTAGTGATCATCCCTGAACTTCCCAGCACTTCCCAGCAAGATTCAGTTGCCTGAATGGCAACAGTAGGTCAGACGGAATCAGTAAATGACATGTATTTGTTCCTTGCTCACACTGCCATTTGAGATGTAACTTGACTAACATGTAAATCCAAGCTATTCAAAAAATCCAGTACTATGAGATGCAGACAAGACCAACAATAAGCTTTATATAAAGCACAATATTAAAAAAATAATAGTTGTAGTAATTGTAATTAGTTTGTTTTCTCTTTATTTGCTGCCTTTTTTTCTGAGCCAGGAGAGGTTACATTACAAACTAGTCTCTCCAATATATATCTCCAAAGTTTGTTCATAATAAAAAAATAAAATTGAGAGATCTACAAAAAGTCATTCTCGTGTATTTATATTATTCTGAAAGATAAGGATATCTGAAGAAACTAACTATATTGAGGCTCATGACAAAATCATCATCAAAAGTAAAGGTTTGTTAAGTAAAGAACACTTATCTGTATCTTGTCATATTAAAGTGTTTCATAATTAAAAATTTTGTTGGAACAAAACCTGCAAGATTGGGCTGTTAAAAAAAAATTGCTTACTGCTTTCATTCCTTTGAGGGAAGCACTGTTTTCATGCAGAATGTATGCTGCCTGTACTTGCATCCAAGTGTGATCCAGTGTAGAACACAGCCCCGGCGTCTTACTCTTGTTACCTTAAAAAAGCCAGAATCTCTCATTGTCTCTGGTGCTTTTCCCAGCTTAAGTATCTCACAGTCAGCTTTGCTCAGCTGGCCACGTTCAGGAGATTTGCTTGGGAGACAAGGGTTATATTATAGCTATGGTACCAAAGGTTTATGTCAACGCATGCTTTTTCAAACCCACACTGACTCTTCATCAGATTGTAATCCTAGCTAGATTCCTTCTGCCATAAAGCAAAATGCATTTAAAAAAGAAGAGACCAGCCACTGGGGAGAGGAGAGAGATAAACATGCAAAATATGTGAAAGCAACTCTTAAAATAAACTTTTCCATTAGTCATACTCGAACAACATGAGAAAAGAAATGGAGACTATTTAGGTAATGTTTCAAGTGGGAAGGAAAATGAACCAGATGCTCAGTCTAGTCACTCATTCACATTGTGTGCAGCAATTTTCTTCTCATGGTGTTGTGGGTCAAATGGGGGTAGCAGGAATCTGCCAGACCAGAGGCCATGTACCTGGGTGTCATTATTGGCAGAAGGATTCACGTGAGGAAGAACCCAAGAGTTAGTAGCTAATATTTGAGGTAAAAATGCACTTAGGAAGAAACATCTCTGTCTTGCAAAAGACTAGAACATCTGCATGAAGTTTTGTGAGATTCAGTTCTGTGTATGTCTGTTACTCACCAAAGAGTTTATGGCCCCATGGAAGGAGGTGTTTGGTCTGTGCCCCTGTAGGTTACCTCTGCGGTCTCAGAACTGACGGGTGGGAAGATATCAATGGTACAGCACATCAGTTTTCACACAGGTCCTGGGGAATCTGTTAAGAAAATGAAATTTGCCCTGTATTATACAGTGAATGCACCTGTAAATTAACGCAGACTTCTTAGCATAGAAAGTACTGTGCAGTTGTCTTTGTAGCAACAAGATTTAAATATTGATGCACTGCAGCTTTTGGAAGTCATCTGGCATACTGTCCTTGCTGTTGTACAGTCATCACAGGCAGGAAACGTGAATTTCTTTCACTGTAGTACAATGACACAGCGAAATGAAACAGCCAGGAATAGAGACGTTCATAGGAAGAGATCAACAGTTGTGACAGCGGGTTTTGTTTTCTTGTCTCAAGGAAACAGCTTTATTCTGCATTCCGAAGAAAGGGATGAATAACTTCTTTGTGTGTTTCAACATAGCCCTGATACAGATGTAAGGATGGTCTGTTCATATTTTCCTCCTTAGCTTCATGCAGAACAAATGCATTAACTTCTTTGATGTTCCCCAGAAGCTTTCCAGCTTAAACAGTTTTGAACTTGCCTTCTGTAAGCTGCATGAATGAATCCTAACCACAAAGTCTCTCCAAATAAAAATGAGGATTATATTTTTGTGAGACAATACTTCATATTTTTTCCTCCAAGTCTCTTTATATTTTTCCTCTAAGCCTCTAGCAGACAAGTGGAAGTATTTTACCCACATGTGAAATAAGTGTGAACATGGAAAAATAAATATAATTTTTAAAAATATCTAACGAATTACTTTTGTGTGATCAGGGCATGATCTTTATTTGTCCATAAGTGTATTTCTTTGCAAGAAACTCCAGAGCATTACGGCTCCGGGTTCTCTGTGCAAGTTAACTTGTTCCTATGTTTACTGGAAGCAAAGTCCCCCTGTCCCCCGTGGGTCATGGAGGTACAGAAAAAAATTTTATCTAGTCCTTTCCCACTTCTCATTGTCTGAGACAGAAGCTCAGAAGCTTCTGCTTTCTAACAGGCACCAGATAGCCCAAAGTTAGGTAGCCAGGGGCAACAAAAAATCAGATCCGTGTTGCTCCCGCTGCACCCAGTTAGGCTGCTGACTGTGAGAAGCTGTGTCCTCAGCCCCGCAGGAGCAGCTGAAAACTGGACTTGATCCAAACTGGGCACCTCTCCATGCTGACTTACAGCAGCCTGTCTGGTACGCGCAGAAGGCAAGTGTTGGGCATCTCCTGCGATGCGGAGGGCATGCGGGCAGTCCTGCGGTGCTGTGGTTAGGGCCGGTTAATCTCATTTGTCTCATCAGCCGCCCGCTCTTGTGGCTGCAGGCAGATGAGAGGACAAGAGGCCTTATCTAAACAGGCTCCATCTCACCTGGAATGTTCTTGCTAGGGAGCTGTGTGAGCAACCTGGGCTCAAACTGAGCCCAGCTATGTTAGTCCTGTGAAGTGAATTGTGTTTTCTCAGGGTACAGCTAAGAGCAGGGTTCTTTATGCTCTGGAGTAGCAAGGGATTATTCCTAAAGGCCATATTTGTTTCCCAGTATCCTATGTGTGACTGCAGTTAGGAAAAGCCCAAGTATCCTGATACATAAAAGGCTTTTGTAAGCTTGGCGCTCCCTGCCTAAAGGAAGGGGAAAAGAGAGGAGAAAGAGTTAGGTTCAGGAATAGTATGTTTTAAACTTAAAATTCTTTTATTCTCCTATTTATTGATTGTTGTCACTAGCACTAATAGCATTGTTATCAAGAAACAGGTTTGTAACAGTTGTCTATCTTCCTAAGGTACCTAATCATGCAGTGTTGCGTCTGCACTGGGCGTGTTAGTACCGCTGGACTTTGGATCTGGCTTTGTTAATCTTATTGGGATGGTTTGTTACAGCCAAGCATACATTAGATAGTAAAGTTACTCCGTAAAAGTGTGCGGGATATCCACAGTAGTGTTTGCAGAGGTGAATGATCTGCTGGCCTCTTTCCTATATAGGCCACAGCGGTCTTGGAAGATGTGGTTTCAGGCTTGTGCAGATGCTTTGGAGAGGCTTAAGAGCTGTACTTAAAACAAAATGTGAGGAAGGGCATCAGCCCGCTATTGCGGGTCTGCACTATGGTGATTACTTAGGTTGCTTCCCACTTCCCTCTGTGACTGCAGAGTGGCATTTACAGTGGTGTCACAAATATATGCACCAGGTCTAGCTTTTTAGGTTTGGGACAGTAAGCTGAAAATTCTTACATATTACATATTCTTACATAAAAGTGCATATTAAAAAAAAAAAACCAAAACAAAACAGTACTGGTCTAAGGGTACATTTTGTTCATTTTAAGCCTTTGATGGCGACATGAAGAAATCCAGTATTTGGCAAGGAAAGGGGGTACATTGATTTCCTTTTAAAGATGGTTGTTTTAAGTGACTGGAAAGTACAGTACGTTCTCACGGTTTCAAGAGAAGGTGGTTTATGGGAAGAGAGCAAGGTGGCAAAAAGAGCATAATTTCTATTAGAGCACTGCAATTTATCACACCAAGTGTATAGTAAGGAAAGATAAGTAAGATGGGGCCTGACCCTTTGGCTCTGTCTGTTATTAAGCTGCACAGCTGGAGGAGGAGCTGGCTGGTGTCTCTGGTGGCAGAGAACCCTCTGAGCTGACTCACTTGGCTCCCCTCCAGTGTTTTCTGGGCAAAGAACGCATGGCAGTGTGCTTTGTTTGGAGAAAAAGTAATCCAGAATAGCACGTAGCTTTGGATACAAGGCTTGAATTTCAGCTGTTATATAGTACTTTCAAATGTAATCATAAATCACCTTTTAATTGTATTGTTCTCTATTAGACCAGCAGGTCAGCGAACAAGAGTGCTCTGGTGTGTTTGTACAGGTGCATGTAGGCAGGTTTGTGGGATAGATGAATTAAAAAATAGTGCATGGGATTGCATCTGCCTCCAGCATGTGCTAGAACTCGGGAATTATCATATTTGCAAATTTATCTAGGCCAGTGTCTAATTTCATATCTAATAACATTTGGAAAATCGGATGTGACAGGTAAAAATGCAAGACTGTTACCACAGGAAAATATATCAATACATCTTAATGTAGATTTGAGGGCCCTGAAAGCTGTTCTTCAGTCTGTATTCATTTATCTAAGTAGTTTATGCAAACGGAAATGCAAATAGGGTAGCCTGCTCCTCACAGACATGCAGGAAAAAGAAATTGGCTGAAAACTATGGTGTGTTTGAAAAATGTCATTTAAGACTTTTCAATAGAGAAAACATCACACGGCATTGCAGGTTTTAGCTCGAAATAAATTGGTAGTCTAGGTAGTGCATTTTAAAGAGGCTAGGGCACAATATTTAGCTTAACTGGTAGTTATTCTGGCAATTCCTTATGTAATTAAAAGGAAATTAATTCAGTCTCCCAATAGGAGCAGAAATTCTGCAGAGAAGAAGGGGAAGAAAATGTTCTTACCTGAAGACACCACCTAGGAATTGGCAAAATACAGAGTTCAAGAGAAGTCTCAAACTTACAGAGGTCACACAACCACTGTTGACTGCCACAGGCAGGTTCATTTATCTCTGCATGAAGTCTATGCTGACTTTATGCAAGCTAGACATATGTAAAGCTTACACGAGATGACTTGTTAGTCTTACCTAGTTTTATAGTTATGTTGTTTGTGAAGCACACTGAACTGTCTGTAATCAGTACTTGAACATCTGTATCGGGCATGATTATTAAACTGGTAAATAGACATCACTACAAGCAGTCAGTCTTCCACATGCTTCCAGATTTTGCTTTTCATCTAGTTTTAACATTCTCTTAAAAATTTAGCTAAACTTGAACAATAACACACCATACACACCGCCTCCCGATGAGTCAGAAATGCTCAAGACACATGACTTCGTTTACTTCGCTGGTTAACAAGATTGCAGAGTTTATGAGCCTATTCCTAACAAATAGGTTTCCTGTTGCTAGTCAATGCAATTCCCGATGTGTTGTCCTCACTAGGCTGGCGTACACTCAGGCGTGGCATGGTATGCATCGGCTGGTTTTTGTCTGTTGGTCTGCTTTCTTTTACAAAGGTCACATGGCATTAAGGGATTGTCATCAGGGCAGTTAGGAAGAGTGAAACTCAGTAACTCGGTGAAGTCTTCAGTAAGTGATCAGTTAGTTGCTGACTTCATCAGTTAATAAAATGTGTTTATTTCTCTTCAGGAAAGAAGAAGAGAATTTGAGAGCAATCTGCAAAAGGCTGGTTTAGAACTAGAAACAGAAGACAAGAAGGTAAAAAAACCAAACCAAAACAAACCCCAAAACCCAGAAAAATCAGGACCAAAGAAATAGACCTGCAAATTACTAATTAATATATACCACTTTGTTTCTTTGAGAAAAATTATAAATTATTCTAGTGGGTTTCAGTGGAGTGTGACTAATTTAGGTGAAACAAGCTTAATGTGTTTGAGTTATTTTTCTAGATCTGTTCATAAGAATCGTGGAAGCAAAGTAATTTTGATTCAGGAGGAAGTGATGGCTTTCGATTTCAGAACAAAAAGCAGTTCCAAAATAGCGGTGACTTCATTTAAACCCACATAAATGGGAAGTATGCTCACAGCTAAATTTAATCCCACCTAACAACTAGTAACACGTTTGCAAGTCAGTTAGCGTATGCCCACTGGATGTTGTAATGATGAGGAACAACCCTGATGTAACAACTTGAGGATGTTCAATTAGTGTTACGGTTTTGTTTAATAACTGGAGAACATGGGACGCTGACTTCTTCAGTCAGCATGCTCTTTTTTCTGCCAGTGGGGCAAAATAAGTCCTGATGAGATTCAGATTCTGTAACATCCATAGATGGGGATTCACTGAGCAACATGTTAGAAATGCTTGGATTGCTGTTTTCTCCTGTGTGTGCAGAGGGACACTAGAAGAACATGCAGTGTTAGGTGAGGCCTATGATAAGATTATTCCTTATCGTAGCTGTGAGGCTGTAACAGATCTTAGCTCTGGTTGGCAAATCCTTTTTGCAAGGAGTCTGGTAATCTCTGCTCTGCTGTATGAAAACTGCCCCCTCCAGGAAAGAGAACAGGTTACAGTCCAGCAGGGTAGCCTGCAGGATGCTTGGGCTGCCAGGTGGCCAGCCCTGCGTTGCAAACCCTTGTGATTCCTATGCACTCAGAGATACCTAATAATAATAATTATTATTAAATATATATATACACACACACACACACAAAAAGTCCCCCTACCCCCCCCTCCTTTTTTTTTTAAAGCTTTCAAAAATATGTAAAAGGCAATAAATTTTGTATAACAACTATTCTTGTAAATCCTGCAGTAAAACACAGTTTAGTTTGGTGTCTGATTTACCTTTCCTGGGGCAGGAATCTGAAGACGGCAAGATTTATTTTGTGAAGATCCATGCCCCGTGGGAGGTTCTGATCACATATGCAGAAGTGCTGAACATTAAAGTTCCGATCAAAGAAAATGACATTCCCTCAATGGTGGAGAACCCCCTGGACTGTATGCTTGCACCGCTCAGGCTTCCCAAGGAGGTGATGCACCCTGAACCGGACTATTTCACGGCACCATTCAGCAAGGAGAAGCAGGAGCTGTACCTCATTAATGATGAGAGCACTTTCTTCTCACCATCCATGAGAAACAGAATAGTACGTATGTGAATTTGCCTACTTTATATTTACATGTGGATTTACATGATCCTGTTGGAATATTTATGCAAGGAAGGAGTATATAAACTGTGGTATCCGTGAGTAAATACGAGGGAATGTAGGTGTCTGGGCGTCTTTCTTAGAAATCTAGAATAGTATTTGTTGGAATGGATCTTCTGATGTCTACAAGGTTAAGTGTTCCCTCAGCGGTCTTGTACGGGATAGGGCCTTCTGAAGAAACGCTTTTTGCCTTTGCGTATTGTTCCTGCAGATTATACACAGTGCACAACCATTCTAGGTTTCTGTTCAATGGCCTTCAAGCAGGAAAGGTCTGAAATTCTTGTGTTTGAATCACAGGTTAATTATATTCTTACACGTTGCCCATATGGAACAGAAGAAGGGAAAAAAAAATTCGGGATTAAGAGACTGCTAAATAATGGCACCTACTCAGCTGCGTACCCTCTTCATGATGTAAGTATTTTAGCTTTCTGGTCCCTTGAGCATTTCCAAGTGTTTTTACTCTTTTACTTAATGTGACATTTGCTGTTTCCAGCAGAAATGAAAATGTACTCAAACCTTTCCGTTTGTCCCAGTCATTGATTCTGGTTTATAATACACAAGACATATCTGCCAGCCCTACTATTTGGCTTTTATGTTTGTGCTGAAATGTTTCCTCCTATGGATGAGTTTCTAGGATATACTTAGGTGTCAGTCACATAATTTGTAAGAGACTTATTCCATAGTATATTCCTCTAATGTCTGTGGTACAGATTATGCAATAGCACATTAGAAAGATTATAATAAGGAGTGAATGCCTGCTGTAGATGTATACATTCAGCAGTGTGTTTATGTATAGGGTGTGTACATACATATGCTGTAGTTACACAGTAGCGCATACTTCCTGTAGATATATAAATACTCTTGGGATCATACCGTGTTGGGACTGAAGTCAGATGAGTTGCATGAGCCCTATGGTGTTCAGCGCGGGGTGATCGCTTGTCACTCTCCTAGTGAGCTTTGAGCAACTGCAAATATTGGAAGTGTGATAAGGATGGTAAATACTGTAGGGTCAGTTTTTTAATGCAATGTATGTGGATTTGACCCTTAAATCCCTCGGAGAAAACAAGAGAGAGATGGGTTATACCATATTTTACAGGGTTTTCTCATATTTCTTTTTTTTATTTTCCTTTTGAATGTTGTGTTTAATTCGTTGCTTAAATCTTAAATTCTCTGCTTGTTTTTAATAGTTATTTCAGATTTCTCACAATGCTTTAGTGAACTTAAATTGCTTATTTATACCTGTGAATTCTACCACAAGCTATTTTTAAATACTTTATATAGATATCTATTTTAAATGTTTTTAAATTTTTTTCCTTCCTTAGAGAATGAAAAGAAATGGATGAACTTTCTAGGTTTTCAGGGGCAAAGTTTAGCTGATCAATCTCTACACTGTAGAAGGCTAGTCTAAACTGGGCAGTACTTTATACTATTGGGACTACCAAAACCACAGATAATAAAAAGCAGTTGTACAAGAATCTGTTCTGTACAAGTACAACCAACCATAAATGTTAAGAAATCATATGAAAAAATTCCAAAAATCATGAGACACTCACAAATCATTGTCTAAAAAATAACTATCTAACCTTTTAAAATATTTTTAAATTGTGAACTTTAGGCTGTGTAATTGATTTCTATTTAGAAACCAATTTTCGTGCTTTTCTTTGTGATTTAGAGACATTCAGGAAAAAGGAAAACCAAGATCACACTGAATAGTTGACATAGCCAAATATTTCTAAAGGCAGAGTTCTGCAACACAAAATAAAATCATAAGAGCTGTCAGAAACTGTGGTTATTTTGTGCTGTTTAATTTCTAGGAAACTGATGAAGTTCCAAAATTTTCTTAGTATTTGACAGGTAGATACGTCATGGTGATGAACTACTGAAGTTAATTAGTGTCACAATTTAATTTTGCATGTCCTTGCCTTACAGTTTGAGAAGTCACAGCATGGAGTATATTATAGTGCTATGGCTGGAGTCAGGAAACTAATTTATATCCCCTAGTTTACATCTCTCAGTGAATTGCTTTTGGCTGTGCAATTCACAATGAGACCGAAGTACCGAGAACAGGATTTAAATCTGCATTATTTTTACCAGAGTAAAATAGTGGGTTTCTACTTCAGGGAAGCTTGGACTTGTGCAATTGCATATGTGACACCAGTGTAAAGGAACAAACCATTTGCTGCAGTAATTTACCAGTGCAAATGAGTATGTTGTACCACCACAACACTGGTGTAATGCAACATAATGTGGTTACAGTACAGACTCACTTAATGTCTAAGATGGATAGATGTTTTCTGAAAATGTGTGTTATCTTAAAACATTACATATATAAAAAAGGATTCTACTTAAATAAAGCGGTGAAGTAGAGCGCTAAGTTTGAAATTCAAATTAGTTTAATTGGCACAGTCTTAAGAGGGGTGCATCATCATTAATGTTTGTTTCTTTCAATGTAGTATTTGAGTCTGTCGATGAGCTGTTTTGGCTTTACTCTGATTTGCTCGCAGTGCCAGTACTGGAAAAAGGCAAACGATCCAAACTGTGACAATGAGAGGTACACGCTGTACATGGAGTGGGCCCGTTTCTTGCGGTTCTACAAAGAACAGCCTTTGGACCTTATCAGGTAAAATGCTGCCTGAGTTTTATTATGTTTACTTGGTTTTCACTGTTAATACGAGCGTGTATTCATTCGTAGCTTGATCCTGCTGGGAAGTTCGTACTACTTCTGAGATCCAATTAGAATCGGATACTTAATTGGGCACTAGGTCCTTGGAGGACCCAACAGAGGTTTTTACTAGCAGCTGGAAAAATGCTTTATCTCAAAAGCATCTTTCAATCTAGCCAGTGCTCCTGGGGTCAGGTATATTACAGATAATTCAGCTATAGAGGAACATGTACGTAGAATACCTTGCATTTTATAACCAATATCTGCCACAATTTTTAAAGATTTATTTCTAATTTTGAAATTTCAACATAGACATGAAAAAACACTGATAAAGTCTGTTTTGAAGCCTGACTCTTAATTCAGTACTAAACCCAACTTTAAACTAACCTTACCCAAGATCTCTTTGATTCAGCTCATATGATAGAACAAAAACGTTAGTTTATTCACAGGCTACAGTTGCCCTGTATACAACCAGTTGTATTTCTGTGAATTACCCTTTAGTTCTAACAATATGATCAGAACTGTTGTGCCCAGTTTAATTTGTATAACTCCTTGGGAAATCAAAAAATAAATCTTCGTTTACATTATTCTGTGGGAAGGAGAGTGATTTTTTTTATATGCTTTTTTTTTGAGCTGGAGCTTCTGCTGGGAGGAAAAAAAAGGTCAAAAGAGGCCATATATTCTGTTTATTCAGCTTGCGTAACTTCTCACAGCTAGCTTCAAATCTCATTTTTCCAGTGTACATCAATGTATTTACTCTTCTGTTAAATGAGAATTTTGCCAAGTGTTTCATTTTGATTCTGGCCAGTTTGCTCTATTGCAGTCTTAAACTTTGCCTTGTATTCCTATTAATTACAATTTTTTTTTGCATTCAGGAAGTACTATGGTGAGAAGATTGGGATCTATTTTGCCTGGCTAGGATTTTACACTGAGATGTTGTTCCTTGCAGCAGTAGTTGGCTTAATCTGTTTTCTTTATGGCTTGTTTACAATGGATGAAAATATGAGCAGGTGAGTGTAATGTTGAAAATCTCCTGGACTTATAATGGGAAAAGCTAAGCAATGTGGACAGAAAAGCAGGTAACAAGATTTTAAAGCTTGTCAGAGCAGACAAATTTGTTCTTCAGCTATCTTTAACTGAAATGGTGGTGGGCAGCTAATGCAGAACTTGTGACTATTAATTAGTAAGACAGTTCATAGATGAAAAGTAGTATTTTATGGCCATTTGGCAACAGCTTTTTATATTGGAGTACCTGCAATACATAAAGTCCTAAGAGTACCATTGACATCTCTCAGAATTGTTTTTTTCAAGTGTTTATTATTGCCTTAAGCTTTTCTATTTTAATCTATCTTGTGGAGTAGTCCATTGACTGTTTTGTGTATGTCGTCATTTGTACTAACTACCAAAAGCATGAGTACAGGACGGATCAGCAGTGTTCTTCCATCAAAGAGTGATTGGGTACCTCAGAAGCCAGAGTTTGCTTCTTTTTAAATAAGCATTGTATTTGTTTCTTCAAGGGTCCCAAGATTTATTGTATTCAGGGATTTAGGAGGGTGGGAAAGAGGGCTGACATTTAATTGCTCACTGTTTTTTGTAAGAAGACTTCCAGAAAATTTTGAGCTTTAACCATAAAAGATGAATAACAGGTTAAGATTCTCAGCCATTCAATTGAATAATGTCATTTTGAGACTTACATTTTAGCTAGGTTCAGAATTCACCTGGGAATACTGCTATACATGTTCAGATTTCTCTGGATACTGGAGGACTACCATAGGATTGAGAACTTAACCCACTGTAGTAGTGGAATTGAAGTAGCACATTTTACTGTAGATAGGAAAGCTGAATTAATACCTCTGCTTTTAGAAAAGGTGTTTTGAACACATTACTAACCTCATGAGAAATAAGATGGTTTATATCTCACCTGAAAGCAGTGCAGGTGCAGTACAGCTCCTTAGAGACTTGTGGTTCGTTACTGATAGAATCAGAAAGCCGACACCAAGTGAACTGCTAGTTCTTGTAGCAGCTGCTACGTTTCTTGGCTTGCCCTGACCAACCACAGGTTAACACGGGTGAATGTGGCAAGACTTGGCATCTTCTCTGTGAAGCTACAAATGTTGAGCTTCGAACAAATGAAGCTTGTAATTTATTTTTTTTGTTAAATAGATTTCTTATAGCAGTTCTTAAGATGCTATGAAAACAGATAACTGTACAGTGTTTTCCTCCTCAGCAAAGAAATCTGTGACCCTGCAATTGGAGGAGAGATCATCATGTGCCCTCTTTGTGACCGAGAGTGTGAGTACTGGAGGCTAAACACCACCTGTGCGTCCTCAGAGGTCTGTATCTGGTTCTCCAGTCTCTTGTCATTTTTGTTCATACTGAAAACTGTTTTGGTACTGATCTGTTCCTGTGTATTCTGTTACAGTATTCCCATTTGTTTGACAACGTGGCAACTCTTTTTTTTGCCATTTTCATGGGCATATGGGGTGAGTACATCTGTAAGTTTTATGTCAAGCAATAAGGAGATCTTGGCCAAACTGCTGAGGGACACTGGAAGTGCAACGAAAGGGAATAATGGCTTCGCTATAATATCCTGCCAGAGATGCAAAAGTGATAAAAGAGTGAAAATAATATGAATTTACAGAGGAATTAGACTTAAAAAAAAAAAAAAGGCCCAAACAAAACCCAGCAGTTACCTAGGATATCATAGCATTGCATACTCTTAACTCCTAACATTTGTTTCTTTCCTTCGTAACCTAAGACGGAGTGGTCCGACCTTATGCAGTCCTTGTAAGAATCCTCTCTGCTAAGCCCTGCACATTCATTATTAGTGTCCCTGTGAGGGAGCAGAGTCCTTTCACTGGATGGTGGTCTATCGCTACCGCTTTATTAGCAGCGCTTTTAGGATGAGAATTATTTGGCTTCTATTCCAAAGAAGTTCATACATTGTAGTATGTTTTAATGATGCAGAAATAGGTAGATTTCCTGACTCTGTCTGTAAGCATGGTTTCACTCCGTGTGATACTTGTTCAGACATAAGATCATACTGTCTTGAATACACGTTCTTTTCTTGAAGTGTATGAAGGTTGAGAGATGCAGGATAGTGTAGTAATTGTTTCTTATTTCCTGAAATACCTTGTATCCTGTTTCATACCAGTTGTATGAAATATTGTGGTTAACTCTTCAGTTTGACTATAGATACTTCATTAACACACAGAGATCTCTATGCGCTACTAGAAAATCTGTTTGTCTATTTGTTGTCACAGGATCTCGCCACTAACATTTTTCACAGAGAATTCTCAAAATAAATAAAAAAAAATCGAGTCAGATGATGTTGTATAGCTGTTTTACTAAAGTTTTCTTGGTTTTAAGCATTAGTGTTTGAGTGACAGGGATTAGTCATTCAGGAAGTACCAGAAAAAGATTTTAGAACTGCAGAAAATAAGCTTTTCCTGTCTTTGTGTAAAACCATAAAGCCTCTCCAATTCAAAAAAGAAAAATCAGATTACTAAAAGTTTACATTTTAAAGTAGTTTATAGAGGGCTTTGTAAACGTTATATAGTATTATAACTTTTATAGTTGTTTGTTTTATGTATGAAATCAGTTCCCTCCAGTGTTTTAAAAATGTGTTAAGCCAGCCTCACTCTTGATCATATGAAAAGCATCAGATATTCACTGTCTTTAAAATGACTGTGATATCAAATAATTATCAAAAAGCAACAGAAATCTTCAAACTTACTACTTGAAAACATTCCTGCTTATTTTAATAGTTGTCCATGTGTTACAGGTTTATACACAAGCAATTAGTTGAATTATCACGTTCCTTTGTTAATTCTGTTTTGCTATTTGCATATGAAAAGTAGTTAAACTGTAATTGAACATGGTCATCGCAACCATGGAAATACCCGTATCCTGTCTTGGCATCTTTCTTGTCATCCACTTCTGAAATTCAGTTAGCTAATAAGTTACTTAATCCATATTACGGTCTTAGCTGTGAACTGTAATAGATAGTCAATAAAAATAGATGGGTCACACTGTGAGGATAAACAATAGATCACAGAATAGAAGCCAGTGCAGAAGTAAGCTTAACTTAGTTTGTAAACTTCTTAATTTCTCCCTTAACAGTATTGTAACATTTCCAAATTGCAGTTACACTTTTCTTGGAGTTTTGGAAGAGACGGCAAGCTAGACTGAAATATGAGTGGGATTTGGTTGATTTTGAAGAGGAACAGCAACAACTCCAGCTGCGGCCTGAGTATGAGGCAAAATGTACCCAAAAGAAGAAGAATCCTGTAACTCAGGTAACGAGCGTGCTGGGTTGACATGCATGCAAATGTAATTGTGTGCTGAAATTTTGATAATGTGTGAGTTCTGTCTCAGGAACAAGTCTGTATCTCGTGGCTATGTAAAGATTGGTGTGACACACGTTAAGCAATACTGCATTTATACTGGAGCAGGGCAGGCCTTCAGCTCTTCCATCTCCACAGAGCAGTGTCTGTGACAGCACTGAGTTTGGCTGAAATGTGTAGAACGTGATGCCAACCACACCCTCACTGAACACAACAGATTGCGTCGAATATCAAAGCAGAATTTGGTAACGCATGGTTTTCTTGCTGAAGGCATCCAGTTGATGAGTGCAGAGGTTTGTGCTCTTTGATTGACTAGTATCAGAGGTAAACACTTTATCTGCTGATAGCAGCATAGCTGTGTTAGTGTCAATAAATCCAGGGGGCTGTTTACCCTGGCACAGGCTATTGCGGTGTGGCTGTGCAGTCTGAAGGCAGCAGTAACTGGAGGCCGTCAGCACGATGGCCTCTTGCACGTGACAGGCGTGCCCCGCCTCTTGGACAATGGCTCTCTTCTGCAGATGTATTTTGCTATCTAGGCTTTTGACACAGAATAAAGGAGAACATGGGGGGTTTGCCTCTGGAGTGTGTGCGTAACTTCCCTTATCCTCTGATTTTAATTGCCACTGGAAACTGATACGTTAAATCAGGAATACAAAGGGAAAGTTTGTAGCTTTCACTTGGCTAACACCATCTTTACAGTGTCCTTCACGTTTCAAGGTAGCAGTCTCTGAAATCTTCACGCCTTTAAAAGTGCTCTTTCTCATCCCTATACAGCATATGAAGAAGCAGTTGTCTTGATCTAAAGATACCTAAGTGGGACTAGCTGTGCATTTACTTCTGATACAATCGCTTTGGGGAATGCTAGAGAGATGAAGGTTGCTGAAGCCCTTTGTGTGAAATCTAATTGAGATACAATTAACCACACTATTTAACTCTGTTAAGTGCTCTATATAAATACTTACTAGAATTAATTGTCTTTATTTAAATTTAATTTAGGTAGGATTTATTTGACAAGTTTAAGGGTCAGATGGTTGCATTGCAATACAACATCTACCACCTCAATTTGACATATTTTTAAATCAATCTTCCTCTTCTTATAAATGACTTATTTTCACTAGCCATAAGTATGCTTTGATAACAGAAAAGAAATGCAAGCTTAGCCAGAACACGGGGACAATCATTATTATATAAGCAGTAGCCCTGTCTTTCAGGGCTTGTCTCCTTAATTAGCAGGAAATTTATACAATAATGTTATTTCTCGTGAGAAACAGTTTTTCTGTCTCTCCTTCCCCTTCTGCATGTGCAGCATTAATGCTGTTCTTCTTAAACCTGTAACTTGTACACTGTATAGATTACACAGAGATCTTTGATAACCATGAGCCATGATTTTGAGTAGCTCTGCTGAGGGATTGATTTCTGCGTGCTCAGGAAAACAGTTTCAGGTAAATCATTTTTTTCGTTAGCTAGTTCTGCTAATTGAAAACAGATACCTGCCTGTTGTGTGTTATTTGCTAGCGTGCATCCCTGTGTATGCTCAGACGCAAAACCTCCACTTTCTTACGTGGCTGCACAGTGACCCAAACCAGCTGAACCACAGTGGTTCTGCCGCAGTTGAAGGAAGGAGCCGGGGCAGTCACATGGGCAGTTCACGGCCCTTGTGTGCTCTGAAGTAACGGGCTGCAGCAGAGGGCAGGCGTGTCAGGACAGGGAAGTAACGGGCTGACTCTCAGGCAGTGGTTAGGTACAGCATGGACCAAAACCTGTAGTCTGGCGAGGCGAATCAGCTGGAGCAGGGCACGGCCAAAGATGGCTTGGGTTAGGTGCGTTTGTATAACTGTCCCGAGGGAGAAGATTGTTCTCTCTAAATTCTTGCAGATCTCTTAGGTAGAATGGTTTATTTGGACTTTATTTAGAAAACAGAAATTGGACCGTAATGCATTTTTCTTACCTCAGAGTGAGATACTGCGCTGCTCTGTGCTTTCTAAGTATGCATCAACAGTTACTGTAAAAATGCAACGACTGTACAGTCCTTTATTTTATGATACATCAGTTTATTACCTTGGTGCGTTTTCAGAAGCTTTTGTGTGGCAGGGTTTAGCAGTGATCCTTACCAATGTGCAGTTGCAGCAAACCGTATGGGTTAGCCACACGGTAGTGTAATTTCCTTTCATTATCTAATGTGCAATACTGAACACATGAAAGGACAGTGCTTTCAAATAAGTTAGTTCTGCAGACTGATAAGGTAATATGGATACAGGTCACTGAGTTTCTTGCGTCCCAAGGCTGGCTTTGCTTCACTCTTAAAATTATTTCCTCATTATTCCTGGCCATGATTCAAAGTTCTACATGCACTGAAACAGAAATTGCCCGTCTTGAGGCTTTAATTAACACCTCATTTGCTCGTGGTGCTAAACTATCTAGTTAGATCATGGCTAAAATCTGGTTTTGCTGATTACGGTAGAATCGTAATTTACATAAATAATGAAGCATTCCATTCAAACTTGAGCTCCGTCATTGCACATTCGTGCCTACATTTTGTTCTAAGTACAAGACTTGTTGAATAGCCTAGAATATGTGAAACGTTTGTTCTCAATATAGAATATACATCTTATTTGTTAATACAAAACAGGGATAAAATGTTATGAGCCTCTGTAAAGTCACCTGATATCTATGCTCGTATCTTATCTTCAGCTGTTTTTTATAGGTCTGTTAATAGAGCCTTTAACTGTTACCATCAGAAAACTTGTTGTGACTTGAGACTGCGGTATTGGTAATTGCGTTTAGTAAGTATACTGAGGCAGATACAGGCAGTATATCTCTCCTGAGAGAACAGCACATTACACTTCAAACGAAATCAGGGTGGTATGAGCCTGCTGATTGACTGAGGAATATCGCCATCAAGAAACAACGCTTGTAAAACAGCTGCTCCTGCATGGTTGTGTCAGGGAGAAACGTACAGCTCCGGTGCAGCCATTGTATTCAGCATAATTACACCACATTATGCCGGTGTGTTTGGTACATTCTTGACTTCTGTGCAACAGAAAATAAACTCCCTTCAGTAACAGTTTACAGGTTCCATATCTTCTGTTGTCAAAACAAGCATTTTCTAGTTCAGTATACTTATTGATAATATACTTAATATTGTCCTCACCTGTAGTAATGGGTGCCCCTTTGTCCAAGAGGAGCGTAAGCAGGCTACGATGCCTTGTCCCAAAGGTTTATCAAAATCATATTATTTTTTACTGAGTCTTCTTCCACTAGCATTAGTTCTTAAATAATCCTTTCTTAACACATGTAATCTGATATTTTAGGAATTAGAATTGGTTGCAAAAAAGAGAACTTTACACGAACATGGAAAATTGTTCATGTGTTATATGGGGATACTCTCTTGGGTAAGACCTAGCTGCCTGATGCTGTAGCAGATTGGCAACTAATATAGCCATTTCTTCAATTAAAAATAAAATTGAAGGACTGGAGAAAAATGCGCTCTGGCTGTGTGGAAAAACATGGCACATCCAAGTAAATGACCATTTTAAGAAACCTCAACATGAAGAATTTCTTAAAATTTAGTCCAGTTTTGGACTTAGAGCTGAATGACAGCTGACCTAGCATTGCAGAAATAGTTCTGGCCTGCTCATCTGATGAAGAAGTCGGTCTTTTTCCTTCAGCTACTGATTGATTTTTGCAAAGGTTCAACTGTTCTTTCCAGGTACTCTCTTTAGGTTTAGCATTTTTATGGCCATTTCTGTCCTGATCTTATTTCCTACCCCCAGCACCTTCAAAATCGTGTCCTGTCTGCTCTTTTAGAGAGAGGGGTTGTGAATGGTTTTCTTTGGATGTGGGCACTTTCACACAGCTGATGAGCGCTCTGTGTGCTGCTTGACGTTAGAATAAGATTATGGATCTGTGAACTGTGCTGTGCTTGCTTGACTTGTTTCAGGAGATGGAGCCTTACTTGCCTATAACTAGCCAGGCTGTGCGATTCTGCATCTCAGGAACTACAGTGTTGTTCTGGGTGAGCATCTTTTTGAATCATCACTTTAACATCTATCAGAGTTGCTGATCATCACTGATCATGACATTAACACAAACTGGTTTTAATCATGATATTAACACGTGCTTTTATTATTGTCCTGCAGATTTTTTGCTGTCATGCAAAATGCACTTCAATTCAGATTTAAAAAAAAAAAAAGACCAGGCCTTGGAAATCTGTCATTAATCAGTAATTTGATTGGACATTTTAACATAGGAAGAATTCTTTCTCTGGCTTATGTGCTGAACA
>JAVJGI010000002.1:22314473-22343056 GCA_035590275.1 Ibycter americanus
TTACCCCAGCGCAGAGCACAGCCGCCCGGCCGGCAGCAGCCGCTGTCGCCAGGGGATGCTGGGGGAGACGGCGCCAAAGGCTTCATCCGGGTGGGCAACACGCACGGCCTTCCCCTCATCCGCTAGGCAGGTCACCTTGCTGTAGAAGGAGACCAGGCTCATCAGGCAGGACCTGCCTTTCATAACCCCGTGCTGGCGGGGCCTGATCCCCCAGTTGTCCTGCACGTGCCGCGTGATGGCATTCAGGATGACCTGCTCCATCACCTTCCCTGCACCAAGGTCAAGCTGACAGGCCTGTAGTTCCCCAGATCCTCCTTCCTGCGCTTCTTGTAGACGGGCATCACACTGGCTAACCTTCAGTCTTCTGGGACCTCTCCAGTTTGCCCGGACTGTTGATAAATGATGGAAAGTGGCTCGGTGACCTCTTCTGCCAGCTCCCTTGGTACCCTTGGGTGGATCCCATCAGGCCCCATGGGCTTGTGTGTGTCTGAGTGGAGCAGCAGGGCACTGACCTCCTGGACTGTGGGGGCTTCATTCTGCTCCTCGTCGCTGTTTTCCAGCTCAGGGGGCCGAGTACCCAGAGGGAAGCTGGTCTGACTATTAAAGACGGCAAAGAAAACATTACGTACCTCGGCCTTTTCCTCATCCTTTGTGGCAATGTTCCCCACCACATCCAATAAAGGATGTGTGTTATCCTTGGCCCTTCTTTTGTTGCTAATGTATTTGTAAAAACACTTCTTGTTATCTTTTACAGCAGTGGCCAGCCTGAGTTCTAGCTGGGCTTTCGCCCCTCTAACCTTCACCCGGCATAACCTCACAACATCCTTATAGTCGCCTGCTATATCCTGAGTTGCCTGCCCCTTCTTCCAGAGGTGGTAAACTCTCCTTTTTTCCCTGAGTTCCACCAAAAATATTGCCATATGAAGAAGAAAAAAATATGTGAATTAGGCACAAATTCTGAGTAGAGTCATTTTGTAGAGGCTTTTGGCCTCTTTTTGTGAAAGCCGTGCTTGTAAAAGCATGTTGTTACAACGAGCTTGCTTAGAGAAAGGGCTACTTGATTTGCTTCTCTCATTGTTAACTTTTTTCTGCATATACAGCTGGATTTGTAACTGGTGGGGTCGTCGGAAAGCCAGAAATAATCCAGAAAATTTATACAGTCGCTGGGAGCAGGACCATGATCTGCAGATATTTGGAGCCTTAGGCCTGTTCTATGAATATCTAGAAATGGGTAAGTTTAAAAATACACATTTGGAATTGAGGACAAGAGAGCTTGTGCTGACACTTTAAAAAAAAAAAAAAAAAAAAGCTTCTCAGTTAATTGTTATGGGTTGATGCCACCACTTTCATCTGGTAAGCAGTAGACAGTTAACTGCTGGAAATCATTAAATAGGTCAGCCCGATTGAGAACAAAACAAAACAAAAAAAGCTGCCTTTGCATCTTAGACTGCAGAGAATTTCACAGAAATGCTGCAAAGACTATTTGTTTCCCTTGTTTAAACAGGGAACATTATTCTCGGTGCAGCCAGCTGTCTCGGTGTCTGTTCTGTTCTTGTTCCCAGGCATATTCTCAGCTGATGTCAGTGGAAATGGTAAGTATGGGATGAGTGCCAAATATGCTGTAAGGATGAGTACTGCAGACATGAGATCTACGAACTGGATCAGGGAGAATCCGTTGAGTTTTAGATTTGCACTGGTCAGTGCTTTGATGCAGCCCTGCAGACCAGCAGAGGGAGCATGGGGAACAGAATATGATTTTTCAAAGGTAATGTGAACAGGTCAGCGTATGGAATGAGTTTACAAAACCCGAGAAACTAAAACTAGAAACTGAATTCAAACTAAATCTAAAAAATACTAAAAAACATAAAATAGTATTTGTCCATTACAGGGACAAAATTTATGGAGAGTGGATTTTTGTATTGTTTTATTGCTACAGAAATAATTTTAAATGTTCTAGATTTCCTAGAGCTGTGTAGCTTTATTATTGTCACTTCAGACATGATATTTCATACAGGGCTGTGATCTTACGAAATTAATACACTCAATCAGTGTTGTCAGCCATGCCTGTTAATAGATGTCCTTACTCTTCCTCAGTCAGCACTGAAGCAGTATGCTCTAGCAATGTCCTGGGGCTGCTAAGCTAGCAGGAATTTTGTTGCTTGTCTAAGATGAAGAACTTGTCACTGAAATCATGGAAGAGCTGATGACTGGTGTATGGGAATTTATTTTTATTCACTGCCTAAACCAGACAAGATGTTCTATTTCCTATCTTTAAAATATAGTGGCAGTATTGGTTCTGCACTGAGTACTGTCACATTCTGTACCAAGAGACATTTCATTCCACTGAAGGGATTATTCGTGTATTCTGTTTGCAATTGTTAAACTAATGTTAAGGCTCCCCAGTGGAACTATTGAATACAGAATTGGTATTAATATTTTGACTAAACCAGTAACAGTAGGTGGAGATAAGGTTGTGATAAAAGTAGAAGTAGTTCCTCTCTTTCATTTAGGAGTGTAGCTGATAAGTAAAAGAAGAACAGGCCTGCTTTGTACAAACTGCAGGAGAGGAAAACTAGGCTGGTTTTGTTCCTGTCATAATGCAGAAATTTGATGTATGAGGACATTCCAGTTCCCCTACAGTTACGTGCCATTCGTGAGAAAACTGCAGCACCAAGAAAGAATTAGTATCCAGCACTGCTGGCAGCATCATCTGACAGGACCCAGATGTCCCTTGGGTGCTGCAGGATGGCATCCCTAAGAGACTAGAGAAGTCTTGGGACGGGGACAAGTTACCACTTAGCTCAGGCCAGGGCTGGAGATGACTGTGCAGCCTGGCAGAAGTTTGCCATTTGTCTGCTAGTGGCAACTTGCGTGTTTCATTGGCGTCCTGAGGGTACTTTTGCAGGGGCAGATTTTGTCACTTCTCTTTTCTCTCTTGCAGTCATTCAGTTTGGATTCATTACGCTCTTTGTGGCGTCCTTTCCTCTGGCTCCCCTTCTTGCTCTGATGAATAATATCCTGGAGATTCGAGTAGACTCCTGGAAATTAACCACTCAGTACAGGAGACCTGTGGCTGCGAAAGCGCACAGCATAGGAGTTTGGCAAGAAATCCTGAATGGAATGGCCATCTTGTCTGTTGTCACTAATGTAAGTACCTTAACTGTGCTACCTCAACTTTGATTCTTCAGTGTACTCGGAATTTGCAGATTTAAAAATCAGCTGATGCTTTTTCTTCATCAATAGTATTCACGTTATCACCAGGTTTGACCATATCTCCATAGAGTAACATTTGGGTGATTCGGCTTGTCTGTATGTTGCCAACACGCAGCTCCCACTCCACATTTCACTAGACGATAACCTTTCGTTCACTTGTCTGTGTTTTCCAGCATTTTGGAATGGCACAAGCCGGTCTGAAGCTTAGTCTGATGAAGCACACTGATTGCCCAGAGGGGACCGTAGGGGACAGGAGAGGTGGATTAATTCTGTCAGCCAGATGACATTTCGGTCTTGTCACTATGAGGCCTGTTCTGTGGGAATCCTGCTCGTTCAACTGCTTCTGGATGCCCCTATGTGGGGGCAGTGTCTCAGAGTGCTTTTTATACGCTGGAAACTAAATGCTATGCTGGTATTTCATCTTAAGTATAATGCAGACTGCTGAGCAAAAGACTTGCCTCTTTTTAATGTAGGATATTCAGCAGTATCAGATCGGCAACTATCTGAGGCAACAAACCCACTTTAGGTGGTTCACTTGCCTAGTGAGCAAGGTGCCTGAGCATCTTAAGTGTCTCAGGTTTCCAGGCAAAATGTGCTGGTAGCCATTGTTTCCTTTTTAAATACAGGTGGAGAAAATGGCTCCCCTTCTTTCAAAAAGTGATCACACACTGGATTTGAGTTGATCCTTTCTCACAAAAATTCAAAACCACATGCCCCCTTTCACTAAGGGATGCCATTATCACAGATAAAAGGCAGTTTGGTGTAAGGGGTTATTTGGCATTTGGTGCCCCTTGTAAGGACCATTCTCATGTTTTGTCCACTGAGTGCTGGTCTTTGCAGCAGAGCCTGCAAGTCAGCATCTTTACCAAGGTAAAGTGCCCTAATCGTGCTGCTCACCCTTGCTTAAAAGATCCTGGGTTATGCCACAGTGTCACAGTACCAAAACCTCTTTATGAATTTGCTCACAAGTTTTGTGCACCACTTCCTTAATCTCTTTCTCTGATTCTTTTTCAGGCTTTTATTGTTGCATTCACATCAGATATGATTCCTCGTTTAGTTTACTACTATGCTTATTCTGAAAATGAAGACTCACCTATGTCTGGATACATAAACAATAGTTTGTCAGTGTTTCAAATCTCAGATTTTCCTTACAGAAACAAGCCTAAACTGAATCCAGAAAACTTTGTCATATGCAGGTTGGTGTTGGTGTAATAATAAACATTTTCATTTTATCACTTAGTTTAGAATACAGCATAAGAAGTCAAGGCAGATCTTAGTGTACTACAAATTAAATTACATTGTTCTCATCATTCTAAAGTGTGAGAGGTGATATTTAAACTATTAACAGAGCAGTGCTTGAGATGGTAAGAGGTCATGCCAGTAATGAAAATCACCTTTTTGTTGTTTGAGACTCTCATGCTAATGTCTTTTTGTTTCGTTTTGCTTTTTTACTTAAACTATTGATCTTTGAGTGATGGAGAAGATTTATGTCCCTAAAGTTGCAAACTTCAGCCTATATTTTCAAAGGGGTTTAGGCTGCAATGCCTAATTGGACAAAGAAGTGTCATTAAGGGGATGTTTAGATTCCAAAGCTGAAAATGAGAGATAGTATCTAAAATCAGTTGTTGTTGTTGGGCTAAATACGACCAAGGATCTGGGCCATCCTGCTTTCATTAAAAAAATAGTCCTTTCTTGCTAGAAGAAGAATTGGAGGTGCTAGAAGAATTGCAAAAGAACTTTGGAGAAGTCCACGGTAAAAGAAAAGTATTGATTTGATGAGAAAAAAATATTCCCAAAACAAATGATCCAAACAAAAAATCTCCAACACTTTAAGAAGCAGCTACGTTTGTATGATTTTATTTTTATTTTTTTTTTTTAAATCCTGGGGCTTTAAAGCCCCAGGAGTCTTTATCCTACTTGTACCTTTGAGTGTAGAACACATACTCAAGACTGTCCTTCCATTAAACCCTGCATCTGTCCAGTCTATAAACTGTCAACATCTGTCACATTTATTCAACACTTGTCCATTACTGTGTGATACATTCCATCAGTCTGTCCTGTATGATGTGATTGTTGCCTGAAAAAACAAAAGTAACCTATGAACGAAATTTCACTCCTCACACATCCTCCTTTCTACTGTGTTGCTGTGAATGTGAGGATGTTTGCTTAAACATGGGGTGGAAACAAATTGAGAGTCAACCTTTTTCTGCAAAAGGAAACAGACCATTTAAAACAAGATGAAAAGGTTCCTTAAGTGACAGCTGTATTTGCCTGTAAGTGTCACTGAGCTTGTAGTCTGTCTCAGACTGAATATGACATTTCACCTTTGCATGTCGTTCTGTCCAACAGGTACAGAGACTATCGATATCCTCCAGACCATGAGAGGAAATATTTACACACTATGCAGTTCTGGCACATTCTTGCTGCAAAACTGGCCTTTATCATTATTATGGAGGTATGTTCTCTACAAAATTTCCTTCCAAAATTGGTACCTTGTAGTTTCTCTAGGTAGTCACTAATGTTACAGAAAATAGAATTGCTGAGAGTATAAAATAGTTTCTTCCCTAAGTAATACCAAGTATTCATGTCCTAAATGGTTACTGTAACTAGGCCTTCTAACTTTAGGGAGTTTACCTCAGAGTAAGAACAGTGAAATCAGCTGAGGAGATGGCTAAATTTGATGGAAATGAAACAGCATAATAAGAAAGGACTTTATGCAGATGTAAGAGACATGAACCACCAAGACTAGCACTTTCACTCCTGCTGGTTTCATGAAAAAGCTGTATGTGAGATGACTGTATTCAAAATCTGGAAGGTGTTTTGCAGCAATTTATATTGGCTAAAAATAGCTAAATCAATTATTTGGGTAACAAGCACTTCAGTATTAAGCTACTGTCTTGTAAGTTCTGAAGGGAAAAGGGAGTTGCTAAAGTGCTCTTCACTTTTCCTACTGTATCTTACCATTTTTTAATAGCTGAGCGTTGCAGCAGAGCTGTGTGAATTTTCTAAGCAGCCACACAGAGGTATTACAAAGTGATGCTAGGGATTCAGAGCCTGATGCTTTCCTCCGGGGTTTGCTAATTCATAAATGGTTTGGAATTAAAGTTTCTGCGTAAAAGGAAATGTTTTAGTCTTCATGCACATATCAGATACACGTTAGTTTGTTCCATGTTGTTCCAGGACAGATGAATGCAATGTGTTCTGCTTGTGAACAAAAAGTGATCTGTTTTGTGTGAGATAAAACAATAGATGTTTCATTTGGTAATGAGCTGTTACATTTCCCCTGGCTTCCCTTTTTTTTATTTTTCTCCCCCAGCATGTTGTATTCATCGTCAAATTCTTTGTAGCATGGATGATTCCTGATGTCCCTGCAGATGTAAAAGCCAAAATAAAACGTGAGAAATATTTAACACAGAAAATCCTACATGAGTATGAACTTGAAAAATTGAAGGAGAGACTGTGTCAAGGTGATAAAGGAGCCACGGAGAAAGAGTTCATCGCCACAGAAGGGAGAATGGAGTTATCCAGAGCAATGTAGTTGAAGAAAACTCAACTGTTTGGGATTTAACTCGGTTTAGCTTTTTATCTGTGATTTGCTCAGTATGCATCATCTTGAAAGCTATAGGATGGTTTCAACCCTTTGCTTTCAGTCCAAAGATTTTAGACTTTTCTTTAAAAGTCTTACTGAGCATTCTAGGTTTAGTAAGTCTACTTAACCATATGACTTCAGCACTGTTTTCTATTTACCCATCACTTTAATAATCGGTGTAATCTTGTAATACTAGAATTTGGGTTCCCGCTATGGGGAATATTACCTTCAAAGGGCTGGCAGGATATAAGGTCATTACCACCAAGCCCTCCCCCTGTTGCTAAATGCAAAGCTCCAGGCTGTATCCCAGCTGAATGAAAAGGATAACAGAGGACTCCTGCTGTGGAAAATGCTGAGAATTATTATTTTTATGACATGATCATTTAAATAGGAGAACACTCCAGATAAAAGGGTTTGGGGCTTTTTTTGTCCACTATGTCTTATGAAACATTTGTTTGCAGGTTTGAACTGCTATACACTTTTTTAGAAGGAATTGATTTTTAAAGATATATTGACTTAATTCCACTTGGAATTATTTATAGCCACAGAATTCGGTTAATACATACTAACGAAGGAAAAGAACTCCATAATTTATTTTCATAAAGATATCATCTGCCAAAGAGTTTGCTCTTTAAATGCAAGTGTTGTGGAATCATCTAATTACAGTGTTTTTTTAAAAAGATGTACACAATTTGGAGAAGTATGGGTAATTTGTTTCTCAGTCTCAAAAACTGCCATTGGAAGATCATGCTTGATATTAGTTTTGGCCAAAGATACTCCTTTGTGTGGTTTCTCTGTGAATGCCACCAAAGGGCTAAAGCTGTGCATCTGTACTTGCTGCATGCTATGGTGTTGGGAGCTGGACGGCCACACTGATTGATCTAGCTGGATGGTTTGTATCTGGGTTTGTAATCAGAAGATTTTAAGCATGCCAACTAATCTGTGTTTACGTTGTTACTGTCCTTATACATAGGATCCTGGGGTGTGTTTTTTTTTTAATTTGGGGTTTTTTTTTTGTTTGTAAGAAGGTTTTTTTTCCTCGGTTTTGTCATGGGGCTTTTCTACAAAGTTACCAAGTTTATAAATATATAATAACTACTTGAGCAAAGTAGCTATCAGCTGTTTATGAATGTGCCCTCATTTTGTAATTTGAAGCAGTTAGGCATTTTTATGATTTTGCTGTATATTTAAAATGTATCAGCACTTCCATGCTTAGTGCCTTGTTTATTTGCATTTGGCAAAAGATGTGAAAATGATCACTATGGGGAAATGCATATTTCCAAAGTGTGCTTGCAGACACTGTGATACTGTGAACCTGCACACGTAGCTGTACAGTGTTAGCTGAACTGTGCCTGCCTTGGCACACTTCTGTTTTAGTGCTACATGAACTGTTCATGGAGAGCAGTTCATACCTAGACTGCTTAGATGAAGTTGCACCAGGCTATTGAGCTCTCTCATGCTGAAGTACACTAGCTGGAGAGATTAGATATTTTACTATATTTGCACTTTGAAAGTTATACTTCCTTGCAAGTATACACACACACAAAAAATTTGTATTCTGTATCAGCTAAATGATATACTGTTTACTAGATCCACAACTTAAGGTTTCTGTGTCTTGTTTTAGCAGACCTAGCCTATGTCTTGGAATACTTGGCTAGTAACCTTAATGTTGTAACAGAGTTTTAAACCTATGTCTTGAGTAGAACCATTGTTATTAGCAAAAGTTTTAATATCGAAGTGCCTACCTCAAACAAACATCACATGGTTTGGCTGCCAGTCAAGGAGTTGAGGCATATCTACATTTCTCGTTACTGTAAGTTACTCAGCTTCATTCTGTAAGTTTGCTTGGTAAATCAAGCCTGTTGGCAATTCATGTTTGTTTGAACTGACTGTGTTTTGAATATTCGGATATATTTGAAGTAATGGATTCATTGGAGGAATGCATGTATAAATAAATTAGCTCTGCTGCTTAATGTATAAGCCAAAGAAGAGTATCAGTCACCATAGTTATGTGTGCAACACCAGAATTAACATAATGCAAGCACTGTGCTGCTTCTTTCTTACACATATACTGTTAACTAAACTGATTAATTTAGATTTTATGGTTTTGCTGCTGTTAGCAATGCAAGCAGTTGCTTCAAACAGTAAAGTCGTGTGATGCAAAGTGACGTTTCTATGCAAAAACATACAGTCTGATTGAAGCTGAAAACACATCGGAAAATTCAGCATTGGATGCACTATTCCTGCTCACAGAATGTTAGTTTCTTCAGGTCCTGTAATAAAGTGTCCTAATACACTGCACTTGAAAAGATGTCAGCAAAATAGTTGCGTTGTGAATGAATAATGCTATATAACAGCAAGATGGAGGAAAACAAGGAAATCCCTTAGTTGGGGATATGGCATTGATATGCAGAAGCCCTACGTGCAGACTGAATTTCAGTTGATGTTTTGACCCCTACTTCTTGCTTCTTTCAAACTTATTTTTTGAGATCACTTCATACTTTGCTATACAAACAGATGTTTTGCCTATCTTGTATCTTACAATAGAAAGTGGGAAAAATCTGGGATCAGCTTATTTGAAAAGAAATATATATATATATCTTAAAAATACATCATTGCACTTTGTAGCGTTACTTTGTATATAGAAACTGTTGAAAAGAGAATGTATTGTCATATTAAGAGCTCATGTCACATAACAAAATAAGTCTAACACCTCTTTACATAACAGTTTGCTTTACTTGTCATTAAGCAGTATTTTCACAAGAGATGATTAGTATGATTAGTATGATAATGGTTCACATACATATTAATTTCCTGAAGTGTTCTTGAAAAGTGGCAAAAATAAGAGAAGTAGACTGGTCAGTTTGAGGATGTGCTTATTCTTGCTGTTGTAATATTTTGATTTTGGTGTGTTTAATATAATTATCTGAAAGTGTCCTTTAATCAAAGTGAAGATAGTTCTGGGTGGGAACTACTGTAAGCAACAGTAGATTGCTTCATTAGAATTCGAAAAAGAAAATTGGCCTTTCAAGTGTAATAAAATCAGGGGGTTTAATTTTTTTTCCCCAATTTAAATTTAGTAATTTTTACCTTGTAAAAATTTAGTGTGGTATGTTCTAAGCAAATGACTGCAAAATAAGAGTGCTACTCTAAGATGCTATGCTGTTTTTTTCTAGAAGATTTTGTTATTCTGCTTTTACTTTTTTATGTAATACTGTCAGTTTGAGACAACAGAACAGAGTGAAAATAGATGGACTTTCCTACTGTTCTCTGTATACTGGCTTGTTTTGACTTGTACTGTCATGCAATCTCAGTGGCGTTGTTGTCTACGTATGTTGCTGATATATAGGATACACTAATGTTGGAATAAATTTTGTAAACATTGCGTTCAGCTAACTTATATATTTACATTTAATAAGATCTAAATCTGGCAAATAAAGCAGTGTTTATTTTTAATGTGCTGTCAACTTGCTTTTGAAATCTCAAGAGTTCAGAGAGTGTGTGTGTGACTATCTCTTGTCTTCCTGCATTTTCTTAAGAACGAATTACCAAGGAAAACCTGTACTAAGTTCTGCATGTGTTGTAGGCAGTGCACATGGAGCGAGATGGCACAGGTGTGTGAGAGCCTATGAGCGAATGTAACTTTGCAGATTCCTTATGTTAGAAGACCACAGTTCAGTGAAACAGAACCAGGACTTTCATCTTCCTTTAGGTACGGTACAAACAGTATGTTAACACGCATTCATTTCCAGCCAGGCAGCTTTTCCCTTCATTCTCTGGATACAGTTTTCATTCTTGCGATGCCAGGGCCTGAGGTGACTTCTCAAGTTCTCAGTCAGTCACACACGCAGTTTTCACACGGAGTGTGAGTGGTTCACATATGTACACTTAAATAGCGTTGAGCAGTGTATTGGAAAATATGGCAGAGCTAAAGCTTTTCCAAGGGACTGGTAAAGTCTTACTGTTCATAGATAGCTTTGCATATTTTAATCTTTCTTAAAACTCAGTTTTGGCACCAGTGCAGGGCTTTGGATTAAATCACAAAGAATCTGGATTCAAGTTTATGACTTATTCTCAACAGACAGCATCAGCAAGTGTTACCTCTCCCGTTATACCACGTTATCAGAACTTCTCTGGGAACATGCTCACCTGCTAGACTTGGTAGGTCATTTCCCTTGTAACTTTGAAATGATAAATTAAGAGATGCGATAGCAGTAATCAAGTGAAAGAAACGTATGAGATGAATTAAAAGATCTTGTCTATATATATAAAAAAAAAAAAAGACCAAAACAAGCAAGGAGTAATTATGTATTATGCTAGTACCACTGTGCTGGTTACTGCGGTAAGATACCTTACTTTAGGTATCAAAAGGAAGAATAAAGCGTTAAGAAAAATGGAGAAGAAAGTGGTAACAAAAGGAAAGCGAGAAAGGGGCGGGGAGGGGAGGGTGGGGGAAGGCAAAGGAAGGTGCAGTTGCTATGCAGGATATAGGGCATGTTTATGTATTACAAAAGCATTAAAGGTTTTCAGGTGCATTCAAGCTTTGCTCTTGGAGGTTAAACCTTTCTGCCATTGAGGCCTGGGGTAAATGGTAATGAAGTTTATTTGGGGGTACAACTTCATCCAAAGCCAATTAAGTTTTACAAGTAGCATGATAACTTGTGAGACATTCAAATACCCAGGAACACACTTGGCTCTCCCCATGATCGGAAATTGTAGCTACCCTTCAAAACTCTTAATTCATTTATCTCCTGCAGTAAATGAACAGGTGCACCAAAATTTTGGTAGGAAAAATAGGTAAGGCATCTAGTTTGCGCAGTGTTTTCATCTACCCGGCTTAAAGGGTCTTTCTAAAAATAAATCCATGTTTATTCTATGCAAAGAATGATAGGGAGCACTGAAATAAGAGAAATGTTTTGAACGTGCACATTTCAATCAAACTGGTGTAAAATACATTGTCTTACAGGAGTAGAAAAATATTTACCCCCTTCACTAGTAGATCAGTGGAAAAGAATAGCAAGATGCGGAAGAAATTATATCCTAACTATCTGGAGTCTGCACATTTCATGTCTGTTTTGCAAGTGTGGGCTCTAATAAAATTTTGTCTGATGTTTCTCAAAATGTTCAAAATGAAAAACAGTGTTTGCGAAAAAAACATCTTAAGCATGGCACTGAAAATATATGGAGGTCAGCATGAGTGTACCAATGGCAGCTCTTGCAATCTGAGAGCCCAGCTTGTAACTGGAAGGTTTAGAACAACACACAGCTGAGAGAGACAGGGGATGGGATTGGGGTTCCTGATGGCTGGTGTGGCAGAGAATTGTACCAAGAGAGGGCAAAGGCAGCCCTCACAAAGGGCTCATTTAGACATAAAATCCTTCCTTCCCTAAACAGATGGAAAGAGGTAAAATGGTGATTTTTACCATAGGAATGATAACAAAATAATTTCCACAATGTTTAAATAACGTTGTAACCTCATTAAGCCACAGCTACTATTTCTTGTGTGTCTTTCCTGCGTGCTCAGGGTGGTCACAACAACTCTGCGGCACAGTCTTGGCATCCTTAAAAAGGAATAGCTAAATTAAATCTTGTTCTGATTTTAAATAATCAGTTGTCTCTACCCAACACTTACATCATTCAGATGCAGCTCAGGAAGGTGTTTTTTTTTTTTATGTAAGTACGCATACCGAGAAATCTGCTGGGAGATGAGTAGGATGTGAAATTCAGCAGCCATATCAATTTTTGGAAGGCACATATGCACATTCCTGTGCAATAATTTGTGACTATTCTTTCTCAGTCAGAAATGAGTCAGTCTGAAACATTTAGTAAGGGTATGATGCTTCTTAATTCTTTTTTCAACTCCTCAACAAACAGGTGCTGTTAGCTAGTCAGAAACACATTTGTATTTAAATTACTGACTGACCTAGCTTTGACCTTGGGTGTTCCAAACGTCCAGCACTATTCAGCATTTCAGTTTTGGTACTTAAAGATGTAGGGAACATCACAACTACTTTTGTAGCCAAGAGGTATTAAATAAATGAGCCTTTCTGTTATGTTGTCCCTTCCATACCACAGTAGATTTGAAGTGCTTGATGTTGCTAGCGCATCTGAACCGTACCATCCGTGGCAGTGAAAAGCCTCAGTGGAAAAGTTCTGTCTCGGGTGGCCCCTAGTTCCATGTGTCTCCTATGCTGATGGCTTTTACTAATTATCCTCAGCTAGCGTGCAGTGCAACATAATAAGAAGCCAATGTTCAAGAAGCACGCTCTGCGTGCTTGCTGGCTCTTTTAATCAGTTTTCAAAAAGGAATAAAAATAGTCCAGACAGAAGGTTTTAGTAGGGAAAACTGATAGGAAGGCTGGATTCTCTGCCGTGTTACAACCTCATCGTAACAGCCAGTTTTACTATTGGATTCTCTTGAATAAACATTTCTGTTGACATTAGCCCACTGGTAGAGTGTCAGCAAACACTATTGCTACAGCTAAGCCTGTTTTCTGGTTGTGGTATCTATATTATTCTTCAGTTAAAATCCTGGCTCCGTCTCTACTGATGGAAATCGCACCATTGTTTTCAGATGGGGCCAAGACTCCAACATTTCTGTAACAAAGATCCAGGTTTAAAAAAAAACAACAACCAAACAGCTGAAATAGGTGGGCTGGGAGATTTCCATGCAGCCATCTAGATTTTATGCTGCTCTAAGTGCATTGCAGTTAGAAAGGATTCCCTGCTTTCCCCTTTCACATAGGATTGCCTCTGTGTCATGACAGGTTTTTTGGCTTCCTCAGAAGCAGTACAGGAGGTAACGTGGCAGTAGTACCAAACACTGAATCCTAGGTGCCAGGTCACACTTCCGCTTCTCTGCTGACAGTGGCTGCCTTGCATGGGTTTCGGTTTCCCAGCTCTAAGTGAGACTCACTTGCCTCCCGAGCATCCTCCCAAGATGCTGCAGAGTGTGAAGGGGCGCATGACAGCCAACAGGGAATTGTGCTGGGAGGAAGGATATTTGTGTTGATGCCACATTGCATGAACATTTCAAGAATTATTCCTCCTATTTCAGCCAAGCACTCAGGGCGCTCTGTCAATGATGGTTCCTGCCACTCAACTCCACTGAAGCTGGTGCATGTAGGTTCAGGCCAGAGAAACAAGGAGAAGTGATCCCGTGGGGTGTGTCAGGGGTGTTTCCTTAGGAAAAGGTAAAACATCCCAGCACTCTACTTTTCTTTTTTTTTTTTTTTTTTTTTAAAATGGGACTGTTGGATACAACATAATAAAGGGATTTTTTTAACAAATTTATGTGTAAAAAAATCTCATGTTTTGAGTAAGGAAACAACAAGATCCTGTGTGTTTTATGGTAAGTGATACATGGCTCAATGCTTTTTCATTATATTATTGTTGCTGTGCACTCATGTGAAAATAGCAAGTGATTCTGTGGCTACAACCAGCCTGTCACAATGACTCGTGTTTTACTTAGATGCCGCAATGTGCTGAGTCACCACATACCAACAGACATCCAACTTTTTCATCAGATAGAAGTGCGCTTTCTGCGATTGGTAAAAAGGTGATGATCCAGTTAATGTGGTCACTACTGTGATTCATGCTGAAGGAGGTGACATGGGTAGAGGAAATCAAAGCAGAAAGAAACCTGCTTTGTACTTCTACTGTAAGTTCAAAGTGCTAGAGGTACCTGCTGAACATGTGGAGGGAACTGCATTTAGCAAGGACCTATGAAGTCCTTTCTAATGACTTTATCTTCAAAAGGGAGAGGGTGAACAAATAGCAGCATAAGGGCTCATGAACTAGAGAAAGGGAAACTGAGGCACCAGACAGGCCTGAAGCCAGACCATGCAGAGAAACTGCTATGGAGACTTGTTAATATTCAGATGTGTAGAAGAAGCCTTTAAATGTAAATGCTAGTCTGTCAGCAAGTCTCCGCTGCCTGGGAGAGAGGAGCCAATTTTATTAGCAGTTAATACAGGAACTGAAACGGGCCATCCAAGAGGTTGATTCTGCGGGGAAGGAAAAAGCAGGTTTTCCTCTGCTTTTGCACCTGGAAAAAATTAAATGCGAAGAAATCATTTGGAGCGTTTGCTTCACTTTCAGTGCTAGGATAAACCCTGCTTCCAATGTCGATCCAGCATAACCAGACACCTCCCTGTGCACAGAGCAGCCTCCCCTCCTCCTGCGCACACACTGCTCGGCAGTGATTTATCCACACATCTGTCATTGCAGGGACCTGACTCATTCCTGGGCACAAAGGCGGTCACAGGAGCAAGCGCTTTTCCAAAGAGTTCGAGGTGTCTGATGAGGATGGGGCGAATGCTTGGCAAGGTAACCGCAGTTTCTTTTCTGGAGAGAACAGTTATGACTTCCTATAAGTCTACCTTTGCGAGTTTCTTCGTTCTGCAATAAATGCCAATTTTTGGCATGTGCTTGGCACACAAATGCACAAGATTCTCAGTCATCCTGAAACTTCATTATCAAACCTCTCTCCTGCAGAAGGGTTGATATTATTTAGCATAAGAAAAGCAAGTGATACGGGGTCACTGTCTTTGAAGAGTATGTTCCTTGCACTTTTAAAGCGTGCTGGAACAGCAGCCGGGCCTGGAGGTGTTCTGATAGGGCCAATCCAAAGCAGTAGGTAGGAATTTCTCTATCGATTTTAACGCCTTTGATCAGACTGTAGTGATTTGTCAGTAAAATGTCAAACACCTAAAAAATGAAGACAGTCCCATCATAAATCTCTTCTCAGAACTGGCAATAATGATACAGGCACTCACAAGATGTTCATGTTAACTGTAACCCAGAGAGGAGACGTCTGTCACGTAAAGTGGAAGGATCGTGCTTTATGTCTCTGCATTTGGATAGAAAACAGAGACAGATTTTTGTGGAAATGCAGATACCATCTTGGACACTGTTCACAAGACTCTCCTTCCAAGGACTTTTTCTGCATCCCACCCGTGAGGCTGACTGAACATCTCTGTGATCTGGATTTTCATCTTCAGGGGGAGATGCTGGACTCGGAGAGCATGATTTTCCTTCACAGCCTGGTCTTAGCTGAAACTGTGTGGCTCCTGACCCTTCCCTCTCTGATCACCATTTGAGCCAGCTGCACTGTATCTTTTGAGATGTTTTGTGCACATAACCAGGACAGTCACCGTGTTTGCTGCTACGGTAACATCTATTTTGTCACGTGTCAGAGCATAGATTGCTATTTGGCCCTGATGCGTTCACTGAAAATCTTGAGGGTGTTAAGCAGTGGTGGGTTCTGATTTGCCTCCCCATATGGACACTGACTACCCTGACCAGTGTGCCAGTCACCTGTTGTCGGCGCTCAGACATGTCCAAACAGCAACACTATTCGTTGCATCTGTGTCATTTCCAGCTTCATCTCTTCAATGTTCCCCCTTTTCTCGAGCTGTGTGGTTTCTGGCTGCTTATTGCCCTTGTTGGTATTTGCTGCGGTTAATGGCAGCACCAGCAGGACACTGACAAATGAAGCCCTTCTTTCCTTTTTTTAAGAGGAATAAAATCACCAAACTTAGGTATTCCACTCTGATAATTTTTGCCTTCTTTTGTTTTCCTTAACCCCTGTGAAGAAAAACTGGCATCTTTTTGAGATCCTGGCGGCCCGCTGCCAGGAGGCCCAGTAGGTGGGTGGATACTTCTGAAGATGGCAGCGTGCAGCCTAAATACTTGCATCAATTCTTTCTTCTGCTTCTTAGCTGGTGGGGATTTTTGAGAACAGGTTGCTCTCAGGGTAGCCTCCTCATTTTGTAACAGACAATTCCGAGAAGTCAGCAGCAGAGGGCATCTGTATAACCAGTATAACTCCAGTCTCCCACAATATTAGCTGAAGAAATGAATTTTCTGTGATTTTTGAAATTTTTATGCCATTGTAACCAATAGCAAAGGTCCAGCGACTTCCTAAAATGGGATTACACTATATGTAGAAAATATACTGACACACTCATGCTTATATTCCAAAGGCTACTAATTTGGGCAACTTCAGGGATCATGCAAAATGGCTTTAGGCATCACAATTGTCAATCTCCAACCCTAATTATTCAGTGATTTTGCATGAAGTGATGTAGGCAATGAACCGAGCTAGCAGAAAAACTAAAACCCTGACTAAAATTATGCTTTTGAAATTTTCTTTTGAAGACTCACAACTGGTCTCTCCATCAAGATTTGTTCCTTTATTTCTTCTGTTGCTTTAATACATGCCATGTACTATTAAGAATGCCAGTGAAAGGAGTTAGCACATTTTGACCCCACATTTTTGGCAAATGAAATTATTCCCTTAGTTTTATTTCCTGGTTTCTAACCTTATTTTTTGAAACTAGGCTTTTTCATGAAAAACAAACTTCCATGTGGACAGTTTTTAAACGGAAAAAGCTTTAAATCATACAAAATTTTCTAAACGGCTTTTGAGTATGCTCTTGGGAATATTTTAAAATATTAAGAGCAAGAGTTCTCATTATTTTTTGTTATCAAAGGCAAAATGTTTTCTGCTTCTTGAGATTGTCGATCTTCCATCTTGTTCTGCAAGACTGAGTTACCAGTTCCCACATTCACGTCGCATTTCAGCTGCTTGCATGTGTGGGTTGTCATGTGGCCGTAATATCAGACAGATTACATATATGATTAGTAGCCTATTCATATTAGCTGCAGAACTAATCTCAGGGCAATTCATAAGTAAAAATCCTGACAAGTATCAGACATTTGAATGTAATCAAGAAGAAATAAGTTCTTGCACTTGCTCAGTTTACTCAGTCCTCCCTCATGATGCACAGAGAGCTGAGAACTGAGCCTGATTTCTCTTGGAGCAGCTGCTAGCAGAAAAAAATGAAGTTACACTTTGGTCCAGTATTTGTTAAAAGAGTATCAGAACTGGGCCCAAATGTTTAGCAACTTGATCAGCTGTTCAGAATTATTTTTATTTTGAAGGTGATCTTTTCCTATTTGTATCCCTCTAACCTTTTGTGAAATAATGAGGGTGAAATTAAGAAAAAGGTTGGAGAAGAAGGTGATTCAGCTGTCCCGTACATTTGCCATCCCTCTTCTGCTGATAAAGGGACATTCATTCAAATGCTGGGAACCACTGGATCCATAAACTGCATATTACCCTACTACAGGGAATGGGGTAGATGAGGCATGGGCAGACGAGGCAAAGAGTATTTTGGAAAAAAGGAATATATGCGAAACAGAAACCCCATCCACCCACCACAAAAGGCCTAGCTGTGGTCTGCTTTCAGGCTGATAACCTGCCTGTGGTATGGGAAAGCAATTCCAGAACATGAATTGTTGTGAGATTTCCTGCAAAATATGCTAGGTCTCGTGAGAAAGTCCTACTGTATGCAACGCTGAGCTCCTTGAGATTGAGTTCGAGTAGAGAAACTTGGGCTGTTTTTTACACTGTCTGACCTCCCCTGTGCCCCACATGGACTTAGGAGAGAATCCCGTTCTCCCTTTCCCTCACTAGTCATATTTTTCCATCTCCGTCAGGCTGTATGGTTGGTCACCCATCCTTTTAGTGAAGAAGGATTAATGAGGATCATTTTGAAGTCTTTTAGAAGTGCAGGAGAGTATTGGGCAGCTTTTGAAAGACAAGCAATTGATTTATGAAGCCTTTTGGAGAACACTGGTCAAGGTACAAGAAATGAGTGAAGGAAAGATGCCCATGTAGACCGGGAAAGCGTGCGCTGCACGAAGCCCTTAGGTGTAATGTTAACCAGATGCGAAAGTACCTCTCAATGATTTATGATGTGCACTGATGATGGAGCATGCACCGTTCAGAGAGTGATTAATATTCTTGTCATAAACGGAAAGAAATTGGCAGCCTGCCAAATAAATTTGTCTGTGAAAGCAGAAGACCAACTCAGTTCACCAAGAGTGACTCAGTAATATGAGACTGACTGACCTCATGGATTCAGTGGAGATACTTCGTAAAGATAAGCTACCTCCAGGGAAAGGTGTTTGCATAAGCCGGGGGGCCTCGTAGTAAAGGAGAATTTGGAAGTGAAGAAGATGAGACTGACAGAATGGATTTTTAGGGATGACATTCAGTTTGGGGATACGTAGTTATTTCAGAGCTTTGATTATTATATGATTATTCCTAACAGAAATTCAAAAAACTGTGACCCCTGTTGTTCCAAAGGCCACAGAAGCTAGCCTTTGTAATGCTTCTGCTGTGTTCAGCCCTTCAGAAAGCAGAAGACATCCAGAAAAAAATGAATCAATAACAACATGGTGGGGGTGAATGAATTGGCAATCTCAGACCGATTACCAGACACACGCATCACTCCGAAACAAAATGAACCAAAATAGGTGCAACTAGTACCTTCCTTATTGAGTTAAACGTCAGTCTATGATGATAAGGGGGAAAAAAATGATCTGCACAGAAAATGTATGCCATGATTCAGATCCTTGTAAGAAAATTTAGATCCTTTGTTCTGGAAATAGCCCCAGTGATTTTACTGGAATTATATACAAAGTAAGAACTACAGTTTGGAACTGTAGGAAAATATTAAGTGAGAGAGAACAAGAAAACAAACAACTAAATTTAACAAGTTATGTGTTGCAGAAATTAATTACCCAGCTGCAGCCCCCAGGGTGTGATCTCAAGTCATCTGGCAAACAGCAATAGAACCGTGCTCGTAGCCTACCTTTTCTTATGTATTTATACACATCTCAGTCTTGATCTTTGCTTGGCTGTAGCATAATGCGTATGTTTCAGGGATAAAGCAGGCTTAGTATCTAAGAAATACCTATTCCTCAACAGGGCTTCAGAACAACCAAATTGTAAGATGATTTTTGAGGAACTGGCATCACTTCTGAAAGGAAAGCATAGAGGATGTGAAGCTGTGTGTGGAAGGGTTCTCAGCTAAGATAGACTGCAGGTAAAATGCGATGTGCATGTCAAAGTTAGTTCCATACAGAAGGCCAAATCACGAAATCCTTTCTTGTTATTCTGCAGAGACGTGCCTCTTGCTCAGTTAGGTAGGAATACAGCCCAAGCAGGGACGTTGACATTTGTCTTTTTCCTCCTTTAAGTTGTTATTTTTCTAATGGTGTGAGAAGTTTCTGTAGCACTAAAACAGAGAATAAGTAGCATTGCCTTATAAGACCTTTCTATCTACACTTTAGTGTGTGGCTTTGGCAAACAGAGTGGGATTCATAGATCGTACACCACAGCATACAGAGATTGAACTAATGGTAATACTGGTCACTTCTCCAGCTGGGAGGGGGGGAAATAAAGCCAGTTAAGAAGTGCCCATAAAGCAGTGCCCTTTAGATAGAAAAGGGAAACAGACAGAAAATCTTTGCCACAAGGGGAGCCAGAAAGTGCCTCAATTACAGAATGAATTGTAATAATCAGACATAATGCAGTGAAATCCATGGTGAAGGCCCAGTAGATGGCAACTGTTAGGCTGAGGGCTGTTGGGCTGAAAACCAGAAGACAGAAAAGTTTGTCCTGGCTTTCATGATGAAAAAGCCAACTTAAGAGACAGACAAGGAGCCCCTGAGCCTGATAAGGCTGAAGATTCAGCATAAGCCTTTTGAACTGTTTGAACTTCCAAGTCTTGTAAATAGACCACTAAATATGTAATTAAAATTCACTTCCCCTGAAGGAGAAATCCTGGAATAGCTAAAGACATCATAACTGGTCACACAGAGACTGAGTCACACAAGAATCAATGGGCTCAGTTTGATCCAGATGGAACTAAGTCAGAAGCATTCCTTGAAACATTTGAAGTTATGGCTAGCTACATCCAGAGGAACCTGGGAAGGAAGGGGAAGGACAGACCGGGAAGTGAGTCAGAACCCTGCTCTTAAATGTGTGGATGTGCCTGTCCTTAATCTGATATATCTATATATAAAATTCAGGTGCTAAATAAGGGTCCAGAAACACTCTGCCCATTTCACTTTGTGCCTGTAGAGCCTAATCATGCCAGAGCAGTGCCAATGTAGCATAGCTATCAAAGCTGGTATCACCCCATGGCACTACACAACGCATTTGGAGCCACACCTGCATCTAGTGGAATCAAGTAGTTAATCCACCAGATGTGTGATGATTTATTTCTAGCAAACAATAAGAAAAAATAGATACAAAATATTTACATTTAAGCACTAGATTATAAAATGAAATGCACATGAAGCCTTAAGCTTGAAGGTGTTTCCTGTGACATTTAGAAAAGGGATCTGAACTGAGAACTTGATATTTTTAGTTACATTGAGAGATCACAGATATTTTGAAATGGATGGGTCAAGTGCTTTGGCCTAAAGCTAGCTATGTGATACCCCGATCTTCCCCCTGCCCTGTGGAACACAATGAAATCACCATTAAGCTCATTAGCAATGCCCTAAAATAAAGAAGAGGTTTTCCTCTCATCTTGAATTATGTGCTGCTGTAATGTTTCCAGGAGAGAAGGAACATCTTATTCCATCAAAACCTTTTACAGTCTTTGGTTTTGCTTTGTATCTTGTGGTAAGAAAAAGAACATTTGGACTTTTCTGCCTTCAAAACCATGGACGTGTTCTCCAAAGAAGGTATCTAGCACTTGTATTTTTTGTATAAAAGAGGTAAGACCTTTGTGATTTATAGAAAGAAGAGGAATTGTTTCTCAACAGATTAATATCAAAGATAATTTCCGTTATTAATGAAGCATGAGATCAACAAAACCAACAGCATCTAATGTTGATTGTTTCAGTCCAGTTTTCTAAGGAAATGAGACTCACACATTATCTTTTTGGGGGGGTGGGGGGTGTGTGTGTGTGTGTGTCTGTTGCCCTTCATAATCACTTTTGAACCCATTTCAGTCAAATTTGCCAGAAATGTAAAAATGCTAGAATTAAGAGTTCCCTACAATCTTCAGAAAAATAGTTTACCAAAAGCAGTTTTGTAAAGAAAAATAAAGAGACACAATAAGGGAGAGGGAACAAGCATGCTGATGATGTGATAGGAACTAAGGATGCTGACAGAAAAGCATTAAGGAGCACACAGGGGAGGGCTGGCGTTCCCATAGATTCTGACCAGTGCCTGGTGTGAGGAGGGAGGAGCAGAAAACTAGAATTACTGAAGACAAGAAGCCTCAGGGAACCAGATGCATTCATTCTGATGCTCATAGAACAAACAATATTTGGGTTTATATTATAAATAAAATGAGGGGGTCTTTTGATTAAAATGCTAGTCATTTGAGGATGTGCTGACATTGCTAGCTTGGATTAGTGTTATCTGATGCAGATGCAAACATATGATGTAAGACACACCACAGCCCCAGACTCATTTTCCTATTTTGGATCCAGACTGGAGACAATTCTGTTAGGCTGATTCTAAGGAAATTTAAGAGAGGAAATGTGATTACATTCAGTCTCAAACTCATGTGATGGTTGTCAGTTTGTCAAGAAATGAAACTAAAGAAGGAAATATGGGATGAATGGAAGCCTCCCTCAGTGAGAAACATAGTTCTCATGGAAAACATGGAAGGCATAAGAATCATTTTCTGCAGACTCCACTAACTCCAAACACCAACTAAAGACACATGCTTTTTTTTTTTTTTTTTCTCAACAGTTGTACACATTGTCTCAATATCCTTCTATATAGAAAAGCTGTGGTGTAGCAGTTGAAAATACACAAGTGTCCTGGAACCTGTTCTGGCAGAGTCTAGTGGTGAAGGCAAAATATGTTGGCTGTCTGTATCACCAGCAAAATATACTTGGTGGGTATAGATTACTAATTAGAGTTTTATGTAGGTGTTTCTCCCTAAAGAAACCACTTTATATGTAATAGAATCTCCATGCATTCTTCCTACAAAGCATTTTATGGATTTTAGTTTAATTTAGTCTATTGACAAACCATTATTTGTCCTAAGGAAGGATTATTCTCTCTCTTTCATAACAAAAATACAGGCATGGAAAAACTGAGTGACAAATTCAGACTGTAATATCAATCCCAGACCCAGCACTGTAGTCCACGAGTCTGCCCACAAACTCAGATGTCAGTTCCCTGTTGTACTAAGCACAACTATTTTCCAAATCTCTATTATGAATTGTGTTATGTTGGTTTTCCCCACCAGGAATAGTTTTCTGATCAAATGATGTATCTGAAGTTACTTTTGGTATCTCTTTAACAGTTCTCCTAGCAAATGAATGTCTACAATAGTTTTAAGCCCTGTTCAAATCAGTGCACCTTGTGATCTCAATCAACAGAATTCCTCCACAAACTTCTCTTAATACATTTTAAAATAATGTTAAAAGACAAGCCAACGGAAAAGAAAGGACTACTGCAGCCTTGGAAAATCTGGTTCTGATTTTCTAATTCTGGCAATAAAAAGGCACCATAATACTTCAGTTTGTACATTTCCCTCAAGGCTTTCCATGCAGTGAAAAGAGACCTATCACTAAGACCAAACTGACTCTTGCGTAAACGCCTTGCCTAAGCTGTTAAACAATCCAATGATGGACATAATGGAACAATAAAATCATGATAGATTAATGATGATATAAAAGGTCATTAACCATCACATTAATGAAAGATAGGATAGTATGCTGCAGTCCTTGGCTAAATTTCATTGTGGGTAATTGCATCCCACTCACCAAGTGTTGTGTAGCTTTCTTGTGTACTAAGAGAATTGTTACTCTGGCTCAGCCCCAGGGGTAGGTGCATTTCTGTCTGTGTAACATGACAGATGGCTTGAAGTCCTTTGGGATCCTTTGCATATAACTCATGGAGCAGTACAGGAATTCAATGGAACAGATGTTCCTGTAATATCTGGAAAGAGGATAAGCACCTCCATCTACTTTTAAGATTAATATATTTGATGCTGTTGAATTTCTTTACAGATATACACACACACAAAAAAGAAGATTTTTAATACGAATATCATTGCTTTTGTCATTTAAAAAGCATTTGCCATGGAGTGGATTTTTATTAGATTTTTTTTTTTTAATCTAGTTGCTAATACTAAAAACAAGTTAGATTTTAGACAGGAAAGGGAGGACAGAGGAAATAAATAAATCCTTATGTAATGCAATGGGAAAATTTCCAGCCATTTATTTGCCATAAATTTCCGTATGTGGTAACTGCAAGTCACCTAGTGGTTGGTTTTTTCGCAATGAAATCCACTGTGCTAGTAGAACAGAAAAACTGACTGGACTTCTAGTGCCTTAATGGCTGTTACCACCAGAGGGCTGAAGCAGCAGCTTCAACAAGACAAGGAACCTGCCCTGCTTGGATTATCTGAAAATTAGGCATTGCCATTAGAGTTAATACTATGAATTGATATGCTTAAAAACAAGGTATTCCTTAACACAAAAAAGTACACCTTTCAGATGCTTTTATGCCTTTTTCCTTTTATTTTTTTTTTTTTTAAATAGCCATCGTTACCATCACAGAAAGCAATAGCTGCTTTCCAAATACTGGGGTTTGTAGCCAGTCATTAGAGTATTTCATCATCTGTGTTAGTGCAGAGATTTCTGGGCAAATTACCTCCCGTTCATCTTAGAACTAGAAATCACCCTGAAAACTTAGTGTGTGACTTCTCTCCTCTATTTTGTATCGTTTCTTGTGCTTATTAGGCTATTGGCAAAGCAATATAATAACATTCTAGCAACTGAATGGGGGCATCTGAAAGACAGGTGCCCAATTTACAAGCTCTAAGCTGTCATATATCACACTTAGCTGAAGCAGTGGAAAAGCTATAGAGCTTTGCTTGACAAAATCCACATAGTTTATGTTGCATATGCAGCCAGCTTCCTGCTAGGTTTCTCTATTTGTCCCTGTGATCTTGGCCCAAAGCTTCAGATTTCTATTTCCAAGAAGCACGAGCTGGTTGAGAGTGACCTTCCATGTGTATGTTCTGCCCAGACACATGCATTCTTTAGCATGTTTTAGCTCAAGCCTGTTCTCTTTGGGACACAAAATGAGAAAGATAAAGAATCTTTGCACTGTGGTAGAGATACAGAGCCAAGATCTGATCCAACAGCTCAGCTTCTGCCATGTTTGGTTTACAGCATATAAATTACCAAACCAGTCCACAGTTTAGGAAATTAAAATATCATTCAAGATGTAAGCAACACAGATCAGGAGGAAACAGAAAGAAATTCTGCAAACTTCTAGCATTACTGCACATTACAGCTGCTCCCTTCAACAGCACTGTGTAACAGACTTCTCAACAGGACATCATAGCAACGCTGTGCATGCAACCAGGTCTGGAGTTATAAGCACAAAAAAGAACAAGGACGTTTTGTAAAATACATGTTTAGCCACTGCTGGTTATACCTCCAAAAGTCAAAATCATCTATAAAGTATTGTCAACCCAGCTTTGTGTAGTTTTAGCTGGGGTTTGGGAATCTTTACAGGTTGGAATGCAGGACTCAGCATAGACACGTCTTTAATGTGTCAACACACAGACACTACCTCTAAATCCTCAAATCGCTCAATTGTGTAATTTTTCAGAAGACCTGTCCAGTTGTTGCTGTGAATCACCATGACACTGGAGGATAACACAAAAGCCCACCTAAGTTATTCTAGGGAGTGACCTCAGAAACTTTCAGGGAGAATGAGGAAGCTCCTGGTTTAAAGCGATCTCTTTGTCCCCCTTTTCTGCCTCTTCACTTAAGGGCTTGGCACAGATTTTATTTCAATACCTTTTTGAAATATGGAGTACTTATTTTCAATAAATACTTCACTGAAGAAGAGTTTACAAAGCTGTTGCTTCTTCCAGGCAACCTTCTTCCTGGTGACCTGACAAGCAAGATCATTATTTTGTCATTCCTTTGGGATTTTGCAGTTCCATAGACCCAAAGAAGGCAAAAAGTTGCTTTGTTCTTAAATCAACATCAAATTCTATTAGATTCAATGGACAGCTACCATAACTAGGAGAATTAGATCTTAATTTGAGAGGCATGTTTATGCTATGCTCAGTCCCAAATGACTCTGTATTACAGACACATGTTTAATGGCATAACTAAGATTTTAAGCGCATAATTTATTTCTGAAGATGATGCCATATCATTAAGAGCAGTATTTTGTCACCTTTGAGTAGATGGGGAAAACAAAATCTCTTGGATTTTATCTGTATGACCGTATATGAATTTAAAGTAACACGTACATGATTATTTTTCAAAATGGGTCATAAAATACATATTCATTTATAAGCTTGGCATGCATGACACTTGGGAAAGAGCAAATCCATATTGCAGTGTATCAGCAGCAAAGATAAGGTCAAAAATGGAATTTAAATAATCCGTATTTTTAAATCACTGATGAAAATTTTGACTTGTAGTTTGCTTCAGCAAGACTAAAACTTAGAGAAGAGCAATGTGTATTGCTGTGTTGACTTTGTAGTCCTCTAAAAAGTTTATATTATATTTAGACACTATTCTGAGGGTTATTGTGGAAAATTTGGAGAGTAGGTATAAGGCAATAAGAAAAACCGAGCTAAGAACCACATCTGTAATTCTTCATGTCTTTCAATTAACTTTTTGAAATAGGTCAGTTAGAAACTCATAAAAAGAAACTATGTATAGAAACAAAAGGGCAGGTAAGGACTCAATCCTTTAGCCTTCACACAAGCAAAAGAAAAAGAAATCCTTACCAGATGAAGAGAACTGTATTTAATTACAAGGTTTCAGGATTAAACAATACGCTTTCTGCTCTATGTGAAAAACTGCAGGCATCTGCAGCATCCTGCATCATACCATATCGTCCCGCAGATATTCTTAGAGCTTTTTCAGAACTGCATTTTTTACTGGGTGACTTTTGACTGCATCTCTTTCTTTCTGGTCAATACGTGAACATTTAGCAATGATAACAGGACTAGAATTTTCTGTGTAACGCCCTATTTCACCTGCCACTAACACCAGTGGAAAGAACTCAGTGATTTCACTGGAATTTGAATTAGACCTTTTGTGAGAGGAGCCTGCCTGTGACAGGTACGCTTTATAGAAATAATCATTGATAACAATGTTGATAACAGATATTGATGCTATGTGTTGTTTCTTCTAGAAATGGCTTATTCTACCAAGGTTATATAACTAAAATACAAGGTTAAAAAAGCTGACAAGTCTGTGCATATTTTATAACACTAATGACATCAGCTTTCTACTGCTCTTATTAGTGCCTCATGTGAAAACAAAAGAGCTGAGCTTGATCAGGATGGGACTCCATAATATCCGGATATAACATGTGATAGACATAAAATTTCTACTTCAGATGGCTACAGCAGCAGCCTAGTCACTACAGGATTTTATTATACCAGTGTTGTTTGCTATTCTGTATGTTTTATCCAATCAAGGACTAACTAATTCTTCTCTAGTAAGAGTCTACACCCAGGAATATCTCATCTGGCCTTTAAAGTAATTTTTGTGTGTTATGATAAATTATTTATCTTTCCCAAATCAGTGATCATTTACTTATTAAATGCTGTTATTTTACTAATAACTATTGCTGCCACTTAGTAGCCATAGCATCAAAAACATGCCAGGGCTGAGCTTTCTAAAAAAATGGCCAGCACTCCTTGTATGTAGTGTGCAAATAAACAAAGCACCCTTGCCCTACTGACTTCACAGTCTCAAATTCCAGCTCAGTAAGGTGCTCAGTACTTTCCTGAAAAGCTTGCATTGCAGAATCCAATCCCATTTCATCCCTGCTAAAAAATTTCTTTCTCCTGCTGCCCCTCAGAAAAATCTCTTAATACAGGTTTCCTTTGAGCATCTGCAATGGCACACTGGAGCCATGAAACATTGGGAAAACTTGCTTATATAACTGTGCAGCTTTGCATGTACTGGGAAAAATCCTTTCAGCAGCGTAGTGGTAGTGAAGATGCTCTGCCGAAACCTATGCTGCAAGCCACATTCAGTACCTACCATGATTTAGGAATCAGCTCTGTGTTCTGATGCTAATTAGCAACATGTCAATTACATATGCTTTTAATCTATTTTCTAGTCTCGTACTTTGTAGTTCTTTTACAACTTTGAAAGGAAATATTGAAATTCTACACGGATGAGTCATTATGGGAATTTCAACATTAAAATAATCGGTCTTTCTTTTATAAACGTGCTTTGCTGCTATAAAACTTCATTAACCCTCCGCCAGAGGGCAACAGCAGAAAAAAATATTTATACAGATCCGAAGACGTTTTCATCAGGGAATTTCACTTCTAAAATATGCTGTTTACATTTTGTCACCAACTAGGCAAGTGAAGTAGCTTAATAATTTTAGAAGGATTAGTTTAGAGCACAAGTTATACATTATTTTTTTTCAGCTAACAAATCTACAGAAACTTTATGATTAACATGAAGCCTAAGAGAAATGCAACGGTTATGACTTAGAAAGAGGTACTACCTTTTGCATCTTCAATCTACTTCAGAGTGATTGAAGTAGGAAAATTACTGCTAGATTCTGGAAAGAAAAATAATTCTGTGCAGAATATGCCCAGCTCATTCCAGTGCTGTAAATACCACAAATCAAGTCTAAAGGTTACGCTGGCCTACTCAGAGGCATGAAAGCAGAGGACACAAAAGAGATGGAAAATGTTAAATGCTTAAGAGAAAGCAGTCCCTAATGGATGCCTAATATGATATAAAATAAGCTGTGCGAGTAAACAGGGGTATAGAGATAAATATACCTTTAGAATAGACGTTATCTATTTATAGCAAGAGCAGTATTATTTGCAGTTGCTGCCCTGTTTCCCCAGAAGCGTGACTGCCTGCACGAAGGCCATGTCCTTGCTCCACGCCAGCAGCACAAACAGATCAGCGACGCGGGCCCCGACGTGCG
>JAVJGI010000002.1:22348602-22392936 GCA_035590275.1 Ibycter americanus
GGGCCGGGCGCGCTCGGGGGGGGCTAGGGGGGCTCTGCTCAGTGCCCGGAACGTTCCTTTTTCCTGAATCGCGCCCAGCTTCAACCGGAGCCCGAGCCTCGCGCAGGACCTTCCGCCGGCAGCCCCCCGGCGGGGCCCGAAAGGTGAGAGCCATTGCCTTCCCGCTGCTGCTGGGGCTGGCGCTCAGAGCCCTCACAGCCTTTCACAGATAAAAGCTGTAACTTCTATAGGCTACAGCAAGCACTGTGGCCGCAGAAAGGCTACTCCCCGGTCCCCGCGTCTGTGCGTGAGCGCTAACGGCCATAAAGAGCGAGCACGGTGCTAACGCGCAAGCGTTAGTGTTACTGTGCCCCAAGGACATTTCTTCTTTCTTCCTGCAAAGCTCCCCAGGCACAAACACTGCTCCAGAAACCCCTGGACAGTGGTTGCCTGCCCAGCTGCCACAGTCACTCAGCTCTCCGACTGCTGCTTGGCCTCTGTGTTCCAGGGACTCTGTTCAGGATGCAGAGCAGCCTGGCCTGAGCGGGACGCAGACAGGACCTGACTTAAACTGGATGGAACCCAGCCAGGCCTTGACCTTTATTGGGCACCAGGTAGGGGTGACTCGCTAATGAGTGCAACTGAAATTCAGCTGCAGGTTACGTACGTTACAAAGTGAAATGAAGGGTTGTACGTCCATCACTGGAAAAGGCAGCTTTGGGGTCACCCAAAGTTGCTGAGAGTTTCAGTCATCAGGTGTTAACTTGCATTGTATTAAGCAAACGTTTTTAAACATGCCCTGAAAAAAACCCAACTGCTCCTGAAAGAGAGAAGAGCTTCCACCTGTCTCTTTGTAACAGAACTTGATTCTGCAAGGGAATGCACACACACAATACCATTCTCTTTAGAGATACTCTTGAAAGCATGGTTTTCTCATCGGTGTTTTATGTTTCTGTTAACAGGACACAGAAGGGAAAGGAAACGTTCACACAGGTAAACACGCCTGCTTTATGATTCGTTTGATTGGTGCCCTACTGAAAACTCTTGGCTTGCAAACGTAGCAGGGACAACCTCAAGCAATTTTGAAGCAGTTAGAGCATAGCCAGGAGGTGCTCACTCTTTTGCTAATATTTGACACACTAGAGGAGAAGGAAACACTTCTGTATTATAAAAACTCTGTTGTGCTGCTGCCGTGTGGAGTGTGTGGTTTGGGATGCGATCTGCCATGGCCTTAACCGAGGCGAGCCAGCTTCTTTTTCTTACTTCCTTTACTTTCTCTTCGCTGCTTACTTGGTAGGGTGAGCTGCAGGGACAGGGGGAAGAGGGGATGCTCTTACTCATCTCGAGTTTAAGACAACTTCAGTAGCTAAATAAATTTTCCCCATGACTTCTAGGAGCAAAACCCCCGTGGCTAACAGAGGAAGAGGATGGAAGTAAACAACAAATTGGACCTTCGTATGAGGAATTTCTCAAACAAAGTGAGCAGTTTGTATATGTTTTAGTTCACTTTATCGCACTAGAGAATCAAAAGCAATTTGACTGAAAAACTCTCGCTGAACAAAATACTTTTTTAGAGGAGAAGCAGAAGCTGAAAAAGCTCCCAGCGGAGCGTGTTGGTGCCAACTTTGACCATACCTCTCAGACAGGCGACAGCTGGCTCCCTTCCTTCGGGCGGGTTTGGAATCATGGCAGGAGATGGCAGTCCAGGTAAGCCTCAGGGCAGCAGGGGCTGATGCTGAGCAGAGGGTTTGCAGCCCCATTCACGCAAGCTACTCACGGAGCGGGCTTTGCAGCAGCAGCAGGTGTAAGGAGACTTCTCAATGCACAAAAGATCTAGGGCACGCAGTGCTGAATCCGGGCAGAGCATCACGCGTGTCCTGGAGCAGCCAGCGCTCGTGTGACTTGTGAGGTGAAGCACAGTTGCGGCTGTTGAGGCCACGCATGAAGGCATCTGCCTCGTTGAGCTTGGCTCACCTTTCAGACCTGCGTATTGTCCCACTGGCACTTTTTAATACGCTAGAAATCTGTGTCAGCTAGCTGAAGAAACTGCTAAAGCTCACCACGATAACAAAAAATTGAGTGAGCTTCCACTGTAAAATGCTCTGCTTAGCGCTGTCTTTTTAGATGAGGCAGCATCCATTACCACTTTCTACAGGCTGTTACGTTCTGACTTCTACGCTCTCTTTCAGGCACCAGTTTAGAACTGAATCAGGGGAAAAGAAGAAAAAAAGGTGATCAGAAGAGGAGCACCCAAGAAACCGAGCTCTGGCTGTTGTGGAAATGTGGACTGTAGGTAGCTACAGCTTTGTTGGTGCTGCTGCTACCAAGTTTAGCACTCTTATTTAATGTATACATCTAGATGTGTCAGTTCCCTGGAAGGCAGGGTGACCACAGCGTAATACTGAGTTGAGCACTGTTACTGAAAGCTACTCTGCCGTGGGGTGTCAACAGCTGATCTGCTTCCCCCAGTAACAGAGGCATAGCGTGTATTTGGGCATCAATTTCTGAAGTCTTAAGTTATGCAAAGGCAGACCTGCCAGCAAGGAAGGTCCGCTGCCTATGCCGTATCTTCCTAATCAGAAAGCCTACCTTATACAGCATGTGCTGCCAGTGTCCTATGCTGACATGTAGCATGACATCCCATTAAAAAAATAATTTTTTGAGAAATAAACTTTTTTTTTTCCCCCATTACCTATGTTCGTACACCAACTGAAACTCATTTCAGATGCAGGGCCTGCTCTGGGGGCAAGGGATGCCCTGTGCCTGATGTTTTCATTCTAATTTATATTACTTTCACTCATTCTGCCTCACCTAGAGGACAGCTCGTTAGCCCTTAGTAGAAGAAAGGAGGCCTTAAAGACCTTTGCTGTGTGCAGTTCTTACTTTTATTTAAATAAAGTATTTCTAGCTTTATTTAGTGCTGCTTATCCATGCTTCCCCACTAGACAGTGACCTGACAGATGCTGTTGCCTTGCACATAGAGACCTGCGGGCACACCTTGTTTAGAGGGAGGTTAAATAAATAATTTAGATACCCCACTGGCACCTTTCCTATCTACAATGCAAGAAATGGGCTTCAGTTTTCCTCCTAATAGAACCCAACATGTTTAACATCACTAGCTGCTGTAGGCGATGCAGAAGTTGCTTCCCTTTTCACAGTACAAAAGCACATTCACAGTACACTCCTAGCACTGTATAAATGCAAAAACTGGCTGATGGAGGAAGACAGCCGTGGCCTCCACCAGAATCCACTATCAGTAATGAAATGTACGCGTTCTTGAAAAAGCAAAATTATTTCAATAGTTTTATTGTGTGCATCTACATATGACACATTCCTGATGAGGCCACTGGAGAACCTGCAAAGCAAGAAGTCCCACATCAGACAACCAGGTCAAATGCAAGCTAGCACAGAGCAAACAGTCCCAAAGCTCTGTTCCAACAAGAACACTCTGTCACAGCGCCCTGCGACAGCAGGGACACGTGCCCACGCACCCCACAGCCCATGGAGATGGGAAGGCACACGTGGCTTCCTCATCTGATAGGCAACAGTGACAAAATGGCAAATTGCTCTCTAATTCTGGAGAACTGATGTTTTCAGTAATGCTACCCAGGAAATTGCTCAGAGCGTGAGCGACGTCCTCTGAGCATCTGGAGAAACAGCCCATCTAAAGCAAGGTGGGAGCTGTCCATTACACAGTGTGGTATGTGGCTGGCTGTTAGCTCCTGACAGCCCAGCCCAGCTCCTTCACAGAGCCCGCTGCCTCACCTCCCTAAGCATCCTCCCCTGCAGCAGGCGCATCTCCACCTTTCGTGTTTCTCGTGTAGATCACTTGGGCTCGGTGCTTGGATACCAGTTTGATCAAACCTATGAAAAAAAGGAAATTATTCGAGTGCGTGCGTACTGGAAGACACCAGCATGTTGTGCTCCCTCCTTAAAGTGGCAGACTGGACAACATGCAATAGGAAATACCAGGGTACCCAATACTACACGCGCTTATGCAAGGCTCTTAGTCAGGTCTGGGAGCGGTTACATCACAACCCATCCTTCTGGCAGCATTTTCTTAGGATAGCAACGCCACTGAATGCAGCAGAGCCAATGCTCCTTACTTTGGAGCCCTTTTGAAATGCATGCTAAGGCAGTGGCTCGTCAAAACCATGCCAGTTTGCATACTTCAGATGCAGCATGAAATCTTCTAGGTAAGCAAGGAAAGAAAAACATCCAATTCAAGCAGCTTTCTGTTTTTCCAGTGCTTTGAGCGCTTACCTTTGCTGAGCAGCTCCTGGAGGGCAGCCCTAGCCAGTGAGCCTCGAATCTTCAGTCTCTCTGAGACAACCGCAGGTGTGATGAGCTTGTAGTTGGGCACTTCTTTGCACAGTTTGTCATAGGTGGCTTTGTCAAACAGGACAAGGTTGTTCAACTTGTCTCTCACTTTCCCCTTGGACCACTTCTACTTGAAAAGAAAGAAAAAACCCAAAAAAACTAAGCCATCTTCTAAGCAATGACAACAGATTGAGCTTTAGGATGCCATAAGAACTGCACCATCAAACGTCTCCACATCACATCCCAGATTAAAGGAGTAATGAGATGCACAAAATTGTCTTTGTAAACATACATGTTGCAGATAATAGCTACAGTATCTCCAAATAAAAAGGACTGAAGCCTTTCGTTACTCGGATGTGACACCATCACGCTCAACTTGCTACCAGGCGAAAAAACAGCTCCTTTAACAACACGATGGCATCCACCCCCGCCCCGCTGCCAGCGGCATCCAGCCTCTCGCGGCTCAGGCCCGGCCGTGCCGCACACGTGGAGGGCCCAGGGAGCCCCCCGGCCCCCCAAAGCTCCCGCACCCCCCCGCCCCTGGTGCAGAGGCAGGAACCCATCCGCGAGCGGTGGCAAGGCGGCGGGATAGTGCGCTGCTCACCCATCTTCAGGCTGCCTCGGGGTTTGCGGGGTATCTCGTGTTGGTTTCTTTTTCCTTTAAAAAGCCATTTAAAGAGGTTGTGGCAATGATATTCCAACAACCTGTACGCAGAGGCAAATTCAGAGGTTCATTGTTTCATCAAAGCTTGCGAGATTATTTTTTTTTTCATGATTGAACGAAATAATGTTATGATTTTTGTTTTAATGAAAAGGAAAACCATCAGCAGGAATTTTCCATTAGCGCACAAATGAATTTAGAATGGTCGAAAAACATGTTTCAATGAGACTTTCACAATGAAAAGAAAGTGCAGATGGTGCGGGGACTTAAGGACTCGTTTCTATGGTGTCTGGCAATTTTTCAAGCACCCAGGGTGCGATTCTACCTGTTAATTAGATCCACTGAGTATTCAAGACACATGAGGCTTTCACATCCATGCTTAATGCCACAGGCTCATCGTTTGCAGAAGTAGCGAAGGTCCTAGTGCCACTCTTCAAAACAGTAACAAACCAAGTGCAAATGGATACTAAAATCAGCAATACATACCTTTAACTCTTCTCAGGAGTGTGCAACATCAAAGGTGGGCTTGGATAGGCAGAGACGCTTTGCCTGGCGAGCAAGCTTACTTGTGTATGTTTGAGAAAGGGGGAGGAGAGAGGGGAGCTACGGCAAAAGTGCTCTCTCCAAGGTAAATAACTTTTAGACAGAGATCTACATTAAAAATGATGAGCATTTACTAATGGAGAGATGTTCTGTAACTGAGATAACCCTAATACCCCTCCTTTTAAAGCAAATAAACCAAACTACAATGCTTATTAAAGTGGGGTATCCGTTGCCTGTCTGTTTACAAGCGTCAGTTTTCTGCTAGCGGTTCAGAAATGTAAAAGGCTATTTCGAATAACAATTAACAGCCACTTAAAGGGTGCTTTTCCTTTTCTTCCTCTTTCAAGCGTTTTTGCATCTTTACACAGTCTGTAACTCCTCAGGACTAATTGGAGTTTTGCTTGAGTAAAGACTGCAGAATTTGACTCAGAGAATCAAAAAATCTGTCTTCATTCACCCGAGCAGCATCAGTAAAGTCATTTGAATCAGTCCAGATTTAAAGTGGTGCCACTACAAAGATTTGCAAGACAATGGCAGGGACATTCCCAGGAAAACTCGGTAATAGAAACACTCAGCCTGGCACATGTGAATCAATTTTTCCTTCTTTTCACAAACATTTACATTTACAACAATAAATGAGCCCTAGTTCCAGTTATTGACCTGGGTGTATTTTAACTCGGCAATTTTCACAGATTAGCGATTAGTTATTACTTTTGTGGAAGCCTCTGAGACAACTCCAACACAAGGCAAATGACCGTGTAAATCACAGATTTAATTAAGGAACTAGCTATGACATATGTGCCAGTAATGGCAAATGGTAAAATATGGATAGTGGCTGTGATTTACATTTAGTTTGCAGATAAGAATGGCAGAGAATAGACTCTGGGTCGCTAGATGTAGTGGCTGGAATAGCAGGGCACTGAGCAGGCCAAAACCAAAATTAGTTCCTGATGCTACAAATAGATTTTGACACCTACATGTTCAACTTGAAATGAACAGGATGACTGTAGGGTAAAGTGGCACCCAAAATAGGGTGCGAGCCTTGATGTCCATACCCTTTCCAAGAAACTACAGGAGAATGAGTCAGACAAGTGAGTACTCAGGCCTAGAGGCCTATAGCACTGATAGAATATGAGCTACTGTAAAAGTCTCCGCTGATGTATGTGTCTCGTGCTATAGCCAAAACTGGTCGCTTCACACTGTAGTGAATGACAACCAAGTAACTTTTTTTTTTTTTTTTTACAAACCTCGTTGGATACCTTTGTGGCATTAATGGTTTCCTTTGCAATCAGACCAAGTCTGAATTTATACAGAAAAACAAAGTTCAGATGTGCTTTACACAAAAAATAATAGACTCTAGAACAGCATCACCAGATTCAAGGAGGTGTGAGGAACTCAGTCTTGAGCTCCAGAAAAAGGGAGAGTTTTCAAGAGATTCATTTCCTGGAAGGGAAGGAGATAATGATTACATGGAAAAGATAGCATGAACGAAAAACTGACTGCAGGATGCTAAGAGGAAGGAAATTGGGAGGAGGGTTAAAGTGCGCTTTATCAGCTTAACATGTTATTGCCAGGGAGTTGCTGGGTGTATGGCACTGCATTAGGTTGACATTAAGATTCAGTCTAGCAACCAGTTATACAGATTGGGTTGACATAATTTGAAAGTTTCACTAAGGTATAAAATACAGAAGAAATTACCTTCCTGGGGTATCAAGAAAACCTTTCTACATACAACACATTAATTTCAGGCTGGACTGAAACCCTTTGTCTTAATTCTGCCTGTTTTAAAATGCTTACTGCCAATCAAAAATTAACAACCCTGAGCTCTGAACTCTCCAACGTATTTTCTTCAACTGAATCTGTCAACGGGTAGCATTTACTGAGATCCTTTGCTAACTGTAGAACTCTAGGCTGCTGCTGCATGGTTATCCTGTTCTGCCTTGACCCACTGCTCTTATCATGCACAGCTCCCCATTACTGCTGACAGATCAGATTTAGTGATTTACGGATTTACAAGTAGTAAATAGAGTTTCTCAGAAATTTGCACTCGATAGCTTGGATCTCAAGTTATCTCATATTGCGTCACTGAGACTTTTCTGTTACAGTGTATTTTCAGCCCAACACTAAGAAAAATGGTTTATTTAAAAGAGGTGTGTTTACACTGCTGTAGTACCAACAAGGTCAAACAAAATTGTCTTCCAAAACTCCAGAGAACATTCAGAAACAACACATCTCTTGAGCACTTAGGTCTCAGGTGGTCTATGGAAGTTGGGCTAGTACGTTACAAAGATCAGTGCTCCTGAACACTTTCAACCTCTACTGACTTCTGTAGGAATAGGGAACCTTCAGAGCATTGCAGGACAACATAATTTTTCAAAAGACACAGACTGGGCCTCAGGTGCCCCCTCATTTGCAATCAGTGAAGCTTTAAACTTGCATCCCTTGAGTAGCGTGTGAAAACAGAAGAGGATTCCCTTTTGCCACAAGAGGCTAGAGACCTTTTCTCTCAGCAGAGGTTCTACCTCTGGAAGATGCTGGTACGAAGCTCTATGCAACTGACCACAGCAGGCTGGGGGAACAAAGAAAGCGCAATGCAGAGTCCGATGGGTAGGGTTTATTACAGTTATAACTTTCCTCAGGGTTAAGTTCTCAATGAACAGTGAACAATTAACCTTGCCATCAATTAAGCATGACACAATGATAGCAGAGTGTTAAGGAGGCTGTAGTAGTTTAGAGAAGGCATTTTGTCACATGGACATCCAGGTTTGAAACTAATCTTGGTTGCTTCTCCTGTTTGAACATACTCACAGCCTTACACTAAAAAAAGTGCCCTTCTCCCCAGCCACAGTACGCTGGGAGTAGAATTCATGGTCCCCACAGAGATGTTTACGTAACTATCTTTATCAAGAGAAAATCAGCTGTTTCAGAGCTTTTTAGACTGTAGGGGCAAGAGTAGACAAGCAGATTCCAGAGACAAATCCCAAAAAATATAAAAGTTTATTGGTTGCCATCCTTTCTGATTAGTAACAGCAAATCTCTCTCCTCAAAAAGTGCATAAAGAGTGAGACCTCTTTTTTTTTTTTTTTAGATTATTGGGTGTTCAGTGCTATGTTTTTTACTAAATCACAGTGGATGTGAACTAGTGTAAGCATAATTTTCAGGAGGAAAGAACTGAGTTGATTTCGCATTGTTTAAAAGTATTTTTCCTTGAAAATGTAAGAAAACATCAGAATTCAAGTGTGATGCCTGTGATGCCCTAATACCATGTATCCACACTATTTAATCAGCTGAGCTATTACTCATAATGGCAGTTAACGACATTTTAAACCACATAAATCTCATTTGAATGCTTTTAAACTGCAGGTTTTAATATCAGCATTACAGAGGCTCCTGCCAGAGAGGTTGTCATTATATGATCATGATGTGATGTGAACAGGAAGAATATGAAATTCTGCGAGTCCTCCAACCCCACCTAGTCTGCATTTCTACTTAGTCCATGAAAAGAACTTTTGCTAGGGCTAATCATAATTCATCTAATCTTTACAGATTTTAAAAAACAATCATCATTCTCGGTGACTGAAATCTTTTTAAAAGAAAGAAAAAGAAATTCAGTTTTGTGGTTCTTCAACTCTATAATTAAAAAAATTGATTTTAATGGAATGCATTTAAACGTCAATGGCCAAGACATTTAAATGTTCTGAAACAATGCAATGAATGCAATATTCTGATATGAAATTCAGAAATGTCATTTAATAATTACATTCTTTTGTAGTATCTGAACAACTATATTATAAACAGTTTTTGCTGTTCTGATGCATCCAAACCAGCAAACTAGAAACTGGTGCAATTTTTCTTGACTTTGAGCTTCTCCAGGAAGGTTTATACTGTTTAACTAAGCGAGTGAGTTAACAAGCACTTCAGACCTGAGGTGTATTGTGTCATTCCCAGAATATGCCCCTCTATATTTCTGCCTGTATACTGTATAGGGACCCCAGGTTACTTGGGGTATTGGCTCCAGTCATCATGTGGTGTGATGAAACCCCTTCTTTTTGTGTTTTGCACAACTAAGTGAGTGCCTGTAACTGAACTAGTGATATTATCACATTGGGAGAATGATGATTAACTGGTTAGTGTTTATGAACCCTTCAAAGATTGAGATACTGTTATGATACTGCTGAGTATTCCTTAAACAGGATCTACTGTGATCTTCACACTTCATCAGCCATTTCAGCACTATGTACGAATGCTGATGAACTTGCGGGTACAGAAAGGACCAGACAATCAGATGATATGTTAAACACCATTTGCTAAACTGAATTCTGGTCAATATATATGACACTCAAGTGCAAAGTAACATCAGGGAGTGGGGAACCACCCTGGAAAGCAGTCACACCAAGTGGGATTTTAAGCCATGCTGCACTAGAAACCCATCATGTGCTTCTAACATGATGCTCTAATAAGGAAGTCGATGCAATCCTGGGATATTTATTTTTCTGTATTTAGTGCAGTGATGGTATTTAGGTCAATGACACTGACCTTGGACTGTAGTGGGTAATTTCAGTACATACATGTTATTATGAGCATCAAAAAATTAGAGATTGATTTAGTGATCTTTAATTACTTAAAAGATGACAGTATATAATGTCATGTAGTGAAAGAAATAGCAAGAACTATGTATTCAGGATATCAGTATATAAAAAAGAATGCTAAGAGGTAATCTGATTACAAAGTATGCATATAAATCCACTGGAAAAAATTGCTGGGTATAAATGTGTGCTTTAGTTCCTTGGAAAGATATAATAAGAATCAGTAAATTGCAGTCATAGAAATGAAAAAAAGGCATAAATATTAACAATAATGACTAACCAGCAGTTGTCCAACCACAGAAATTATATGCTAGATTCTTCTTTGGGTGTTAAAGTCCTACATTGGAAGTTATCTTTTAGCCATTATAAAATGTTTTCAGTACAGGGATGATTAAGGAAAATATAAGGGATAAGCAACTGAAACATAAGGGTTAATGCCATAGGGAATGTCATGCTAGATGACCTTAAAGCTAAGCACCTGTTTTGTTTTTAATCTAGAAATATAATGATTTTATTTAAATTAATATTTCCTATTTCACATTCATTCTACTGCAAAGCTACAGCTGTCTGTGAATAAACTACCTGCTGTGCTGTCACACATACATGGAAAGGTGTGAAACTGCACTGGTTTTTACCACCTCATCTCAGGATAATTCAAATATCGTTATATTTAACTTCTGACACACTCTTTAAAAATTCTTTCAAAAATCATGCTGGAAATCTTTAATAAGCCCCTTGTCCAATCAAAAGCATTCCCAAAATGCTGTGGCAGTATTTCCTCATTGATCACCTAAGTGAACAGTTTAAATACTTACTGTAAATCAGGAAAGATTCTCTGAAATTAATGGGTCATTGTTGGATTACACAGGATAGGGAAATAATTCCCAAGTTTGCAGTTATATATTTAAAACAGAAATGCAGGTTATGGCTGTATGTGCCAAGTGCTGTTTCAAAAACAGATCACAGGCTTCTTTTTGGTAAAACAAAGCTGAATGACCATTTTATCTCATATGTGTGCACTCAAATATTAGAACTTTCTTACACAAAGAAATACAAAGGGCAGAATAGAAAGTCAATTTAAAAAAAATTAAAGTCAGCATATAATTCTATGATAATGACCTGTATTTCTCACTATCTGTTAAACTGCAAATCCTGGCACTATTCACATTAAGAGTTGTCACTACATAAGTATACTAGATTTCTCTACAATGTTATCTCTCATCTATGTTGAACCCTTCATCATTGTCACGTTCTAACCTGAATGAAAATATATAAATCAACCTTTCACTTCAAATTCATCTTTGTTTTCAAAATGCCATTCATCTTGTCATTAAGGGCTAAATCCTTCTTCCCAGCATGTAATCCAATAGGATTATTTGCATGAATAAACTGAATGGTGTTTCAGACGACTGTATGTCAGCGCATCTCATCTCAGAGCCCCAAACATTGTCGCTGAAACCATGTCATCGGTGTTCAGTGAAATCAGAATGTTTCTTTCTAACACAGCTTTAATGACAACAAGCATAAAAAATGTCAGGTAAAGTATTGGTTTAGAAATACAAGTACAAAGATTTCCTAGAACTTTACATCTTTACATTTTTCATTTTTAAAAAGAGGAATTATTCACTCCCCTTTAGCAGGTAGACATATTGTGTGTTTTTCTGATTTGCAAACTATGTATAATTCACAGCATCACCAGGGGATTTGTGGATGGTTAGACAAGAGCCAACCTCTGAACTTCTGAAGACTTAAGCTGACCTTGCACTGTAAGAGAGAACCCCCAAAGCTGTACCTGCCAACCCCACCTTTCATGTTCAGTTCAAAATCCTGCAGATTAAATGGGGCTCCAATCCCAGGCACTAGTGTTGGGTTCATCTGTTTCCAGCCAAAGAAGCCAATATTGTACAAAAACCCCAGATGATTTTGCCACCCTATTGCATTGCAGGGTCTTTTAAACACCAGTCACTGCAAGGAGGGGACTGGGGAAATATCTGCGGGTGGCTGGTACCACTGCTCCCTCTGCCATATGGCTCAGGGTCCTTCCATTTTTCTGTCATGAATGATGAAGCTGTTTTCACAATTTAATGATGCAACAAGGGATTTGGATGGGGGTTTTGGTTGATAAAAGGGGGCCTCAGATGTGTGACAAAAATTAATAATGTATCCAAGCCCTTATTATACTAGATTAGATGGCGGGAGGTCGGCTTTTACATATTAATGCTTGATGAAGGGCTTATAATAGGATTTGGTATGAAGGGCACACAGACACACACATACCCCTCCCCCCCTGTACACATATGAATGAAAATAACCTGTTTTATCACGTTTTAAGAAAGCCAAATAACACTGCTATCCTATGGCTTCTGGCCACAGACTATTATTAAAGAGGATCGGTTTTAAGTAATTCTCTCATGAAGCATGTTCAGCCTAAGACTGGCACTTGGGAATAAGTGTTCCTCTCTAATGTCAAAGGTAGCTTATTCGATCTGTTTTGCTGGGCAGCTGAGTTCATCAACTACTCTAATATTCATGGCATAATCCCAGCTTTGTTAGCCCTATGCCATTTTATGCAAATTAAAGGCCCGATTCAGAAAAAAACACTACATTCTGTCTATCATTTGTGAAGCCGTAAACTGTCAGGGTGAGCATTTCACAGGAATATGTCTACAGTAGAGGGGTCAACAGAGTCATCAACAAATTAGCCTATACTAGAGAAAAGTCAGAATGATGACATACGTTGCAGAATAGCTAAGCAGTGTCTCCCCATACTGGGTTCATTTTCATTTTCACTTACTCCATTTCAAATACATAAACACAAATAGAAATTGTCCCAAGAAGGGTGAGCACCATGATTACAGACTGAAAAGACAACTAGAGTAAGAGAAATATTATCAGGAGTCTTTAGGTTACAAAGGAGACAAATAAGTGACATGATAGGTACACGCTCGGTAAACATCAGTATAGGTATTATATATATTCCAAACAAGTGGCTACTCACAGTTTGCAGTCGAGGAGGTAACAATTGATGCACAGGGGAACAGCTGAAAAGAAAACAAAAAATTGTCACATGATATTACCGAGGAAAAATATCTCTTTCAGAAGTCAGTCAGAGCACTGTTTATATTTACATAAATTGGAAGCAAGTAAATCATCATTAATGGTGTTGCATTTCTAGCTTTCAGGCAACCCTCAAGCAATAACATTATCAGCTAAAATATAATTTTCTCTGTTACTGAGAAGCACCTCTATAACTCTCAGATGACAAATGTGGACTTTTGGAACTATTTGATTATAGAATGGCAGCAATCCTCAAGATACTAAATGCAGAGAACTACATTTACTCTTGACAAGTTATTTCAGGACTGGATAGAAAAGTTTCAGAATTTGGCCCTGCTTGCTCGGATATAACTAAAAAGAGCAGGATAATGTCTGAAGTTTGGACTTATTTTTGCATTCCATCTTCCTTTGATCCAAATCCTTTGAAATCAGTATCTTTAGAAAGTGTGCTACACAGTTTACATAAAATTACACCAGATGCTTTCAGACCAATCTGATAAAGAAACTTATTATTTATTGGGATTATATCATGCAGATATGTCAATACTGTCAAATAACTTTGCTCCCAGTTGTCTTCCAGGTCCCAAGCCTTCCTGAATCCGTACTGCGTGTATGATACCTCGTAACCAGAATCCCTTTCAGAGGGGAAAAGACTAATCCTCTCTGAACAAAACGCACATATGCTTCTGACATAGTTAATTCCAGATGCTCTAGCCAACAGATATCCTTAATCACCTTCACCTGCTTTGATACTTCACCCCAATACAATATGTACACTGGATTTCATGCAACAAACTGCTCTTTAGGTTGGTTGCATAAAACCACTAATGTCACAGTCACTTTGCTCTGAAGGCATCTGCATTTGCTTTGAGCAGTCCAGATACAATCAGTTGTAACATGTGGCCTACATGTCAGAAAACACTCCACAAAGCAGTACAGATGTAGCTTTTGAGTCCAACACATAGCAGTTATCCTCCCAGCCAGTTCCACAAAACATTTTGAAGCTAAAACCACAGATGATTTCATAGATAAGTGTATTATATATCTCTAAATCAACAGAGACAGTTGAATCACAGCCTAAGCCCTGGAACGTGGTATGGTAATTTGCATGCAAAGGTCTTGGTTTGAAACATGATCCAGCAGATTACATATTTAAAGAGCAAGCCATCCCAAAGCTAATGAGCTAGAAGGAATGAGTCAGAATTTTATCTAGATATATATGGATATAATGAGTTGTAAAATGAAACCATAGGTTTGAGAGATTCCCCAGCTGAATTCAAACAGGAGAGAGGGGGTTGGTATGGCGATCAAATATATGAAGAATAAAGAAGATGTGGTGAATTGGGCCTGGCTAGCTTAGCGATGCAAAAGAAAGAAGATAGGATCAGTACTGGGGTAAACTGCAGAGATTAAACCTGCTAAAAGAAAACAGCATGAGTACAAGATATCTACTGGATGTAGGAAGTAACAAGCTGGAAAAGCCTCCGAAATAAGTAGGGCAAATGCTAATTACTTCTGAAATGGAACCTGATCTGCTTATGAAAGGATGATGTAATGCACTTGCTGGTAAAAGCAACAATCAGAATTTAATGACCCAGGAGTCTTTTACATTCTGCATCTATTGCAACGATGCTGTCATCCAACAGTGCCTGAGTTCTTCATAAAATAACACTGACTTATCAAAAATAGGTCTGTGAACAGGCAATGGAATGTGCAGCCTGAAAACCATTTAGGGTTTTGGTTTGAAATGTATGAGTCAGTGACATTGGTGGGGCTTGGAGAATGCAGAAGGTTAAAGGGACTTTCTGTTACTGGTACACAATTGACTTAGTCTCCGCATGGCACTTCACTCTGGTGCTTGATCCAGTCCTTGTATGGTCTGCTTTGCTAAAAGACTTGAATATTTTGGGGTTTATTTATCTTCAAAGCTGACAGATCAAATCACAGCAAATTCAGGTCATCAAAACGTTCACGTTCTATATCAAAGCCTTAGAAGACCCTCATCACACTGGATACTGGTAGAGATTCACTTTCTAAGAAGCAAAGTGTTAACTGGCAGCTAAACCCCTGAAATTTCTATGTATTTTCAGTCACTGCAAAACTCAAAGACAGAAGTTAAAAAGGATGATCACAAATTGTAGTTACTAGCAACATTTGCAGAAGGAAGGATTCTGAAAAACTGCTGCATCCCTACAGGCATTCCAGCTAGCTCCTGCCCTGTTTCTCCCTAGACATTATGTTTTGCTCAAAAAATTAAACATTTAATCCAGCCTTCAGCCTTGCAGCTCTTTTCAGGCAAGAAATTCTTTGGGTTGTACAAAAATATAACAAAATCGGTTCTGCGTTGTGTTGTTGGCCTTTTGCAGGAAGACGTGTGTCAAAGATGAATGATAGTAGGTAGAGTCAGAATAAAAGATCATAAATTTTAGCAGCCTTGAGCTGACAGAATAGTCTAAAACACCACTTCGCACAATACACATTCAGCTGCTCAGAGCTGCTGCTGCTCTGGGACTCTCCCAAACAAGCACTGTTCAAGAACACTAAAGGATAGTCAGGACCCAATTTATTTTTGATATATGTTTGATCAAATAAGTCTTGTTCAACGTATTTTATATGTTTTCTGTAAGGAGAAGGAATGGAAATAACCAGCTGACCAACCTGAATCCAAGTAAATTTCATGTTTTTTAATGATAGATTTTTCATCTCATCTTTAAACTAGGTTAGGAAAACTTTGCAAGGAAAATTCATGTTTTCATTCCTCTTTAGTTTCTACCCTTACCTAACAGAGGACTCTCATCCTAGACTAGGAAAAAGGTTTTATCTTCTTACAAATAAAGTATTTGTTCAATACAGATACTTTACCCAATAAAAATAATGTCCTCTATAATATGATCAGTATTACTGTGAAACTGTCAAGTGCCAAGGTGTGTGTCCCAGAAAGGAGCATGGGCTACATTTTCCATAGCTTCCCATTTACAGTCAGAATAAACCACCTCAAGTTGGACCACGTATTCAGAGAATAGAGACATAGATAATTGTGGAATTTGCCGGTTATATTTTAAAATGACACAAATAGAAATATATGGGATTCCGACAGCTGAGGAATTGACTCCTCCCCATACACATATGAAAGGAGTTTCAGCTTTATGGAGTCATTGTAGCAATCTTCACTCCCAGTCATTGGGGTAAAAGGATGCTTCCAGCCAGGACCCCTTACTTTCAGATATCGCATGTGTAACCCAATATGTCACCCATCTGGCAGTCAGCCCTTGGCGTGCATCTGTGTTCCCACTGTTCTCAGCTCACTTTTTGAGCTGGCACTTCTCCCTGCTGAGAAACAATAATGCACTTCCATGCAGAATGCTCATGTAATAAGAATTATATGGAAAAGTTAGATGAGGATAGTGGGGCTGCACAGATGCACAGATTAGAAATCCAGAGATGAAAATAAATACATTTCTTTCTCTTTAGTTTTTCCCCGAAGAGAAAAATGAGCCAATTGGCTTGAAACCCAAAAAGATTAATTCCCCCCTGCAACCTCATTCCATTCTAAACATTTTTCCTGAGATGTCAGAGTCATTTCCTTCCTCTGCTTCCATCCTAAACGTCTCTTAGTCAAATATGATTTTGCTATTATTACTACTTGTATTACAGGAGGACTAAGTCACAGCTCATGACCTTCATATAATGCCAATGTCAGTAAAACACTGAGGATCAATGTTAGATTCTGTCTTTTGGGACTGAGTCTACCAAGTCTAGAAATAGAAATAGATAAGCAAAGCATAAATCTTTGTTTCAGGGCTTCTTCTGGTCACTTACGAGGACTAGGATTTACCTTTTTTTTCCTCTCCTTGCCATACTACTACTGTATTTATTAATTTGCCTTCTTCTGTATATGGTTGTTTTCTTCTATATATAACTACACAGTTGGTGATTTCAGCTCAGAAAGGAATTTCCCCCCAAGTCCAGAGGCTGCCGAAGGCATGTCAGGGCATTTTAATTCACTCCTGATGCCAGAGCCAAGAATGATGACATTGTCATTGGCCTCTTCTGCTCTGTCTCTGTGGCATACTGTAGTTTTCCCGGTTTACTTTCAATCTACTAAAGCTCTTCGTTTGTGCCATGGCATTAAAATATGTTTTGTGGAGCTCGGAGTGTGCCCAGCATGAAATGGATGGAAATTCAACAGCACAGCTACATGGATTTCCTAGATTGAGCTCAACCCAAGGGACACCATGCAGCAAGGCTTGGCTCACTCTGTAAGACATGTGAACTCTAGTGGTGGTTGTGCTTGAGGTAAAGTCTTCTCCACAAGCCCATGCCACTGTAGAAAGCATGACTGAAGAAATGCACAGCAGGGCATGGCAGCTTTAAGACTGTGTATCCTACAAGGGCCATCCCTATCTGCATAATTGATCTCAGAATATCAAGAGGACAAACAGATATATGCATAAAAAAATGCAGTGGGGTGTGGGGTAGGAATGAACACTCCTGAACAGGCTGCAAGTCTGATTTTGAACAGGGAACCATGTCTGTCTGGGAATGAACATAATCCGTCTTCAGTTGCAATAAATACAACTATGGAACCGCATATATTGTCAATTTGCCATGGAAACATAAGGATCTTAAAGAAAAACATGTTTTCTAGCCCACTGTTGGAGTTAACATTGTAGCAAAATTGAGCAAATGAGAATTGTTTGAGAAGCAGAAATGAAACATCATAAAAACAATAGCTTAATAAACATGAGAAAAATCTAAGCAAAAAAAAAAAGGAATGATGCAATTTTGGGGTTTGATGTGTGGGTCAGTAAAACGCCTTAGAATTGCCTTAGAAACAGTCAGAATGTTTCATTTCCCAATTAAATATATTCAAATGTGAGCAGCATTCAAATATATTTAGATTTATTGTAGCTCAAAATCATCCTTATTCGATCTAAATCACAATAAATGTAGTTAGCTGAGATATTTAAAACAGTAAAACAGTACGTTTGTAAAAAAACCAGATCTATATCACAATACTCTGTTAGGAAGAAGAATTTAGTATTTATGGAGGTGAAATAAATGTAACAAGACAAAAGAGCACAAAGAAGAAATACTGATTATATTTATGGATGTGCATAGGGACATGCAAAGCAAATGTAGGAAAATGTATTTGCTCTTGACTAAGAGTTATAGAGGAAACTGACTCACTAAAATAGCCATGCACTAAATTCATGGTGCCGCTTTTAATATGCATTCAAGAAAAAGGATAAAAAAAATCTATTTCTTACAAGATTCATAATTTAACTCTGATTTATTTTACCCTTTAACTGATAGATGCTTTTTTGGAAAAATTGATCTATTTTTGAGAAGGCTGTCCCCACAAAGTATAGTTTTGAGAGAGAATTGACTTACAAGTGACATTGTGGTATTACTTCATCATCTGCTCCTCGATGTAACTAAATATTCACTGGTACTTGTGTGTCTAAATACAGGCAAGATTTTCATTTGGAAGGTGCATGTCTCTGATCACTCCTTCAATGACATATTCCTTTCTCTTCTCAAAGGAACAGACTCAAGGAAACAGCTTCTCTTTAGTGAACGTGGGAACAAAGGCAATTCTGGGAAACACAGCTTTCAGTTGTAGCAAACAGAAGCTGATTTCAGATACAGAATTGAAAAACTAGAGTAAATTTCCTTGAAGAAACTGTTACCTACCATAATAATTTTGTAAATCTCATCCTTATAAAGAGATGCCATTTTTTAATATTCTATCTTAGCATGATTATAAGAGGAATAGCGACTTACAAAGAGTTGCAATGATTCACACTAGCTAAGAATCTGCTTCAGCAAGTCTATGCACAATCTCAAATTTAAAACTGTATTGTTGCATTAGGCATTTAGCTAAATAGCTATTCAGAAAAGAAACAGGAAAGGATACAAACCAGTCCTTTCTTCCTGCTTAAAAACAAATAAGGATTTTCTTGATGAACCTTTAGAACAGTTACAGTCCATTGTTCTTCAAACATTGCTAATAGGAACATCTGACTTTTAAAAAGAATTTCTAAAAATCACAAGCAAAGCGCCTATGAGTCCCAAACTCCTCTCATTAATAAATAAAGAAAAAAGGCAAATGAAAACCAAGACACTGTTGTGGTTTACATGAACGTATGGGGGGATTAAATTGTAAAGAAATGAACCGCATGTACTTTTGGAGTAGGAACTTGTGCACAAAGAAATTAAGAGTAAAGACAGAATTCAGGCCAAAATAGTTCACACAGTGCAACACAAACACGTGCATCAGTCAGTTCAAGTAAATGTATTGAACATGCTGCCAAAGCCAGAAATGTGCTGCACAGCCAGCTAGATGTTGTTTAACACGAGATGGGAATCACAGGGAACACAATGAGGAGACCAGATTTAGAGCTATTTAACAAAGCTTCCTTACTGTGCTAAGAAGCATTTTTTCTGCTGTCCTTTAATATTTGTCAAATAGAAGTGCATCATACTCAGTTTGCTATTTAAAGATTCGTATCAGGCTGTAATTTTAAATAGAGAATGTGAAACATAAATGTCTTTGCGGAGAATTTTCATCTTGAAACTTATTGCTGCTTCCTGCTTTGTAGTCCAAGGTCTGTTTCTCACTAACTTATGGCCCTGTACCAATTTCTGAAGAACACATGCTAAGGTTAAAGGTTTCTGTCAAATCAGTTCCACATCAGATACTGTGATGTCATATGTTAAGCCATCTCCAGGATTTATCTTAGCATTACATAGTTTTGTATAAAGAAAGTGGCCAGTCATTGCTACTGGTTTCATCCCTTTGCATAGTCCCACTGGAAGGAAAATGGGGTGGGGGGAAGGATTATTTTTACAATAAAAGAATGAATGAACATAAAAAATGATATAACAATGCTGGAGAAAAGACTTCTTCTGACAAGGGGCAGATATTAATTGAATCAAATTAAAATTTAGTCAGAGCAGTGGGATTTTGAAAATGAATCATCCCTTCACACATTTATTGAGACATTGTAATGCGCTTTATTTAAAGCAATTCCTAGGATGTTGTTGGAATCAAAATCAGCAATATTCAATGAGTAGTCTCTGAAAAACCAGCAGAAAGAATGATCTGTTTTCTATGGATATGTGGTTCCAGACTGATTAACTTTTGTGCCTAAGAAAATCCCAGCTCTGTTTGAAATTCCTTTTGCTGCTTGGCATTTATAAAAGTGGATTCTCTTCTGGTTTAGAAGTAGTGGATGCATGGTGCCACTTTTGTACAATTAAAGCAGTAACGAGAATCTCTCTTTTACTTGGCCACCTGTCTTAGCAAACCATTTGGAGACCTAATTTCTAATTTCTCTAGAGGGTGGTGAATTCAATCAGATTTGGTTGAAATAGATGTGAAAATTGAAGAGTGGGGATTTATAGGCGGAGTAAGATCTATACTTGTGATTGAGTAAGCTGTATTTCCTTAGGAAATTATGATAAAAAGATGTATACATCCATGTTTGGTCTGGGTTTTACCAGACAGGTTATTACATGAGACAGAACTAATACAGTTCAGTAGTTAGTATATTCCCTACATAAAGAACATATGTTTAAATACATATAAACTGATATGTGAGCATACGTGGAATAAGTCAATTAGAACAACACTGAAACTACTTCCTCTCCTGTTTTTTTTTCCACCTTTGCAGAGTATTTGGTGCTGCTATACTGCTGACATCCTCCCTCAACATGTTAATACCGTCTGCAGCCAGGGTGCACTATGGGTGTGTCATCTTTGTTAGGATCTTGCAGGGCCTTGTAGAGGTATGGAAAAATTATAAAATAACCTGTAAATGTGATATAATGGTTAGCCTTTAACTAGCAATTGTAACTTTTGGGGGAAAATAAGATTTGCTTTCAGTTTATTGCTGATTTTCAGCATAATGGGTTTCAATCTATGGATTACAGCTATTTAATTTTCCTTCATCTATAAAATTCCACAGCAAAATTTTCTCTTGCTGAGAAGCCAGTGAGATATGTATTTAACACTGAAGCTTCACTGAAATGATGTACTGCATAGGGCTTATATTGGTGCTATTCTCAACAGTTATTTGCTGTCCAGCCTCAGAGATAATAAAGAATTAAGCTATCGCAGGCCTTGACCATGTTGTTGTTGGAATGAATGAGAGATTTACTATAATTTAACAGAGAAAAAAATTGAGCCTGTCTTCTAAATTTATTTGTTTGTTTGTTTCTTTACTGAAAGACAGACTTTTAGGCCTGTGATCGCTGGTTCTTTGTTTCTCAGGACAGCTGCATGAGCTGATTTTAACTTGGGCACTTTATTGTGTAAAAGGACTCCAAAAGAGGGTGCAGAATGGCCCTGAAAGTTAGGAAATGGTCAGTAAAGTTCTTAAAGTATATGTGTATAAATCTGCATCCATTCCTGAAAAATGATGTGCATGTACAGAGGTGTGCTTGACTGCAAAGAGGAGAGGAACAGAAGCAAGTGGGTAATTACAAAATAAAATAGCTATTTGAGACCCACTCATTTCTGTGATACTGTTCAAAGGAATTGTGAATGCAAAACATTCTTAACAGGACCATTTGAAGAAGCTTTACAATAAATCATGACAATCTTAAGATTATGTCTTTCTATTTTTTTAAAAACATTGACAAAAATGCTGAAATGATCATGAAATTGGTTATAGGACCTTCTTTCAAAAGAAAATAATTTGTTTTACCACCTTTTGCATATTGAGACTGGTAAGCTCAACATTTATGGTAACCTCAACATTTGCAAAAGGTTACTAATTTTTTTTACTTTTTGCATAGGAAGTAAAACATCAGATTAAGAGAAAAGTGACTCTACATAACCACATACATCATGATTCTTAGGCAAGAATTTTGTGGAAAATTGCTTTACGTTTCATATTACATTTTCTAAAATTGCAACAGTGTAGGGTGTGATTTTGTTGTTGTTGTTTTTCTATTATTAGGTTAAAGGCTAGTTTTATGAGAGACCTAAAAAGTAGCTGGTTTAAAATCAAACCAACTCACATAATTCAATTATGTGCTTTAAGTGCTCAAGAAGATTCATTAAAGACAAAGATAGTGAAAACCTTCTATCTTAACATTATATTTTGAAGCTCTGATTGATCTTATTTTCTAGTTCTAAACCAGTGGAACAGTAATCTGTATTTCCTAAATGATACTTTAAATGTTAGATCAAAAAAAGTTAGAAGGCCACCAAAACTGAGGGCTGAAGAAATCAGCCCAGCATTAGAAGGACTCCAGAGGGTCTGTGTTTTCATCCTGCCCTTGACTCTGGTACTTGTGTATTAAGATTCTTTCTTTTCAATTATTTGCAATTCTTTCCTGGAAGGAGGAGGGGACCAAAAGGAAATAATTATGTTTTATATCAGTTTCATAAGGCCACTTTAATGATTTGAAGTAATATACAAACCCCGTTTCAACTTTAATAGAAGCTGAAGTTTTTCTATGGCTGTGCTCAGACTATGCTATAGAAATGCAAAACATTCTCAACTTCTTGTTTGTAGCAATTAAAAAAAAAATTTCATGCAAAGAAAATGAACTGAGTAATTGATCAGCATTAGCTAACTTGTGGCACACCCATTCCCCAGGGGGTCACCTACCCTGCCTGCCACGGTATTTGGAGCAAGTGGGCACCCCCATTAGAAAGAAGTAGGTTAGCAACCACTTCCTTTTGTGGTGAGTAACTTTCTATTTTTGTCTTTCTTTCATTTGTCACGTAAAAGTATTTTGAGACTGAATTTTTCTGCCTTTTCATCCACATGTCTTGTTTTGCAGGTTCCTATGCAGGAGCTGTTATTGCAATGCCTTTAGCTGGAATTCTAGTGCAATATACTGGGTGGTCTTCTGTGTTCTATGTGTATGGTATGCATTTTTGCTCATCTCACTCCAATATTGTATGACCTTACTCTATCTTTTCTAAAAATGTAAAAGCTACTATTAAGAGGCCAAAAAAAAAAAAAAAGAGAGAAGTGGGTCCATAAAGCTAAAAATACAGCCAAGAAAAGGACAAAAAAAGAACAGAATTTAAAGGAAAGAATAGGAAAGCAACATTATTAAATAAGAAGAGAACCTAGTTTGTGGTGAAACCTTTGTCATTTCTAGTACAAGTAGTGCAAACTGCTATACAGATCTGTAGGATCTCTGATCATGTAATGTTACTCTCTCATTTATACAACTGTAAGTTTAGAGTACCTGCCCTGACTGAGATGTCCTGATTTTTATCTGAAGACCTACAAAACTTTATTCACACTAGTTGTGCTACCTTAACTTACACTGATGGAAAAGAATGTCCCAAAGGAGTTCATTCTGCAGTGTAAAATTGATGTGAATTAGGGAAAAGCCTTACAGAAATTTAATAAACTACTCAGGAAGTGCATTGCTATGTTGAAAACAAGGCCACAGTCTTGTATTTTGCAGGTAAAAAAATTAGTGCAGTAATCAAACAACAGTGGCTTAAAGCAGAATGGAAATTCATTTACAGGCTGGTGAAATGAAATGGAAGCTGTTTCATTGCATTGCGTTGTACAAATTGAGGTTAAAATACCAGTGAATATTCACTTACAGTGAAATCATTCTGAAATAAAAAACAGAAGACTTCATTGTACTTCAGCTCTGCATGTATTTTGCACCAATATTCTTTACAGGATCTGATTCTCTGTTAGAATGGCTCAGTGCAGAAAAAGTAACAACAATTTCCATTTACATTTGTTCTAATTATCCACAGATTTTTCCTTGTTTGCTGCTTTACTGTGTATTTCTTTTTAAAGTCCTTCTTTCCATTCCAAAGGGAGCTTTGGTATAGTCTGGTACATGTTTTGGCTTTTGGTTTCATATGAGAGTCCTGCAAAACATCCTACGATCACAGATGAAGAAAGGAGATACATAGAAGAAAGCATTGGAGAGAGTGCCAACCTCCTAGGTGCAATGGAAGTAAGAATATTACTCATACACTGGTTTCCTATGAGATAGTCATAAAAAACCCCCAAACAAACAAATAGAAACAAACACACAAATTAAACACACTTCCTCTTTAGGACAGAAAAGCATTTGTCAAACAACTGAATTTTTTTGGGGGTAGGGAGATCTGAAATCTGCTGATGAACTTCTGGGTGGATATTGCTTCTGCACAAAGAGAATATAGGTTCCAGTTCTCCTAGAAGATCACTCATGGTATTTATACCTCTTTTTCTACTCCAAAGTATCAAAAAGAGCTACAGCTATGTTTGAAATTGCAACTTTATTGAGACTTCTATTGTATCTTGAGTTCAAGCAGTTAATTTCCTTCCTATATAATCCTTTCTGGAAGGTTTTCCTCTTCCTAAAAGTAAACTGGAGGAAGAGCACTACTCAGTGTCTCTTGAGGTCCTCAGAACATCAGAAAAAGCAAATCCTGACTATTCTATTTGCAAGAAAGACTGCAAGTTACAATAGAGTATACTAGGAGATCCATACAAATATTCCCCATTATCGTGCTAATTTTGCTGGAAACATGCAATCAAACTTCTTATGATCTGACTTTTCTGTGCTCGTCTAGTTCTCAAGAATTCCTAAAAAACCAGCTGTGAACTCAGACAATTATCCACCTACTTAACAAACCTATAATGCTAAATAATAATCCTCTTATTTCTCTAACTATTGAAAAGCTTTAAAGAAACTGTCACCATGCTTACTGACTCAAGAAAATACAAAAAAATTGTTTAAGCCTCAGTTCATCTCCTCAAATTTTTACACCATTCATTCTCAGCAGACCCTCACTATCACTCTTCATTATGTTTTCTAATCGGTGAGAGCATTGGTTCTTGACAGAACTCAGGGGAAAAAAAAAATTCTCTTAGTAAAAAAACTTGGATCCAGATTAAATAGGGAACTGGAAATATTACAGAGTCTTTTCTTTGATAGCTGACATTTTTAGGTGTTCTTGAAGGAGTGTCTGGGTTGATAATTCAACAGCATTCAGCAGTATTCATGGGTTCTTATACCTGTAAGTGCCTTTGAAAATCTGACAAGAAATGAGATACTTCAGAGGATGTCCGTACAATTCTGACTTGGGCTGGATAATTTCTGTCTAATTGTTTTTGTTGCTGTTTAATGAAACATTTTTTGGAAGTGATTAGTTTGTATCAATAGTTCAGTTGTTTCCAGAGTATTTAGGCTGAGATTCTTCCCATAATATCAAGTAAGCTTTTCTGGCTGGCTTCTCATTGATTAAGTGACAATGGATGCATAGCTCTCACTTAAGTGTAGTTTAATAAGTATGCAAGGTATTGCATATATCCATCTATGGGCTGTTTTGCTTTGAAGAAAAGCCAGCATTCAAATCAACAGTAGATTAAATTCAGCCTGAAACCTTGCTGAAGCAGTTTTCAAACACTCATCTGGGGCTGGATCCTGTATTTGGATCAACACAGATGGGCAGAACCCTGGGCTCATGGAGAGGTGCTGGGACTCAGCAGGATCGTACTTCTGCCCATCTGTCCTTTTTTTTTTTTTTTCCATTGTGTGATTTATTTTAAAAATACAACAAAACAAACAAAAAATATATTGACCAAGCAGTTTCAGCTGAGGCTTGATAAAAAAAAAATCTTTCATAATACTCAGATACTGGAATTAAGATTTAAATGCTAAAATACATGCTTAAAATAAATCTGGATGAATTTGTGTACCTACAGTGTAAAATATGACTGTTGCCTTAGATACAGCAACACTGTCTTTTAAAGATATATTATTATTTTGGACTTAAACAATCATGTTTACATGTTTGAGCTAATGGCGCTTGTGCATGAGTGCTGTGACATAGCTGAGTATCACTGAGTTTCTCCACTTGTGCATTTTGTAGTTATTTTTGATTGGTGATGTTTTGAAATTAAATCTTGATCATCCAAATGTGGTTGCATGTACTTTATTGTCATTGGAATTCACATACATAACGCTGTGATAGATGAGTCTTTTGGAGTATAGGTAAAAAGAACAGATAGGGGAAGGGAAGATAGATGGTTGATTATGATCAAAATGGTGACTGGATCCCCCTTTCTATGTTTCAGAAATACAAAACTCCATGGAGAAAATTTTTTACATCTATGCCAGTCTATGCAATAATTGTTGCAAACTTCTGTAGAAGCTGGACTTTTTACTTGCTACTTATTAGTCAGCCTGCTTACTTTGAGGAAGTGTTTGGATTTGAAATAAGCAAGGTATGTAAAAATAATGTAAAGCTTTTAAGTTAGCAAAGTAAATATCAGAGCTACTTTTGTGATATTTATTAGGAGGAAGAAAGAAAAGTGTTCTGCATCTTTATCATGGGTTTTCTAGTCTTAAATCTTATCCCTCCCCATTACTGTTTCCTTGACCAGCACATAAAAGTGAAGTAACAACAATGACAAAGGATTGAAGAGGGGAAGGTGAAGGCAGAATGAGATTTAGTGATGATCTACTTGGGGCCATATCGCAAAAAGACTTTCAGTTAAGTGCTTGAAACCAGATCCTGCCTGATATTAGTAAGGTATCGAGAGACCCATTACACTTCTGTCCCTTACACCCCAGGGGATGCAGGATCCCATTGAAGCTGTAAAGAAAGCATTGACAAGTGGTTCCATTTTTCCAAGTGCATTTTACAAAGCAGGACCACCTAGTTTTAGGAAGGATAGTACAATTTATCACCTTTCTATGGTCCACTTTAATGTGGTGAGAACTGATCCCCCTTTTTCACTTAGGAAGAGAAAGAGATGGTGGCAAAATACGACACACGATGATCTGAGGTTCCACATAATTCATACGAATTTTGAATCAGACCTGTAATGTAAATATGGATACATGCAAACAAGCCTTCAGAGCTTACAGTAAGCTTTCGACTAATACAGATTTCCTTCTTGTGAAAGTGACGGGGGCTTGCGCTTTTGAGAGACCTGTGTTGTTTTGATATTGTTCCATGAGGTATTGTCACCCTAAATTGTGGTGTAAGTGACAATTAGATGAGTAGCTTCCAAAGCGTCACCGTATTATGGAATATTGTCAAAATTATGTAATGCCATCCTGTATTTAAAGATGGGTTTCCTTCTGTAGCTGGAGTTATATGAAGAAGCTTCACTGTGCTTGAAACATCATCTGTTACGCATGTAATAAGAACGGTCACATCCTATAGAATTTATCTGATCATTTTGTTCTAGAAGGCTTTTCTTAGGGTATGTTCAAAGAAATGTGGAACTTTGTAAAGAATGACAACAAAGTCAGTTTTCACCTGTTGTAGATATGGATGCTCATAAATGAATAGCTGTCATTCAGCCAGGAACACCTCAAAGCAGTAATTGCAACACCATAGTTCCCTCATAGTTAATATCTGGCTGATTGGGAAAAACACCTATTAGCATGAAGCTACCCGTCACAACATAGTTGCCACATATAAACTGCAGTGAAATACACAATTGTGCAACTTTAATTGAAAAGTAGAGAAAACTTGTTTTCTTTTTGTTCTCGTGGAGTCTGTCTGCTCTGCATGCTGGTGTAACTCAAGTCAGACGTTGGGCCAGCTGATACACTGTTCAGTCAGGAATTATGCAAACCCCCCTGTGCTTAAGCACTTTTTTAAACATACCCAATAATCAGAATTCCCTGTTAGAAAAAATGCCATGCATACTAAACCAAACTACCTGCAACGCAGTTATGTTGACACAAGATAGCAAGTGGCAGTTTGTGCCATGCTCACAGATATCCTGTCCTGCTTTGAAGGATGGTCTTCAAATACGTTATTATTTCTTGGAACAGTCATCACAAAATTACTGTGTCTTACTTCGCTAGTATGTATAACATTTTTAATGTTGTCGATGGATATTTAGTATGTTATCTTTCACTATGTACAGAGTTTCTCAGACATATCTTTTGCCCACGTGAAATTTGAAGCTTGAGGGGTGGTCAGAAGTCAAAGGGAAATGGCCATTGTGCATGTGAGGATGATCCACAGGGAATCTATCTGGACATGTTAGGTTTGCTGGGCTATGCTACGCCAAACACACCACCAACAGAAATTTAGTAATTCAGTTCAACACATTTGATCATAAATTTTCTGAAAAGAAAGGGCAGAGGGGCTATAAGTCAGGGGGGAAAAGCCATTAGCTTAAATACAAACTGAAAACAATTACATACAAAAAGTGTCATGGCATCAGAGGTTCTTAAAAACTCTTCCCGTCCTTCTTAAATTACAATGACAACTTTGAGATCGCCCCAGTTTTTTTCACTTAATAAACCAAGGTAAGATTTTCAGTTTTAGCACATAGTCTGACATTGAAGAGAAACAATTAATTAGTTGCTGAATGCTTCAGAAAATGAAGAATCAATATTTTCTTATGGTTTATACTCTATTAATGCTAGTGACTATTTTAGGTGGGTATCTTATCTGCTGTGCCGCATTTAGTGATGACCATTATTGTTCCTATTGGGGGACAAATTGCAGACTTTTTAAGAAGCAGGCAGATTCTTTCAACCACTACAGTGAGAAAGATAATGAACTGTGGAGGTAAGTCTTCCTATTTTATTAAAAAGATTCTCGTACAGATTCAATGTCCGTATAGTATGCTGTATATAGTAAACAGACTGCATGGTTTTACGCACTTATGAAGCAATGCTTTGTGCATTTTTTGTGCATTACAGATGTAGCTCCTAAATAAAAGTAAACACAGTTGTTCATATTCCCAGGTTCGATATAGATGTTTGGTATTTGAAAAAGCATTCAGACTGTTAAAGAAACAGATGAGCTTTTGGGGGGTAATTTGCCTACCCTTAGCTACTTACTGAATCTTAGCTCCTCATCTAAACACCCTCTGCAGTAAGAGAGCCCAGACAACTACCTGAGATTACATAGCTGACTGGAGAGGTTAAAGTTACATGAGCTGAATCCTGGCTGTAATAAGGGCTGCAAAATTCATAAGCCAATTAAGTGTATATTCCCGTTAGGGTTGGCTGGAACGACCTAACCAAATCAGAAGTATTTCTTTTCATTTTAAGACTGACAGGAAGTAACAATAAATTAGCATACAAAGAACAAAATAAGGATTGTTTGAGATAGCAAGAACATGTGGTTTTTAGAGGTGAAAGAAATACCTGATTATATTCCACTCTGAGGTAACGTTTTGCCCCTGTCTTCCTATGAAGTATTATCATATCCTAAGGCCTGTGATATGTGAGAGGGAATTAATTCTGATGCCTGGTTTTCCTTATGATTTCCCCAGGTTTTGGTATGGAAGCAACTCTTCTTCTCGTGGTGGGATATTCTCACAGTAAAGGAGTGGCTATTTCATTCTTAGTGCTTGCAGTAGGCTTTAGTGGATTTGCCATATCTGGTAAGATTATATTACTGTTATTAGTAACTTATTTTAGCCTACGAGATAGAACATCTCATTTGGGTTTTATTCACTGAGAGAAAGGTAAACAAACTTCAGAATTCCAAATGACATTATTTATGATCATTACAAAGGCATGTATAATCAGTACCACAGTTTCTAGACCAGATTATTTTTATTCAAATACTTCAGTCTTTCCCATATTCATTGCAGTGAATGAGACTTTCTTTTCATTGAGGGGCTAATGCACAGCACAGGTTTTTCTTGAAATCAAACATATAACTCAGATGGACTGATATTATAAAATGATATCTAAATATACACTTCTGTTTAAATATAGGCCTTTTACTATTTTTTCCACTGTACATTAGTTCATGATTTGTTAGTGTTACATTTTTTTATTACTTTGGGCCTAATTACTAACAAATTTTTTCTGATGTAAAATTCAGCTCTTCCCCTTTCCTGCTGATATATGACCCCTTTCCCTTTGCCTTTCCCAGACACAAGTCACCTGGCCTTCCCTTGTTTTCCAACTGTGATCTTAGTATCCTCTCCCATGCTGGTTCCTTATGTCTAAAACAGGCTCTCTTTTCTTTTGTGCCAAACATCTAAACTCTCCTTAATCAAATCTGTCCATAATCCCACGTATTCTGCAAGGCATCATGCCTGTTTTGTAAAACTTGAAAAGTGCGTGGTACTTTCTCTAACAGTTATCCATATCAGACTGCCTGCTTTTTCCCTTTTATTGTCTTTCTGTATCCATAGATTTGGTTTCTGTTTTCACTTACTTAGGTGCTTATTTTGGGGACAATGAGTTCTGTCACTTCAGAGAAGTGTTTTTTCTAAGCTTATTTAAATAGTTACTGCCTAAATTTCAACAGAATCAAGCTGCCGGAAATGCAAGAGAACAAATAAATATTTATAAAAATAATTAACAAATCATGTATAGATAATGTATTTTTGCTCCCTTCGTTTTACCACTCAAGAACAGAAGGGAAATCCCTTCTGCTGGTCTGTGTGACAACAAGAAAAATGTGGGCAACAGGAAAGGAAAGTGGTATGAGCTAGAAAAAGAAATGTCATGTTATTTACAGCATGGAATGGTCATGAATGACACTGTGAAATATGAACTTTATCCCTGCTTAAGTATCTTCTGGGTTCTCTAATCCACACAGTCACTACTGGGATATTTTTTTTAAACTGTAATTTTGGGAAGAAAATACATTTTTTATGCTTTTATAATATATTTTTGAAAGAAAATGAAAAGCCAGCCTCCCTAGGAATATATAACCATTACAGGCCTTCTAGAGAAAAAGAAGTGCAATTAAACAGCCCAAATATGTCATAGTAAAATTGTCAAGTGATAGCATTACTTTTCAGAACTGAAGTAATGCTGTGTTTTTCATATGAATGTTTGCTGACCTTTGTATTGCAGGATTCAATGTCAACCATTTAGACATTGCCCCGAGGTATGCCAGCATCTTAATGGGGATTTCTAATGGAGTCGGGACCTTGTCTGGAATGGTTTGCCCTATAATTGTTGGAGCAATGACAAAGAACAAGGTAAATGGCAGTACAGTTTTCAAATCTTCCAGTTTCATACTGGAATCCAGGTTTCAAGTAAAACATTTTTCCATAATACAACCTGCCAGGATATCCATATTAGAGTCTGGGACCGCCAGGGGATATAGCATCCAGGAATGTGGAAATTTGAAGCATGCTTCACTATATGCTCACCAGGTCAATGTTTTTGTAGGTTAATGAAAAGCGATTTTCCAAAGAAAGATGCGTATAAATAATAGGAAACTGGACACTTAGATGTTTTAGCTGTGCTGACTATCACAGCCTCAATCCCTAGTTTAAATCTTTCAGCTCAGAAGAATTAGATAAGTCTATGCACTAGTCTGATTTAGCAAATTTCTTCTTTACAGACACGTGAAGAGTGGCAGTATGTCTTCCTCATTGCCGCTTTAGTTCATTATGGAGGTGTTATCTTCTATGGCATATTTGCTTCAGGAGAGAAACAACCCTGGGCAGACCCCGAACAGACAAGTGAAGAGAAATGTGGCTTTATTCATGAAGATGAACTTGCTGAAGAGACAGGGGACATTACGCAGAATTATGTAAATTATGGTACCACCAAGTCTTATGGTGCTACAACCCAGGTCAACGGTGGCTGGCCTAATGGTTGGGAGAAAAAAGAGGAATTTGTACAAGAGGAAGTACAAGACTCATACAACTACAAGGAAGGAGATTATTCATAACAAACCTAAATATTGGTTATATTTTGTAGTGTTTGTGATTAAATTCATTGTGATTGTTTGCACACAGAAATAAAATGTGGTATAAACATGTAAACACATATCAAACAGGAAGGTCTTACTGTAAAAAAAAATACATCAAAGTGCAATCTGTATGAGTTGTGACATGTCATCACTTTCATTAGGTTATATTTGTTCTATAAACATTAGAGTTTTAAGGGTTTACTGGTCAAAACTATAGAGGCAATTAGATATTTGCAGTATACAAGAGCTAAAACTCATAACTAAGGATTAAAGCACAACTAAGCAACCAAGTTGGCACATCTAATGCTCTTTTCAGAAAGCCAAAATTACTTGATCATTAAAAATGCACTTATATATTTGTTACACTGTATTGAAAGAGATTGTGTTAAATACACACGTTTACTCAGTGCAATGTAGGAATTGTGTGTTTAGTCTAAGACAAGAGCTTTCTTAACAAAGAAGGGTTGAGTCCTAGACATTTACAGAGGATTGATCCAGTTCCTTTAATGGTAATTGTATCAAGCCTAAAGAAAAAATAGGGCATACTGTATGTTTATTGTGATTACATGCTGCAGGCTACTCTGTGATAAATAAAGGAGTTATTTAGGAGTTTTATACTGAATGTTTGGGCACAAATTCTTATTTCTATTCTTTACAGAATCTTATGAAATTATAGGTGTTGTCATGTTCTTCCCTGTATTTATCAACTAATACAGAACCAATATATAATGTTAAGTCTGACTTTTCACGCAGACTGTAAAATCCCTTTATCAAAACCCAAGCTTTACTATTCTATTCTTTGCAGTATATGCCAACTTTGTACTGGTGTCTTTAGAGAGAAAAAAACCAATATAACCTAGAAAAAGATATAGTCTTTTACAAAATTCCAAAGAGAAATTTACTATGAGCAAGTAGCCCTATGAAAAAGGATGTATTTGTTTTGCAGAATATTTTGAAGCCAATAGAAGAAACAGAGAATAATTTAACCCTTATTCTTCCCTTAATAGCTTTCATATTTTTACACATCGTGCCACAGTTGTATACATAGATATAAGTTTATTGAAGATACTGTAATTATAGAAAATGTTGCTATTTTAGAAATCCCTGAAATGAAAAATGTATTTGTCTTTCAATTAAACCTAATAAATAACGGACACTGAATATGAGTAACATATAAACTCACAATAAACCAAAGTGGTAAATAACTAGTGTTGGGTTGAAAGAAGCCAACAAGCATCGCGCTTGTCTTTTTAGCATAACTCAACAGTGACTGCAACATTAGTGTACCAAGCAATAAGTGCAATGCATTACGAAGTGCATAATCTTCTAGACTATATATTAACCTTCATTTAGCTTGTTGTATATATTTGGGGTTGTTGGGATTAAACCAAACTGAACCAATTGAAGTTAGCAACACCAGACCACTTCTTAATACTCTAAAATGACAACAATGATCCATTTCTTAATTCAATCAAATGATTATTATTGTATGTAATAATCCATTCTGGATTCTTGGTCTGTTCATTGTATTGTGCTAGTGATTGGAAACCCTGCTACCGCAATATACAACTTGAGGATTGTTTTTTCTCCTTTTTTTTAATGCAAATCATACCTTGACCTTAAGAAAAAAGTATTTTGCTTTGTGCCTCAAAGTGATGTAAAATGTGACCATAGCTTTTGCTGTGTTTAATGAAAAAGATGTGGACTGTGTCACTTTTGTTGCTGCAAAAAGTGTTAATAAAATGCTCTATTTATCCTTTTATATAAAAAAGACCATTGTAGTTTCTTGTCATTTTTTTTAAATGCGCTTTAATATAGATGACTAATATTATAGTAACGGCAGAAAAAATTCTGCTATTGTTGTGGAGATAATATCTTATGTCCCAGCTGGGAGCTATGCTGAATACCCAACCTCCTTCATTGTCTACTCTCGCCTCTCACCATGCACAGGTGTGTGGTGGGAAACGTGCCTAACTCTAAATTGTTGTTCCTCCTCTCATAAGGATGGCTGGAGTAGGTGTGGAAGAGAAAGGAGCAGAGGGATCGGTGTGCCAGCCAATGCAGCGAAACTGGGAAAGACAGACTAGTCAGTGTTAGCTAAAGAGCTGGCATGGATCGGCATTCTCTAAAGAACATGAAAAGCATCACAGACTGCTGTTCTTGGAATTTCTTTCCTTTCTTGCTCCTGCAGCAAGACTCCTTAACTGAAACAAAAAGTTACTTTCCATCCATCTTTAGATAAACCCTACAGGAATCACTAAATTCAAGAAAACCTGTTTTAAAAGTAAGTTTTTTCTAACAAAATTTTGCTCTTCAGTAATTTTCTTGCACCAAGTAGAAGAATGTAGAACATCAAACTGAACAAAAGGCTTCAAAACACTAGACAGAACAGTAATGGGCCCTGTGTTTCTCACCACCAGGCTAGTTGTCATGATATGTTGAGTCAGATAACAAAGTCACGGCTAATTGTTTTGATGGACTGGTGTGATGTTGCCATGGAAAATTCCTGAAAGATTTAAAAGTGGGATAAATAGGGGTTGTAAAAGTACTGTTGTGTTTATTGTGGCAAGTGAACAGCTCAGAAAATGAAAACTAATTAACAAAATTAGAATCAATTCTCCTTAGCTTGCAGTCTAATCTTTGGAATTGTTTCAATAATTTCCTTTCATTAAGTATAGGTAACTTTTCTTTTTTTCTTATTAGCTTGACACCTTTTAATTACTTAGAACAAAAGAGAGACTTTAATGCAGGCATTAGACACTGCACTGTCCCGCCATGCACAATTCAGTGGGAACTCAACAATTGCCTTTAAATGCTACACCGCTCTCAGATCCTCCACATTGTCTTTCTAGCTCTCTGCTTCTGCTTTTGACTCCTTTACTTCCTCTTTAAATGGCAGTGCAGAGGAATACATCCTTCCGGGAAGGAAGAGGAGCATGACAGTTTAGAAGATTTTTACTTCTTCACAGACTCCTATTCACAGAAAAATACAGGAACCAATCATCAGGAACATTACTGAGAAAGAAGAAGGGGGAATGGAGAAAACAATTGGGGTCTTGCAAAGGATGATTAAGTGAAGACAAGCAGCAGCAGCTGGATCTGGTTTAGGGAAAAGGAGAGCTGAGGGAACACGACCCTTCATCTAAACTCCTATACCTCTTCTCAGTAAATACATTTATGTGTCTCCCTTGCTACTTCATTTTTATAAAGTAGCATTGCTGAAATATACCTCTTCACCCTCTTCTGAACTGCGCTCTTCCTGGCCAGGGATTTCTCTTCTGCACTGATTCAAAGACTAGCTCTGAAGACGTGCTGCACTTGTGTGGCACAGTGTTCTTCTTTTGGAACTCAGCAGCTGAAACATCCCCATTTATCATTCAGACTGTGTTCACAATCACTCGATCATTTTGTCCTGCCACATTTTTCTGTTCTGTTCCCGTATCTGGTACTCTCTGCTCACTTAATATGTTGAAAAAAAAAGAAAGAAATTGTTTCTCACATTTTTATTTATCCGTTGGTTATTTTTTCAGTGAAGAACAATAAGTAAGAAGAAGGGGAAGAATCCAGGCTCCATTAAAATAGAAAACCTTTGAGTTTAGACGGGATAGAATATCACCTCAAATGTTCACCTTTATGTCCTCAAATGATTTCATATAGATAGTATCACTTAACCAGTGACAATTTTTTAAATATTTGAATCTGTATTGGTCAGATCCCTGCTGTTAACACAAACTCTTTGTTGCAGAGATAAAGCTATCATAAAGTGCTCTTTGCTTTCAGAAGTGATCATGAAATTCAATGGACCAGATTTCATAGAAACACTTTTCTATGGGGGAAAAGAAAGCCTCAAGGTAAAGGCTGAATAACAGTGACAAAAGAACAGCTGCAAATATGAATGAAGTCCTCTTTCAGCATGAAGCTAGGAATAGGAATGAATGTGGAAGTCAGAATAAATGTCACAGTTCAAAGCTGTAATGTTAGAAAGATAACATCACAGTCTTAGTTGCTGCCTCTGAAAGATGAAATGTTTTGTTCTTTTCAGGATAAGCTGTGAAGGAGTTTGAAGGCTAGTCTAAGTCTAGATTAACTACTTAACAGCATTTGATTTTTAATTTGTCTGTGTTTTTTGCTTGAATAATTTTCATCACACTGGGAGATTTAAGACTAAATAATCAAAGGACCTAGAACTAGTTAGATATTTTAATTAAATATCTATGTATGTCCTCTCTGATCCAGCTAATATGTCTGATGTTCCTATTCTAGCTTTGCCTAACACTTTTTCACTCCGTTGTAACCCAAAGCGCAGAGAAGAATGAAATGTATTATATATTTATGTATATTCTGAAGCCTGTGTACTTAGTTATACCGAGGTCAAGTGCTTAGACAGTATCTTCCATGTTTGAGAATTAATTCTACAAAATGATTGTTTGCAAATGCGCCCTTGGTAAGGCTTTTAACATTAAAAACATATAATCCTTGCAATTTTTGCTTTGGGTGAAGTCGTATTCTCTCAAATGCAGTGGGTGAGGCATATAAAGTAAGATTTTGAGCAACAGTCCAACCTCTGGCAGGCTCTTATCTATCAGGAACCAAGCAGAGAATAATTGTAAAAGGCAGATGTAATATCAAACTTAAAACACATTAGAAATTACAGGAAATAAAGTGTTGTAGGAAATTTAAGGAAAAGCTTATGGAAGAGCTACCAAATTTCCTCACGTCTGCTTGTGGCAGTAGTGAGAAGAAAAAAACTGAACATGAAGTCCTAAATGACGGCGTTGATGACAAGGTGTTGCTTGTACCCTGGGGATCAAATGGCAGGTTCCATGCACAAAGACTAGTGAATGAGATGCACATTTGACATGGACAAACAGTACAGCTGTATCTTGTTTAGCAAGATCCCAATTCATACTAAGTAGTATGAATTCATTCACATCTACTCGAACTCCGACACCTTGAACACTCAATATATAATTTAGACGTGCGAATTTACTTCCTTTCCTGCTTTTCTTACAGAAAATACAGAGATTACACGTCATTAGCAAACTAACAAATTAAATTGGTTAACCTGATCAGCAACAGGAAGAATTTTATTTCACGTGATAAACATGTATGAGAAAGGTATCAGCCATCCACTAAAAAGATGGTTATTAAGATTAATCCAGTCGTAAAACTTCACTTAAAACTGAACATGAACCACATTAGAGTATTCTAGATTTGTATATTTGGAGCAGTATTAGGAGAGAAATCTTAGTGTACACAGAAAGATTTAAGTTCTCTTATGACCTGATCAAAATCCTAATGTATCCTCAGCAAGTTCAAATAGCACTTACATAAGTCTCCTCTCAAAGCCATTACAATCTACAATTAACAAGGACATCAGCAACAAGTAACAAAAACTTTAAATTGTACGTAAGGAGTTTGGTTGGCTTCGTTCTCTCTAAGACCCTGAAGTCTGATAGCTTGAGGGAACATCAGAACAACAACCTAAAAAAGGTCTGTAAAACTGGATGGGGATAATGGCAGGAAACATTTGGTGTGGTATTCCTTATCTTGACACTTCCACCGTTACATTTTCCAGGTGACAAACACAGAATAATCTGTTTTCCCTATAGCAGGAACTAAGTATTTAGTACTTACTTAAGCAGATATAATTGTCATACTATTTCTAGAGGTATGAATAGCCTAATAATATTCCCCAATTTAAGGGATCTTGTTGATTTCAGAATGTACGTTTTCAAAGCATCTCTAATCTCTCTGGGAAAAGAAATATGAAAAAGAACTTTCCTTGAAGAATGGAATTGCTTTCACTTATGCAAATAGTTGCACTCTTCCTGCCAGGGTTCTCAGGCTTCCTGTGTATCACACTGAAAAATCTGAACTGATTGAATAGGACATGCATAGTAAAAATGATACCAGGAAATGTTGGACTTACTATTTCCATGCCATGCAGATGAATAGCACGTGCACTGTAAAAATGTGTCAAGGTCCGCGCAGTGTCTGGTTTAAATCAGTGATCAGAAGATGCAAGTGGATGGCTGGACGTCCAAGGATCCAGACAGAGGAAAAAATCTCTCATGTTTTGAAAAATATTTCTGTGTGATACTAGGAATTGTATCTAGAAGAATCCAGAAACATATATGATAGCCCTACCCACTTCTCTCTACCTTTCTGTAGCATGTGGGAAGGTCAGAAAATCAAAGAGAAAGGTCACTATTATGCCACAAACAGATGTAAAAAAAAAAAAAAAGCAGAAATGATGCTTGGAAGCAGAAAATGAAGTAGATAAGAAAACATTTAAAAAATAAAGGATAGCATTGTTAACATTGGAAGATTTTAATTTAATTAAAATTTATCTTTTATAATCAATTAAATGTGCCAACACTGGATAATTGCCATAGATGGCCATGAATTAAATAAGTTTGTGAGGAGCGTATGATAATTTTCTTCAAGGTAAACATCAGAACAATCAACAGAACTGCTTCCAGTTTTAATCTGGAAAGTTACAATGTTGTTTTCTATTTTGTAAATGTTGTTTTGTGGAATTAAAATTGAACTGAACAAAGACAAGGTCAACCAAGGCTCAACTTATTTCTCAGCTCTGTTTTTCTGTGCAGTTATGTCTGATCATAGGATCAATAAAGCACAAACAGTTTACCCTGTATGGATGAAGTACCAAATCAAATGTGATGTATGAAAAGATGCTTGTGGGCACGTACCCGTCTTACACAGAAAATCCCAAGGCAGTACAGTAAGCTGAAGACCGACCATCTAGCTCTACCTCAGGAGTCCTGAAGACATTTATTTCTTGACTGGTAGCGTGACGGTATATGATAGGATGTGACTATGAGGAAGTGGACTGGCTGTACTTTGTGAGCTAGTATTCTCCATTACACGAACATGCAAATCCCAATAACTGTTGATATATGCCATTTAATAATAAAAATATAATAATAATATCAGCCTAAAATCTAGAAGAAGAGCTAATTCATATAACATGTATGTATACACCCCAAAATTTTTCAGCTCATTTTAAGCATCTGAAAATGAAATACATTAAAAATTGAATTAAATACATTAAATATTTTTTTTAAAAGATGTGCTTCAGGAAACATCTGGACTTTCCCCCCTGTTTCTCTTATATCTCAATCATACCTATTCAATTAAAACCAGATATCTCTTTCTTTTTTAGAGATGGTATGGGTCATGCTGAGAAGCTTAAAATTTGACTTTTTCATAAGTTAATACACCTTTCTTGTCAAATCAAATAATCATTTTTATATACTGAACACATTCAGTAATGAATGGGACAGAGATGAAAATGTAAGAAACCAGAATTACTTCTTTAGGCCAATTATTTCAAAGGACTCTCTTTGTGTGTGTGTGAGTTTCACATTAGTAAAAAGAAAGGGTATTTGTTTAAAAAGCATTTTCTAGTTAATTTATGTTCTTGTCTTAGAATATCCTTATTAGCCTAGAAGCTTGTTCATACAATGCCAGCCTTATTGCAATTGTCATTTACTGTTTATATTACTAAATGTAAATACTCCATGGTTTATTTAGAATAAAATCCTTTGGGCCATCAGTGGTTTATTTGTTCTTGTGCATTAATTTTATGTGAGAGGACAGAAAAACTACCTAGCAGAAAACATATAAGCTGGAATAATTGCTGCAGAGTTGCAATACCAGCAGTATTTAGCATTTAACTATTAGCATTATTTTAAGATCTACTCCATAACTAATATTGTAATGCAGAGACCATGAAACTTCAGAGAATTGGGACCTATCCTCTATCCAAATACCCAGTTCTGCTCCCTACAGGGGCAGTGTGGTTTGAAGACATTGACTTCAATCAAAGGAAGATAAACCAAGTTTCTCAGAATTGCAACTGTCATGCCCGTGCCTGAACACTGTGCTATGTAACAGCCATGCTGCAAGCACTGACCTTCTGTTCTGGAAGAGCCACCACCAGGTAGCAGATTGTCTGCAGTGCTGCTTCTTGCTAGATTTCAGTCTATATTCCCATTTCACAGAATGGACAATCTGAACCAGAGAGAAAGCCCTAATTATATTTTCCTCAAATTCAAAGCTGCTGGCATTAGTTCTCTGTCAGAATGAAAGCTTTATCTTCACAGGACTTTGCAATGAAAGTGGATCAGCTCCAGGGTAGTGCTGGGCTATGGCTGCTGCTGCAGTGAATCACAGCCTCAGATATAAGCCTCTCATATTCCAGGCAAACGTTCAAATCCTTCTGTCACTGAATTCATCTTCTCCAATCTCCTGATCTGTTCTATTTACTTAGCACAAGTTGGTAACAGTATTTGAAGCAAAGAGAAATGATGTCTTTGTGCCACAGAGTAGAAGTGGGGAAGGTACAGCTCCTGGGTACCGAGTGATGTATCTATGCCTGCCTGCCATGGTGCCCAAACGACAGATGTTCCAGATGTTCTGGTTCCAGCAGCAGTTAGGTGTGTGTTAAGGTGTATTACCTAAATTTCTGTCAGTAGTGATAATGGTAAGTCACACAAGAAGGACAATCCCATAAAATAACAAATGAAAAAACCTAGAGGCATTATGTCATCAGAAAAAACCCACCTATTTGACTAATAAGTGAACCTGGAGGCACTGCTTGGAAATGCTTATTTCCTTTTTTGTTACTAATTCATTTAATCTTGTGAATCTATCACTTTCAATTATGTTATAAAAATGAAATAGTGGATCATATAGAAGCTGATTAACAGCAACATGTTGGTAACATGACTTAATCATTCCTTGTGGGCTTACTATTTCTTTTTTTTGGATTCTTTTATTTCAAACAACTTTGGCTTTTCTTTTCAGCAATGAAATCACAAATCATGTGATTCATCCTGGGATAATCTCAAAAATAATCAAAAAGGCATACAGAAAAAGGAAAGTGTGAGAAAGAATAAGACAGAAAAGAATCTCCCAGCTGACTAAGGGGAAAGGTTCAAAGGTCACCATGAAAACAGGCTGCAAATCCAAACATCAGAAAAGACAATAAAACCAATTAGCAAAATTGTGTTGTTGATGTTTGAAAGTTAACTGTCTTAATAACAGAGTATAGACATGTTATATAGTCAAACTTTTTTGGGAAATCTCGATCGCTTCTAAAATAAAATGTCTATGTAATTTTTATTAGGAGCTAAAGGTTCTTTTAAAAACATTTTTGACGTGCATATGTTAAAGTTTATATGGACAAAAAGTGTTTATAGTGTAGCTTGAAGCCTGACATTCCAAAGTGTGACTTTGCTTCGTTTGCCTGAATCAACTGCATAGGAGCCACTGAGACCCTGTGTTGTCTCTAGTGAAATGGTGTTGATCTCCCAGCAAAAAATGTTGCAGCCCAGCATTTCATTTGTTGTGTGTGACCATTAATTTAATTTGTGATTACTAGCAAAGTACAGGAAGATATATACAAATGAATTATTGATCTGCTTTTGGGCACTAATTAGAGCAGGTTTACAGTTAATCTCTACAGCACACTTTATCCTGTATGCAATAAAAACAAATTTAATTTGTCCTCTGTTGTTCCTGTGATTAATTGAGTGTATGAAAACAAATCTGCATTATATTCCTAATAAAGCATTTGTGAATTAACATTTTGGTTTGCAAACATGATTGTCCTTGTTCTATATCTATAGAAAGAACAGAGATTGTCAGTAACAACTTTGACAGAAGGCAGGGCTGGGGGTAAATTTAGCGGTATGTTAGTATTTGATTTGCAGCAGATAAAAGGCTTTACTAAGAAAATATAGTCAAAATGAAAACCCAGACATTTTATAGTAGTAAAAGAGTAATTTAGCATATGAGTATATACTGACAATGTCTTTCTGCTTTTCCTTTCTCCTTCCTCACCTCTCTGAGTCTAGGGTATAGCATTTACTACCATATGGCAGCAAAGCTGAAGCTCCATTGAAGGCTTCTGCTGACACTGCCACTGTCGGCTGAGCGGGCAGCGCAGCCGCAGTAGTGCTCCTTTCTTCCCTTTGGCCTGAGAAACAACAGTTTCAAAGAAGAGCTTTGGCTGTAGACAGTTTAAAATAAGAAGCCTGATTGCCTATGCTGCCAGCACAAATTTCGTGTCACACTTTACCATTAGGATTTGATCTCAGATTTTGAGTAACCCATAATGGTGCTACACTTCCAGGTAAGCAAAAGGAGACTTTACAAATCATCCTCTTTCAGCAGGATCCTCTCTTACTAATTCATTTTTATACTGTTTTTAAAGGCAACATGTTTCAGATGATCCTCCACTGTAATATGACAGAAAAAAATGTGACATAATCTATGTATTAAGTAAATTAATAAAATGAAGATATCTACCTGAAATAACAGTTCTAATTTGTTTATCTTTGTTACTTTTAAAACTCTATTAATGTTAATTATATTCACATTAGGGTTTTTGCATTAACATTCACAATTACCTCACTACTTAGTATTGTTAGATTTATTATACCTTAAAGAACAGAATAATCATCTCTCCTTTTTCTCTTGAGTCTTAAAAGCAGGTTTAAGCCCAAAGACAGAGGAGTAAACTCCTCCTTGTAATTCCTCCTGCCTTCTACTGCCTCCAGGTGATGCTCAGACATCAAACCGAGCATGTGCAACACACACTCACTAAAAATTCTCGTTGCTACACTGTATGTTTATATGTATATACATATGATGTGTGTGCATAAGGATTAAAGATTACAAACCCAAACATTAATAGTTAGGAGACATCAGAATAAAATTTGCTTGTACAAGCCTAATTTCTCCTTTTCCACATATATTCTGAAATAATGCATGATGAACCAATGTATTTTTCCATGAGATCACCATGCCACCTAGTACACAAATGATGAAGATAAGCTAATGAGCAGCTATCGAACATGTTGTTTTCTCCTCCTTGTTCAATGTTATCATCCCATTTAAATCCTGATTTGAAGACAGAAAGATTAATTTGCTTGTTTACTCTTCAGTAATACTCATCACTACAGTGTTCTAGTGCTTCAGACATTGATCCACATTTCCTCAGCACCTATGTAATATAAAAGGGCCTTGATTGCATGCTTAGGTAGAGAACTAGATTAAAAAAAAGAAATTATGACTAATTTATAGGGCACTGATTTGAAAGTATTTAATCCCTATTTTTCAGAACAATTGGTGATAAATAAAACTACCTAAATTTATAATACAGCCTCCCATATCAGCTGCAGTTACAAATGCTCTAATGCTGTCATGTATTACCTGACCATAATCAGACTGTGTCATCTCACACTGTCCTCCCAGAAATAACAAATACATTTATTTAATATCTATGGGAAGTTTCATTTGTTTTGTTTAATAACTTCTTTAGTTTCAGTCTAGAAGTTTTGGAATAAGAAAAAAGGAAATCCTTTCATTTGGATGGCATTCAACAGTCTGAAATAAAACATCACCTCCTTTGCTAGCAATTTGCCATCAGTCCTCTGCCTTGGTCATCGCACATTTTTCACGTAATGCAACAAGTCACTTTTATTCATCTACAGAAACTGTTTTCTGTGTAATGAATTAGTCAATGATCTTATGAGAACAGTAGTGCCCGATTGCCAACCTGTGTTCCTTTCCTCACTCTCCATCAGCCCAGATCTGCAGACTGCAATTACCAGTCCCAATCGATTATCTCAATTTCATTTGATGCATTAGTCCAGAGGACCATTTGCATAGCAAAACTGTTGTGCCTAACCTACCCACATGCCAACCCTTTTATGCGGGTGGTAAGAGAAGCCATAATGGTCTACATCACCCATGGAATCTTTTTCACAGGGATTCTCCATGAGCTGGAACCCCATATGGGGTTTATTTCAGGGCATGCAGATAAATATTTGCACATTTAGGTATGAGGAAATGGTGCATCTTTTGCTAAATTTCAGTGGACAAATACAAAGATTCTACATGCTACTCTGGAGCCCAAATCTTTGAAAGCATGCTTTCAAAAATTTCAAAGTATTGCGTATTGATTTAATTAAGTAAATAACTATCAATTTCTGGTAGGTTCACTTCTTATTCTGCAAAAGAACATCTTCATTTTGTCATGTATGTTGCAGAAAGAGACAGATGTGGATGGGATATGTTGATAGTAACAAAGCAACAGAGCTACAAAGAGACAGACATTTGGTCAACTTTGGTAGAGCAGCTCTACTGTCTTCAGATGATTCAGGCCAGTTCAATACAAGTAAGAGCATCCCCCATACATCTGCCATTTAAATTTTGGAAGACTTCATTATGTGCATTTTTTATGAGTTAACACACATTAAAAAAACCTCCAGGCAAAACTCCAAGAAACAAATCAGTTCGTAAGTGAATATAATGACACTGCTGAGCTACTTGATAAAGGACTTCTATCTTCAAATATATGAGTTATTTTTCATAGCTATTTACTTCAAAATCAAAACCTGTATGTACTTTAAAGCAAATGTAGAAAAAACCTTCCTTCAATAAACAGTGAATCATGTGCGAATCATGTGCAGTTCAGTCTAAAAAAGGCAACTCCACAAGGAGCCACTAGA